>JBBPBO010000004.1:41166905-41217262 GCA_037974295.1 Cicer cuneatum | reverse complement strand
TGTATTCGAATACAGCTTCCTTGTATTCGAACACAAAAGCTAAAAACAATGCTTCTGGAAAAACACGAATCTATATTCGAATACAGATTCCTTGTATTCGAATACAGAAACTGAACCAGTGAAAAACAGCATTCTGTATTCGAATACAGCATGCCTGTAGTCGAATACAGATGCGAATACAGTGTTAAAATTTCACTTCTGTATTCGAATATGACATGATCGTAGTCGAATACAGATGCGAATACAGAAGCAAAAATCTTTCCTCTGTATTCGAATACAGGGGCTCGTATTCGAATACAGGTTTGAAAACTTTAAATAAAACAGAAACCTGGAAGGTTGTATTCGAATACACACATGTTGTAGTCGAATACACCTTCGAAAACCAGTGAAGTTCAACCTTTTTCAAACTGTTTTCTTTAAAAATGATAACCAAATATCAAACAGATTCTGCACTTTTTCAAAACAAACCCTTTCTTCATTTAAATTCCCTTTTTCCTTTAAAATCATCAACACCACCAGAATCACACAAAACAACCAGAATCAGAATCATCATATCACCAGAATCACACAAAACACCCAGAATCAGAATCCTCAATATCACCAGAATCACACAAGCCTCAACAGAATCAGAATCATCCAGTTTTCCAAACCATCAGCACATTCATGCAACATTTCAGATTTCTCATTCATCAGAACAAACATGCAAGTGCTCAGTTTTTCTCAAACATCAGAAACATGCAAATACTCAGTTTTCTCAAACATTAGAACATGCAAATACTCAGGTTTCTCAAACATCAGAACATGCAAATACTCAGTTTTCTCAAACATCAGAACATGCAAATACTCAGTTTTCTCAAACATCAGAACATGCACATACTCAGTTTTCTCAAACATCAGAAACATGCGAAGCATTTCCGCTTCCTCAAACAAAATAATATGCACGCATCATAGAGCAACAAAACACCAGCAGAATGCATTTTTGCATGTTAAGACCATTTTCAAAACAGTTTTAAGACATGCATTTTAATCATAATTAAAATAACATACAAACATTTTCAGCTTTCACACGTAAGCAAAACAGCATGTTTTATTAGAAAAACAGCCAGCAATAACCATCAGAGTTTAAAATTGGATTTTATGGAAAACACGAATATGTATTCGAATACAGCTTCCTTGTATTCGAACACAAAAGCTAAAAACAATGCTTCTGGAAAAACACGAATCTATATTCGAATACAGATTCCTTGTATTCGAATACAGAAACTGAACCAGTGAAAAACAGCATTCTGTATTCGAATACAGCATGCCTGTAGTCGAATACAGATGCGAATACAGTGTTAAAATTTCACTTCTGTATTCGAATATGACATGATCGTAGTCGAATACAGATGCGAATACAGAAGCAAAAATCTTTCCTCTGTATTCGAATACAGGGGCTCGTATTCGAATACAGGTTTGAAAACTTTAAATAAAACAGAAACCTGGAAGGTTGTATTCGAATACACACATGTTGTAGTCGAATACACCTTCGAAAACCAGTGAAGTTCAACCTTTTTCAAACTGTTTTCTTTAAAAATGATAACCAAATATCAAACAGATTCTGCACTTTTTCAAAACAAACCCTTTCTTCATTTAAATTCCCTTTTTCCTTTAAAATCATCAACACCACCAGAATCACACAAAACAACCAGAATCAGAATCATCATATCACCAGAATCACACAAAACACCCAGAATCAGAATCCTCAATATCACCAGAATCACACAAGCCTCAACAGAATCAGAATCATCCAGTTTTCCAAACCATCAGCACATTCATGCAACATTTCAGATTTCTCATTCATCAGAACAAACATGCAAGTGCTCAGTTTTTCTCAAACATCAGAAACATGCAAATACTCAGTTTTCTCAAACATCAGAACATGCAAATACTCAGGTTTCTCAAACATCAGAACATGCAAATACTCAGTTTTCTCAAACATCAGAACATGCAAATACTCAGTTTTCTCAAACATCAGAACATGCACATACTCAGTTTTCTCAAACATCAGAAACATGCGAAGCATTTCCGCTTCCTCAAACAAAATAATATGCACGCATCATAGAGCAACAAAACACCAGCAGAATGCATTTTTGCATGTTAAGACCATTTTCAAAACAGTTTTAAGACATGCATTTTAATCATAATTAAAATAACATACAAACATTTTCAGCTTTCACACGTAAGCAAAACAACATGTTTTATTAGAAAAACAGCCAGCAATAACCATCAGAGTTTAAAATTGGATTTTATGGAAAACACGAATCTGTATTCGAATACAGCTTCCTTGTATTCGAACACAAAAGCTAAAAACAATGCTTCTGGAAAAACACGAATCTATATTCGAATACAGATTCCTTGTATTCGAATACAGAAACTGAACCAGTGAAAAACAGCATTCTGTATTCGAATACAGCATGCCTGTAGTCGAATACAGATGCGAATACAGTGTTAAAATTTCACTTCTGTATTCGAATATGACATGATCGTAGTCGAATACAGAAGCAAAAATCTTTCCTCTGTATTCGAATACAGGGGCTCGTATTCGAATACAGGTTTGAAAACTTTAAATAAAACAGAAACCTGGAAGGTTGTATTCGAATACACACATGTTGTAGTCGAATACACCTTCGAAAACCAGTGAAGTTCAACCTTTTTCAAACTATTTTCTTTAAAAATGATAACCAAATATCAAACAGATTCTGCACTTTTTCAAAACAAACCATTTCTTCATTTAAATTCCCTTTTTGCTTTAAAATCATCAACACCACCAGAATCACACAAAACAACCAGAATCAGAATCATCATATCACCAGAATCACACAAAACACCCAGAATCAGAATCCTCAATATCACCAGAATCACACAAGCCTCAACAGAATCAGAATCATCCAGTTTTCCAAACCATCAGCACATTCATGCAACATTTCAGATTTCTCATTCATCAGAACAAACATGCAAGTGCTCAGTTTTTCTCAAACATCAGAAACATGCAAATACTCAGTTTTCTCAAACATCAGAACATGCAAATACTCAGGTTTCTCAAACATCAGAACATGCAAATACTCAGTTTTCTCAAACATCAGAACATGCAAATACTCAGTTTTCTCAAACATCAGAACATGCACATACTCAGTTTTCTCAAACATCAGAAACATGCGAAGCATTTCCGCTTCCTCAAACAAAATAATATGCACGCATCATAGAGCAACAAAACACCAGCAGAATGCATTTTTGCATGTTAAGACCATTTTCAAAACAGTTTTAAGACATGCATTTTAATCATAATTAAAATAACATACAAACATTTTCAGCTTTCACACGTAAGCAAAACAACATGTTTTATTAGAAAAACAGCCAGCAATAACCATCAGAATAATCATATATCGACAGAATGCATTTTCTTTCAAAATGTCATTTTTGAAAAACAATTTTTCTTTTGAACACAGAACTGAAATAACACACATTCGTGGTCCTAATGCAGCTAAAAGATGGAAGGTGCCCTTACCCTTGTAGCGTGTTCTGCTTCTGCTCTTGTTTCAGCCGTCGTTCCCCTTTTTGCGTCCAAAAACAGGTGAGAGCTGCTGCTTGAGTGTGCTGCTACCAAACTGGGTTCTTTGGCTTCGTAATGGAGTGGGGATTAACTTTACTATTGTGGGTTTTCTGGTTAGAGGTTTGGATTTCCAGTTTATGGTGTTTGGAGGAATTCCCTCTTCTGAATTTAAAGAACCCGTGAAGCTGTTTTTTCAGAAACCAGGGGCAGAAATGGGAGGAAATTCACTGTTGCATGCAATCACTCATTACATGCAAAATAGGGAGGTGTGAGTTCTGGTCTTGGTTCAGTCTCCCTGCCGTGCACTTATAGAATTACTTGAGTGCCTTCTTTCTTCAAAATGCTAATAAAATAATGCTGTATCATTTCAGCACTTAATCCTTAAATTAACCACTAATCCTTAATTAATGGTCCAATTAATTTAATTACTTGAAATTAAATTAATTTAATTCTTCATCCAATAATTTTAATTCCTCTTCCAAAATAAATATTTATATATATATATATATATATATTCACTTAAAACATACATATATTAAATACTTTACAAAAATTCCCAAAATACCCTTGACATTAATTCCAAAATTAATTTTTAAATTTAAGGGTCTTACACACGACACGATCAATGAAGTCGAGCGACGTTTCCGTCGTCTCGGGACCCACGGGTGTCATGGGTTTGGGGGGCATCCGAGGGCAAAGCCCAATTTCCACAATATAATAGCAAGGGTCACCGACCGAAATTAACAAATAAGCACATAACATATATCTCACAGCAACACATAGATCCATGGCATATCATATAACAATGATGAAAATAAAGATGCTCATTTTGAAATTTCGTGACATGTATGCCTTTTCAAAACAACAATCAATTAAAATGGAAAATATGTGGTAAGTACAGCCAACACTTCAGCAATCACAATCATTTATCAGAAAATCAGATTTCATAAAGTACTCACACACATGAATTTCCAACCATCATCATATAAACAAATCGTGACCCACCAATCAATCACCCCGATGCAATATGTATATGCTCATGTATACAATTTCTTGGGATCACCAAGGTGCAGTCGCTCAACAGACCAGCACACTCTGTATTTTGTATTCGAATACAGAGGCTGTCACAGTGTAAAAATTAGTATCTTTCATTATATTAGTAGAGTCTCAAAAACGTCATCACCCCCACTTCAAACTATCACAAAAGTTCCATTTTAAATCATTTTAACCCTTCTCAATATTTCCAACACTTTAAAATTCACATGACAGTGTTTAAAACTTGATTTTCTGGAAAACACGAATCTGTATTCGAATACAGCTTCCTTGTATTCGAATACAGAAAATAAAAACTGAGTTTCTTGAAAAACCCGAATCTGTATTCGAATACAGATCCCTTGTATTCGAATACAGAAGCTGAAACTAGTGAAAATCTGCATTCTATATTCGAATACAGCATGCTTGTAGTCGAGTACAGATGCGAATACAGTGTTAAAATTTCACTTTTGTATTCGAATACGACATGGTCGTAGTCGAATACAGATGCTAAGTCAGAAGCAAAAATCCTTCCTCTGTATTCGAATACAGGGGCTCGTATTCGAATACAAGTTTGAAAACTTGAGTAAAACAAAAGCTTGACAGGTTGTATTCGAATACACACATGTTGTAATCGAATACACCTTCGAAAACCAGTGAAATTTTTCCTGAGACTTCAACACATTTCAAACTGTTTCTTTTAAAAAAGAACAACCAAACATCAAAACAGATTCAGCACTTTTCCAGAAAACACTTTCATCATTTGAAATCCCTTTTCTTTTGAAAACATCAACATCACTAGAATCACTCAAAACAGAAACAGAAGCAGAATCATTAACACCAGAACATCCAGAAACAGAAACAAAATAGTCACCACCAGAATCATCAGAAGCAGAAATAGAATGATCAACACCAGAATCATCAGAAACAAAAACAGAATGATCAACATCAGAATCATCTAGAAACAGAAACAGAATGATCAACATCAGAATCATCTAGAACCAAAACATGCACCTCCAAAACAACATGCATGGTATTCTCCAGTATGCTTACACAACCAACACAACATGCAAAACATATTCTAGCTTTCTCACACAAGCAAAACAACAATGTTGTATCTCACAGATCATCAAACATCACATAATGAAATGTACAGGTTGTAAAACATCATGCACACAGCTTTCTCAACATGCATTTTGATCAACTTCAAAATAACATGCAAGACATTTTTCAGCTTTTCCACACAACCAAAACAGACATGTTGTATAAGCAAAACAACAACATCACAGATTCTTTAAAACCTCAACAGAATGCATTTTCTTTCATCTTAAAAATGTCATGCAAAACAGTTTCTTTTTCAAAACAGAAACTCAAATATAACCACACCTCAAACATACATTTACAGTCCTAGAATGCAACTAGAAAGTAGAAGGTGCCCTTACCCTTGTTGCGTTTTTTGCTACTTCTCTCGTTTCTGCTGTCGTTCCCGTTTACGCGTCAAAAACCGGTGAAACTCCCACTTGGGTTTGCTGCTACGAAACTGGGTTCTCTAGCTCTGTTATGATGTGGGGAACAACTTTTGTACTGGGGGTTTTCTGGTTTGGTGCCTAGGTTTCCAATTAATGGCACTTTTGAGGAACTCCCTCTCTTTTCTTTTGAAAACGTGAACTGGAAGCAGAACAAAATGGGAGGGAAAAGGGTACTGTTACATGCAGTATGGGCAGTGAGGGAGGAGGAATGGTGTTCTGATTTCACCATCCTTCTCACTCCTATTTATAGGCTTGTGTGGTCACCTGAAACTTGTCTGATTTTCAGCACTTTATCCGTCTCGTCACAATTAGCCGCTAATCCCTTAATTAACTGTCCGTTAATTTAATTACTCGTAATTAAATTAATTTATTCTTAATCCAATAATTTTATTTCATCTTCCAAAATAAATATTTATATATATATATATATATATTCACTCAAAACATACATATATTAAATATTTTACAAATATCCCCAAAATACACTTAAAATTAATTCCACGATTTTAATTAAAAATTAAGGGTCTTACAAATTTGATTGGTCCAAATCAAATAACTTGGATCCATCATCCACATCCATTGATAAAAAAATTTGGAAGACCAAGATTTAATACAAGTTGAACCAATTTGATTGGTCCAAATCAAATAACTTGAAGGTGCAAACACGAGAAGGGGGGTTGAATTGTGTTTGACTTAACTTTAAACTTTTCCTGTTTTAATACTTTCAAAACAAAACTTGATGTATAATTAAAACAGAGTTAGCAGCGGATAAAAATAAAAATAAAAACTCACAGATTTTATACTGGTTCACCGTTAACGAGGCTACGTCCAGTCCCTTCGCCTTGAAGGATTTCACTAATTCAATCTTGAATTACAACCTTGTTACTGACCCTCCAAGTCAGTCTTCTCAAATAGTCTAACAATCCTAGACTTCTTTGAGGAAAAACAGCTCTTGTTCTTTAGCCAATCTGACACCCCAGATTGTAGAAGAAATCACAACACTACAAATCTAATTGCCAAGTAACCTGCTACCTCTACTGACTCCGACAGCTTGTAGACTCTACTTCAACAACTTAGATTTGACACAGTGGAACGAAAACAAAAAGAGTACTTGCTTTAAAAATTGAGACTCAACAATTGACTTATATGAAAATTTGAGAGTGTTTGCTTTTGAAGTGTATGACCATTTTGTGATTTTCGATGCTAAGTAATGCTGATTTGGGCCTCTTCCAATCCTTAAATTTGAGCTAAATATTGCTGGATTCTCTGGCAAAAATAAATTGACCAATCGGGCTTCAATTAATTCCAAAACATATCTTTTTTAAGCCTTAGATTTCTTTCATAAATTAACTAGCCAATCAAATCTGTGCATTGCTTCCCGCCAATAGCTTCTGACTTCCATGCTCCTTCACTTTAATTAAAAACAAATCTTTTTCACACTTTAATTAAAATAACTTGCAATCTCCATCATTGATCAATTCTGGATCATCAGCATTTTCATGCGATAGTCCAACCTGGACCAGCCGAATTGCTATGCTATGAACATCTAATTTCGGCCATTCCTGGACCACACTTCATAGCCCTCTGATCTTCTGATTTCAGCCTTCCTGGATGCGCGCCTGATATGCTATGAACTTCTGGATTCGGCCATTTCTGGACTACACAACCTGTCCCTCTGATTTCGGCCACTTCTGGGCCATGGTCTGATTTTCTGATCTTGACCATCACTGGACTCAAAAAATTATTTCTGAACCATTGATCTGGATATTTTTACTCTGATCTGGACAGATTCTGGAATTTGGTTTGGAACAAACTGAAATAAACTTGATCAAAAAATATTTCAGTCTGGACATTTTACCTTTAATTTTGGACCAGGTCTGGGTTGATTCTGGAACTCATTTCTTTTGTTCTGGACTTAGTTCCATGCCCTAAATCATGCTATCTTATGGTCTGGGCCAAATCTGGATTGATCTTCATGTTCTGGACTCATAAACATACCTTCTGGTCAAGTCTGGAACAAGTCTGGGCTGTGTAATTTTTACTGCCAGGCCATCTTCTGGTCAGAATAACTTCTGGAATAAAATTGATATTTGATTCCTGTTTGTCTTGATCAACTCTCCTTCTGGCAGGCTTTCCAATGATATGATCCATGTTTCATTCTGAATTTTATTCCTTCAAAGTTATCTTCTGGTTCAGTTTTGTCATCCTGAAACATCTTCTGGAAATTCCAGAATTCATTTTCCTTTGATCTTCTGCTTCTGGTTTCTTCAGTTTCTGATGACATTTAATTTAATAATTCAAGGTATAAAATAAGTTTACATTGAGTGCTTTTGTAAACATCAAAATCCTAAGTCTTAGAACCAACTTGGTTCCAACATAACTTGGATCCATCATCCACAGCCGTTGATAAAAAAAGATGGAAGGCTGAGATTAAAACAGCAGAAGATCAACAAGGCGCGCATCGTGAGGATGCGATGATTAGAAAGCCAGCAGGCCAGCGCATCCTTGGGATGCGATGATCAGAAGGATCAGAGGGCCTGCGCATCCTGGGGATGCGATGATCAGAAGGATCAGAGGGCCTGCGCATCCTGGGGATGCAATGATCAGAAGGATCAGAAGGCCTGTGCATCCTGGGGATGCGATGATCAATCAGAATGATCAGAAGGACAACGTATCCTGGGGATGCGACGATCAACGGCAATCGTACGGTGGGGATGTGATTATATAATGGTGCACCCACCTTCAATCTTCTCAAACTCAATCTCATTCTCATTCTCAATCTCAAATTTTTTTCAACCTTCTCAAACAAATTTTGTTAACATTATCAATCCAAATTTTCACACATGGAATTATCTACTAATCATCGGGCTGAATTTCGATACATTAATGCATTTGTAAGTTTATTTATTATTAATATTAATTTCTTATGATATTATAATAATATATTATTAATATTATTTTCATTAACTTCGTAATATTATTTTTATTATATTCATAATATTATTTTCATTTTTTTTATTTACAGATACCATCCACGGACAAGTTGAAATGTCATGGTCACGTAAACAAAAAACCAAATGCGGTGATATTACCATATTTGCAACAGGCGGGATTTGGTGAAGTCATCAAACTTGGAAACTATAAAATAGATGTCGGCCTAACTACCGCGATGGTTGAAAGATGGAGACCAGAAACTCGTACATTTCATCTCCCAATAGGTGAGTGCACGATAACTTTAGAAGACATGTATTACCTTTTAGGATTAAATGTTTATGGTATGCCAGTTTCTGGTTCAAATTTTGTGAATGTTAGAAGTGTATGTGAAGAATATTTAGGAGTTATCCCACCTGAGGGGGCAACCACAGGTAATTTTATTAAATTAAAATGGCTTAAAGATACATTTGACGGTGTTGGTGAAGATGCATCCGAAGTACAAAAACAAGCATCGTGTCGGGCATACATTCTACGTATGATTGGTGGATTGTTGATGTCGGACAAATCCAACAACCGTGTACATTTAAAATATCTTTCCCTAATAGGAGATTTAAATAAAGCATCCCAATATAGTTGGGGTTCGGCAGTTTTAGCTACGCTGTATAGAGAATTATGCGTTGCTACAAAACTGGATGTCAAGTCTATTGGAGGATGTGCTCTGTTTTTACAAAATTGGGCATGGTATCGTTTGTCTTGTGTCGCTCCAGAATTACACAGTGCATGGGTATTTCCACTTGTACAAAGGTAACTATTGAAATTAATTTTTATATATTTTCCTTTTTTAAAAACTAACCACTTACCATATTACTAATATTATAATATTTTTTATGTTTGATATATTCGACAGATTTAATTCCGGTGGTCTAAAATTTAGTAGTGTTCCTCATAACGACATAGAAGGCTACCGGATCACAATCGATCACTTGATGGTTCAGGAAGTAATATTAATATTCATTCACATTTAGTTGAACTTTTTTAATTATATATTTTTATATATCTTAATATTTACTTAGCATATTTTTAACATATCAGTTTCGGTGGAGGCCGTATCTCGGGTTCCAACACGAGGTACCCAAACAAGAGATGAACACTTGGATGGCATGTACCTATCTACATTGTTATCATATTGTTGAAAAATATCATGTAGATAGAGTCGCACTTCAGTTCGGCTTCCATCAACCAATTCCGCCACCACTAGAGGACATGAAAATGTACCATGAGCTTGACATGAGGCGTGGCATTGATGAAAATTGGAGGGTGGTTTGGAAAGATGAGATTCAACATTGGAATGAACGTCAGAATTACGTACTGCACGGTCAATTCATAGAAGGTTTTTTATGCCACAGTAACGAATATATGAATTGGTTCAGAAATCACACCAAATTATATATATCTGTGGAAAGATATCTGCGTGATCCACGTTCGCAACCTTCAATGTATTCTGATGTTCACTCAACCCTTCAATCAATGCCACAACAACATACCATGCACCAAATACCATCTTTATCGTCACCAACACATCTACACACATCTACATATATACCGACTCAGGAATACGTTCCTTCAGTGCCTACATTGCCAACACCCGTTAATCCGATAGTTAACTGAATTTTCTATAATTTGTTTGGTACTCATTGCACAACACCTGAGTCGGCTTATGCTGTTTTTGATTCGATGTATAACATCGAATCTCAAAATTATACGGAGGTAGGTGGTAGTGGTTCTAATCCGCATACAACTTATAACGAAGATAATGATCAAAATGAGGATCAACCACAACAACCTGAACTCGTACAAAGGGCTAGACGAGTTCGACGACCGCATAGATGTGGAATCGGAGGACATTTAGATGGAAATAATTAATTGCAAATTGATGTAGTTTTTTCTTTCAATTTGATGTATTTTTTTCATTTCAATTTAATGTATTTTTTTTAAATTCATTAATATAATTTATTATTATAATTTAGATGGAAATAATTAATTATATTTATAATTTTATTTTGTTGTTATTTTATTATTATTACAAATTTTTTTATCCTAAATAAATATTAATTTATTTTAATTTTTTTATTATGTTTATTATTATAATAATTTTCTTTATTTATTATTATTATTATTATTTTTAATTATTCAATTAATAAAAAAAATTTGGGTTTAGGGTTTATGAATTATTTTAAATATTTATAATTTATTATAATTATTTTTAATTATTAAATTAAAAAAAAATTAGGGTTTAGGGTTTGGGGTTTAGGGTTTAGGGTTTGGGGTTTGGGGTTAGGAATAAATATTAATTTGTTTAATTTTTTTTATTATGTTTATTACTATAATAATTTTCTTTATTTATTTATTATTATTATTATTATAATTATTTTTAATTATTCAATTAATAAACAAAATTTGGGTTTAGGGTTTATAAATTATTTTAAATATTTATAATTTATTATAATTATTTTT
This sequence comes from Cicer cuneatum, assembly GCA_037974295.1. Lineage (NCBI taxonomy): Eukaryota > Viridiplantae > Streptophyta > Magnoliopsida > Fabales > Fabaceae > Cicer > Cicer cuneatum. Next base: position 41,205,661 of record JBBPBO010000004.1, on the reverse strand, counting down.
AATTATTAAATTAAAAAAAATTAGGGTTTAGGGTTTAGGGTTTGGGTTTGGAGTTTAGGGTTTAGGTTTTATGGTTTATTAATTATTTTAAATATTTATAATTTATTATAATTATTTTAAATTTTTAAATTAAACAAAAAAAAAAGGGGGTGTGTGTAGATCATCGCATCCTGGTGGTGCGATGAGCAAAAAAAAAGGGGTGTAGATCATCGCATCTTGGGGGTGCGAAGATCAAGTGCTAGAAAAAATTTCCTCTTCAGGTCGTCGCAGGCCCAGGTTGCGACGAGCAACCGGGCCCAAAAAGTAGGACAATCTGGACAATTTTTTTCAAACTGGGGCAATCTGGGAAAAAAAAAACTAGGATATATGGTTACAAAAACCAAAAATTTACACTAATTGTCTATGTTTTATTTGTATATACTTACAGTGTAAGCAAATATATGTTCAGAAGAGCACTCTATAGATAATTCAACTCTCTTCAATCCAAATAAAAAATATACCAATGCAATAAATCAGGTGCAAACATGTAATTTTGTGTTGCATTTCTATTTAACATAAATTAGCTCTCTTCAATAATATTTATATTATGAAAAAGAGTTGATTTAGTATACTTATATTGCAGGGACCATTAGACCAACCATCATCATAAAGATGGGATCAGCCACTTCTTTAGCACATCAGAGTTCAAGTTATTAGCTATTTGTTGAAAGAAGATGTATGCTATTTCAAATTTCATAGCCTTTTCTTTTTATGTTACCGTTCTAGTAATTTTATTCGGAATGATTTTGATACTCTTAGCTTATGCAAGTATGAAGTATTGAGAGTAATTAAAGAATTATTCTGCACGAGTCACATTTAATATTTTCATCACTGTCTTATTCTTATTCTTATTCTTATTCTTATTCTTATTATTATTATTATTATTATTATTATTATTATTATTATTATTATTATTATTATTATTATTTATAAAGTAATTAAATAATATTTCATAAGAAAAATGCTAAAGAGACGGAAAACTACAATAGCTTATACATTAAACATCTAACATGCATTGTTTGCAATGACGATGATGCTTTGTGTATTTCCCGTGGAACAAGGGTAAAAAATAGGAGATAATTTAACATGTTAAACGAAAGTAATGAAACGAGCCAAAGTAAATAAAAATCTAAGAGAACAAACTAAGACATTTAGTTGTAAGAAATGAAAAATGTCGACAATGAATATAGAATACTAAGCAAAGATCTATCAGAACCAGCGTTGTTCCCTATTTTTTATATTGAGATTCTTACCAAATGGTTAATTGTAGATGTATAGTTTTTGGTCCTCAAAATTATATATTATGGTCGTCATTTATGTGCTCATTTTTGTGTATACACACTCACACTTGAAAAGGTTCATGATAATATAATATTATTTTTCAAGTTTAATTTGATTGCTTTTATTCAATCAATTTTTCTTAATTGTGATGTTGCAATTGATAGGAAATAACCGAAATATAATGCTGCTTAATTTACTTTTTCATGAACCCATATTTGCCTTCATGGTTAAAATGAAGTTATTGGAATTCGAACTAACTTTTCTATTTTACAAGTTAGAGTGGAATCATTAGAAAATTTATTAAGATATTTAGTCACGATTAATATTTTGTTGATACGAGGGTTTCTGTCAATAGATAACTTTTTAAATGAATTTAACTATAATTTACAAATAATTAAGTGTACTTGTACGTGAAAAAATGTTTAGAATTACCTTTTTCATTATTATGAAGTTACCACGCTAATTCCTTTTATCATATTAATATTGTATATCTAACGTTTCTTATCGAACTAGATATGAAATGAAAGGTTATCAATGAAAGGTTGAATGAGAATATGCTAGAAAAGGGGATTTTAAAAGTATTCTTACATGATTTTTTATCTTCTTGTGACCGAGCAAAATAATAAATTTTTATTGAAAAACCATGAGGCTCATTCGATTAGTACTACTTCATTCTCATAAGTGAATGTTGCAACACGACCATAATGGGAAAACCCGTGGTCTTGGTTTTGATCGTGATTCCAATCGTTGTCTTGGTAGTTGTGGAATATGCAATAGCACATTTTTCCCCATAAGTGGAAAAATTATTGAAAAGCATGAAAAGGAAAAAGATGGACAGAGTAACAAAATTAATAAAATATCTACCATCGTTGAGGAGGCAAAGGTCATTAGGTTCTTACCTATCGTACATCAAAGCTTCTCGTTGACCTTTGTTAATGATCACTCAAAAAAAAAAAAAAAGATTGAGACTCATTTTACTTACCAATGGTGATTTCGCCTATAGTAATACGGATGTTGCTGATTTTTTTTTTATCTAAAAAGAAAGAAAAATGGATCACCTTATTGGAGATGATAGTGTTAAGAAATGAATTTCTTATAATTTCATAATAATGATACTAAAAATAAATTTTTATGTTTTAATAATAATAAATTTCTGTGTCTAAATAATCATCTTATCATGTTTTTATTTTAAATTTATTCTTATACTTCTTGTTTATCCATTTTTCTTTGTTTATTTTTTAAAGAATTAGTGTTGACATTAGCATCAATATTGGAGATATGTGTCTCACTGATAATGCAACTACTCCCGCACAATTCTCAAAGACAATAAATATTTCTCTTATTTAGTGAAGTGAGAAACTAATGTTAGTACCATATCAGAAACTACAAATAATTGAAGGCTCCGAAAGAGCGAATGTAATGTTATGTGTAGGAACAAAGTTGTGTTGGAACCAAGTTGGTTTTATACTTAGAGTTTTGATGTTAACAAAAGTATTTTATGAGAACAATATATTTGACTTTACATAGTATGAAAGAAGATTCATGTTTTTGAAGACAATCTAAAATAAGATTTGATTTAGATTTATAATTGAAGAAAATATTTGACCAAGTTGAAAAGAAGATATGATCAAGATTATAAGAATATATGATCAATATCTTATCGACAATAAGATATGAATTATTTACAATAAGATTTGATCAAGATTTATCACAAGAAGATATGAATTATTTATAAGAAGATTTGATCAAGATTTATCTACAATAAGATATGAATTATTTACAAGAAGATATGATCAAGAATTGTTTACAAGAAAAAACACTCACAAGAAGATACATTTGTTATTCGCAAAGATATGATTCATATTTTGACAAATGACAAAATACTGAATTAGAATTAGTCATATTCCTACTTGTGAAAGTTCAAGAACCGGTCCAACACTCTGTTCCTGCCCAAATCAAAGCAAGCAATAGGAATGAAGTTTCATCTAAAGAATTTTCGAAAGCAATCTTAATAAAATACGAACAATAGCAATCTAAAGAATTTACAAACTCAATCTTAACAAATTACGAACAATATCAATCTGAAAAATTTACAAACTCAATCTGAACAAAATACAAACATAATCAATATAGAAGAACGACTTAGATTGGACTCAAAAATAAAGAATTGGCTAAAGAACATATTATCAAAAAAATATATTGTTCAAAATTATTTTTGAATAAGATCATTGTTGACCAAGCTAGGAATGAAGATACAATTCATAATTAAACAAGAACTAAATTGAAGCCCTATGTTTATCTATAAATAGATAATCAAGGATGAAGATCATCGAAAAATAAAAAAAGAGTAGAAGAACTCAAGCTCAAAATTCTAAATTCTTCTTAGAGTTGAAAGAGAGAAACACTCGTTTGTATGAGAAAAAATGTCACATCTAAACTAGGCAGAGGGTTAACTTCAACAATTGATTACAAGAGAGTTTGGTTTATTAGTTAAAGACTGTTGCTTTTTAACTAACCTAAGTGGAAATGAATTTGAAGTCAACATCTATTACTATTATAATCCTATATCTTCTACACATAAGACATTGGCGCCAAAACCATCAATAATAACAATTATGACATGTGCTTTAAATATGATAAGTTATCACATGGAAAAACAATGATAAATTGTTTTACCTAAAATCATCATCACTACTTATAATCCCTACAAATTACTACAATCCATGTACAAGCATACACTGTACTAATGTGTTCTACATGCCTTACATTTAATATAATATATGCATGCCATGCACTCATCATTTAATTCGTTTAATAGATTACACGGTCATGCATATGCTTTAATGTTTGCAAGACATACAACAATCAATGTCTTACTATAAACTCTATACATAAGTGTTCTTCCTTCATTTATTTTCCAATTCAAGGTTGAACTCAAAGCACAACCACATTGATATAACCTATCACTCATATCAATTAATTGTATTGTCGATCATGGCCTTTAACAACCATTATGATGTGTTGTCTTTGCTTAATCTCAAGGGTTTATTTTGTTATGTTTTCATTATTAGTAAATTTTGTATTATCTAATCTAGTATGTTTAATTTATTTCCACACAACTATATGAATATAACATGAACTGCTAATTTACTGATAAACATTTACATGCATAATATGTTTTTATTTTGGTTGATTTCAGTTTCACACAAACAAGCCACATGAATACAAGATGAACTGCTATTTTACGGATATGCATTTACATATATAATATGTTTTTATGTTGGTTGATTGTCAGCTTCCCAGGAACAAATCATTGCTACAAATAATAACAGGGATGTTAGGCTTAATCTGATGAAAACGAGAACTTATGAAATGGAGTATGCTTATAGTGTAAGCTTTTGAAATAAATTTTTTTACTTTTTTTCATTATCTGATGTTGTTGGGAAATAATATTGATAATTTCAAAAATGTCACAAGTGAAGTAGGCAAGAGGCCAACTTCAACCGTTGTTCACCACTACAAGAAAATTTGCTATTACTAACAACAAATTTTGACGTCATCCATTAGTTTTTTGAATAATTAAAAATTACTGACGTATTACTCACGGACATGGGTCCATAGATCGTTCGTAGGTAAACTACTACTTACGTAAATACCATGGGTTATATGTACTCATTACATTTCTTTAGATAAATTGACTCATGCCTTTTCCATAGATAACCTTACCCATGGCATTTTCGTGGGTAACATTTTTTTTAATAGCAATCAGTATCACTAATAAACTTCTCAATAATTTTAAAAAGAAGACTAAACAAATATAAAAAACTTGACTATTAAATAACAATTCATAAACATTATAATTGTAAAAAAAAGAAGTTTGATGACGCATATGCTTTTAGATTTTGTGTAACACAATACTAGCAAGCTGAACATTATTATATGAGCATAGGGTAATTACATTGAACATAAGTTGGATGGAAGGAATATGCAATAAATCTAAACTAACACAAGCAAATCATTTTTCCTCTCACAATGGAGTTCCCCCTGCTTCAATGGTTTCTCCTTTCAATAGGACTGTTTTGGTGGTTTCTTGATAGGTTGCCATCAATCTCAGACTAAATCTTGTCACGTTCATGGTGCTTCTAGTTCCTTGGTTTTTATCCTTAATTTTCTCCTTCCACCATCAATATCCTTTGTTATGACTGATGTCAAAAACCTACAGTCACCTTAAATAGGCAGCCATCTAACTAGATGACAATATACCAATTAGCTAGAAAAACCGCAAAAACCAACATCTAGTAAAAATGCAGCAAACATAGAGACACACTTCAATTATATATACAACCAAAAGAAATAGTTCCTTCATTTCTAATAATCTATCCAAGTCATACAATACAAACCATCTTATAATATAAAAAGTAGACAACCCAACTATCATGAATAAAAGAAGAGCATCAAACAATTATATTTTCTTTACAAGATATGAGATTAAATACCTTATTAATTGTAATATCCCTACCAAACTTATTTGATATAAAATGAAGCAATGTGTCATTGCCATTAAACAATCTGAATTAAAAAACTACTTACATGGCCACTTGGATTATATCAGTGAATTGTTGAGACAATTCTATTTTGTTTGAACTGTTGATGCCATTATGATAAAGATAATAAAAGCTTTATGCACATATTTGTAGCAGTATACAATGCCACTTTTGTTAACAAATCATGGTCATGCTAGATTATGCAGTTATACTATCAACCAACCATAAAAAAGGTTGGCTTCTTTTCCCACCTTTTATATTCTCAAAAACCCTCGATTAACACATTCGGATTAGGGGTGGAAATATGGTAGGCCGCCCAAGGGCCTATGGCCTGACCTGACTTATTTAATAAAAGGCTAGACATAGATCAGACTCAGACTTATAAAAAAGTCTATTGAGCCTGATAGGCCGATCTCTCTCTCTCTCTCTCTCTCTATATATATATATATATATATATATATATAGTTTAGCCTTAGATATAAAAGCCTATTTAAATATTTTAATGTGAATAAGGTTTTTAAATAGGCTTTCAGGCCAGACTAGTCTTTTAAAAAAGGTCAGGCCAGACCAAGAAGAAGCTTATGATAGACTGTAGGCCAGTCTCAAGCCTAAAAAAATCGAATCAACCAATTCAAGAAGTGTTTTTTTTTTTGTTGTTGTCAAAATTCTAAATTGGCCAATCCAAAGGGCATTCCGGAGGTGGGAAAATAGCTGCCTAAAAAATAGATCAAAACAAGTATAAGTAGAAAATCTAATGTAGTTAAATCAATATATCAAATTTTTTCATCCTAATTTACAAGGCATAATTAAAAAAATATGAAAATTTGAATGTAAACCATGTGCATTACCAAGAAATAAAATTGAGTAAACATGGGAGTAGCAATTAAACCAGAGACTCTCAACAATTCAATTTCCATAAAAACTCTAAAATAGAAAAAGGAAAAATTTGAAAGGATAAGTGAAAGAAAGATCCCTTAGTTGTTTTGTGTCTACTTCTGCCACTACAAACTCCTTCGTTAACATTGTGCCTAACCCCATATGTCGCAACTCTGATGGCCACATTATGACCATTTTCCTCATTAATTCACAATAATCGTATTGTAAACAATTTTCTCCTCTTCCTCAAGGAACAAGTTCTATTACCTAATTCAATTGACAATTATATTACATACACGCCTAAACCTTATTAGGTTATTCATCCAACATGCCACCCCTTTGATGTGTGTTAGCATTCATTACAAGTAATGAAAAGTATAAATAAAATAATGCAACATTGACTTATGATGAAGGTAGTTTTCATTTACTGCTTGATGACAATTTGTCCAACTAAGATTATTAAGTGCAAGCTTATTGTGGGTAAGTATATGATTTATGTCTCGAAAAGCAGAAGCTATGTTGCTTCAATTTACAATAAAATGTAATAATTTTCTCAAATAATATATTAACACAATACATGATCAATTTGGCCAACTTGAGTTTGAATAAATGATTACAAATTGCTTAATTGCAGCTTGAACACATGAATGTAAAAGACTGATTACAAATTTGCTATACATGGTTAAAAGATATGCTATTATAACATGCATCAAGAACTCAATTGTCACATATAGTTTGTCAGACTTTATATTAATTGTTGTTGTATTGATATGAAGTGAGGTTGGTATTTCATTCATATTGGAAAGGTAAATTGCATGATCTTCAAAGTTGTCATCTTCAAGCTTCAATTTTAATTGTATCCCTTTGTCTAGAATTGTATTATCACTTTGTGTGATCTATTGCAAACATGTAAAATATATATATATGTGTGTGTGTGTGTGTGTGTGTAAATTCTATTGACAACATACCATTACAATAAATTACAAATGGTACATAACTTTTGAACTTTGAATTTTATCAGCATGACTTATGAATATAAACTCACAACTTGATTGAGAATAATGTCTAATTTTTGTTGTTGCTACAATCTCTTTGCAAATCACAGATTCAACAAATAGTTCAAGAGGATTCACAACAAGATTATGTCCTAATAAATTTGTTATCAAGAAAAACAGACTTTTAAGGTTAGACAATGTTGGTTCTATTTTACATGATGTTGAACTAGACCATATGAAAAGTGACATAAATCAAACAAATACATCAGAATCTTTGTTGACCCACACACAAGTCATGGTTCATACATTTGGTATCATTGTAATGTAGAAGTAAAAAAAATTCCAAGATAAATTTTGATTTACTTATAATTTAATGTACTATATATTGCATTTTTGAAGGGGAAAAAGAAGTACCAAGCGAGCACTACTTGGACATTGAAGAACCAAAATTCATATGTCAATATTTTGGGCAATGATGTGGTTTGAAGAAAGAGTTCAAAAGTACTACAACGCTGTCAATCCAAAATTTTCAATGTGCTGTTCCCAAGGTAGAATTACACTTTCCACATACTTAAAACTACCACAACCTTTGCATGAACTGTTTCACAAACATGATAAAAGAAGCAAAATATTTCTTGAGAACATAAGACCATTCATGGAGAAATAAACAATGGACTTGCACCTCAATGTTTATCATGAATGGTGAAAACTATCACCAGATCGGAAGTTTGGTCCCCATACATGGTAGTCAACCTAAATTTCCCCAATTATATATTTATGACATAGAATTAAATAAAAAACAAAATGCTGAGGTATATATTTCAATATTTATTTTAAATTTATTGTTATAATTTTAACTTTACAATCTTTTATTATAACATTTTTTCATATTAGTTATAAGTTTTCAGTAAAATATTTATATATATGCTAAGCAGTTAATTGGTTTTAATATAATTAAGTGACATCAACTCACAATTTTATATTTAGGACGAAAGACCTTGAGTCGTTACTTAAAGAGTCTATGATCAAAGTTATAAAAGATGTTGTTGATGATTGTAATCCATATTGCCAACAATGTCGGATGGTTTGTCAAAAAATGATTGAAGAAAATGTTCCACAATTAAATTTGCAGATTAAAGGCTAGAGAGGATGTGATGGTTCAAGGTCCAATCTACCTACTGCATCAGAAGTAGTTTTACTAATTGTAGGTGATTTTGATACATCCAAAGCAGAGAGATGTGATTGTTGAAACCCAATTTCAATATTGAGTTATGTGTACTTGCCTCTACAATATACACTAATGTTTCCTCGAGGAGAAGAGGGATATTAGGAAGGAATACAATACAATGATGTATCAGATGCACCAACAATAAGAAGACAAACTCTTCCTATCGAATAATGGATACATGATTCAACAAAGAATCAATGATCAATCACCATTAATGTATGGTAGAAGTTTGTTCCAACAATTCTTAGTTGATGGATATAGCATGATAAAGTCTTCAAGATTGAAGTGGGTGCAAAATCGTCAAAATGATTTCAGGGTAGAATTGTACAAAGGTCTCACAAAAGCCATTCTCATAGGAGAAACATATCCTTCATCAACAGGTAGAAGGATTGTGTTGCAATAAAACTTTGTATGTTTTAATTTTCATTTCCAGTGATATTCACAGTTGAGTTTCATAAATGTGGCCTGCCACATGCTCACATCTTGGTATTTATATATCCTGAATTTAAATGTTTTCTTCCTAATGATTTAGATAAAATAATATTTGTTGAGATTCCTAATAAGGATGTTGATCCATAATTATTTCAAATTGTGTCATTGCTTATGATTCATGGTTCATGTGATGCGCAAAAATAAAAATTATCCTTGCATGCAAAACATAAAATGTCCTAAGTATTTCCTGAAGAAAGTTGTGCCAACTTCAATTATTGATGCAAATGGATATCCAATTTATAGAACAATAGATGATGGGAAATTTAGAAGAAAAAAAAAGGGAGAACCATTTGCAGATAATAAGTTTGTGGTACCATACAATAGATATTTGCTCTTCAATATGTCAACACAGGAAATGAACGTCTTACAATAAGTTTCTATAGTAGTTCCGCCACAACCAATTCGTCAAATTGTGTTGACGTAATTAAAATGTATTATGATTGTAGATATTTGTCTAGAGGGAGGATTTTAGTTTTGATATTAACTACAGGGAACCCTTACTTGAACATTTGCCATTTCAATTGGAAAAACAACAATGTGTGGTGAATAAATCAAATAACTAAGTTTTTGGCATGGACGGAAGCAAATAGAAAATATATGAAGTAGCAATATCAATAAAAAAAAAGGGGTTTGAATTATGATCCCTTTTTAAATTTTTAAATCTTGCGTTTAATTTAAATTAACTCAAGAACAATCTTGATAGAAATAAAATTAATCTCCAAAATGTTTGGAATTTGTTAGTTTAAATAAGACAGTCCAGTTTATAAGCAAGTGAAACGTGATTAGTGAGTGCAAGATAAATATAGAGAAGCTATAAGAAAATCACACAAAGATGTATCTTGGTTCAGCACTAGAACATTCTACTTTCCACTATCTTTCTTGATCACACCTTGATCAATTACAACATTCACCTTTCAACCTTGAAAGGAATTTCTACAGTCACTTTTTAGTCCAAAAAAGATTTTTCAACACACTCAATCTAACCTAAGAGATACAAAATAATGTGTTTCGGATCTAAGGTGTCTCAATTCTTGTTTGAGACTGATAAAAACAAAAACTCAAGAAGAGTGATCTACAAATATATTAAAGAGAGCTGAAGTTTTTGTTATAAAAAAAGAGCTTCAAAACATAAGCATGATTGTATAAGTGTAGATTGATTGCAAATGAAACTCTTGCTTTAGTCTTCCTTTTATAAATAAAGAGAAACTGAGAACTCAGATAAAGTTGAATATAGCATATAAACACACTTGCCAATTGTCATATATGATTTAATCACATTAAACAAATATTTGTATTAATGTCCATAACGTTCTTGATCAACCAATAATGTTATTGCCTTGAATATGAAGGTAACATGAATAAGTGTGAGAATGGCCTGTCAAATGTAAGTTGGCATTGTGCTTGATCAGAGGCATGCATTGCTTTCTGCAGTGACAATGCTAGTACAATGTACCATTGTCCTTTTGTCCTTGCTTATAACTCATCAATCTTGAGATAAATAAGAGATCAATCAAGAGGTTGTTTTAATAAAGGAAAACCATAATGTTCTTTTCAACATTCTCCAATCATTTTGAAATTCCTTTTGAAGATTTTTCCAAAACTTTTGGACTTTACAAAGTGGATTTTTCTCTTGATCGAGCATGATATGGAACCACACATTATTGAAGGTGCTGGAAAACATAAGGAAAGAATCATCAGAAGCAGGAATCAGGATGATGATCAGAATCATCAGAAGCAGGAAATAGGATGATGATCAGAATCATCAGAAGCAGGAAAACATGATGATTATCAGAATCACCAGAAGCAGGAATCAGGATGATGATCAGAATCATCAGAAGCAGGAAATAGGATGATGATCAGAATCATCAGAAGCAGGAAAACATGATGATTATCAGAATCATCAGAAGTAGGAATCAGGATGATGATCAGAATCATCAGAAGCAGGAAAACAAGATGATTATCAGAACCATCAGAAGCAACACATTTCAAATGGTTTCTTAAAAAAAAAGACAATCAAACATTAAAGCAGACTCTGCATTTTTCCAGAAAACACTTTCCTCATTTAAAATCCATTTTCTTTTTAAATCGTCAACATCACCAGAATCACTTAAAACAGAACAGAATCAGGATTATCAACAACAAGTCATCCAGACTTTCAAAACATCAGAAAATCATACAGCATTTCAGCTTTCATACATATCAGAATAACATGCAAGCATTTCAGTTTCCACCACACATCAGAAGAACATGCAAGCATTTCAACTTTCACAACACATCAGAAGAACATGCAAGCATTTCAACTTTCACACATAAGCAAAACAACATGTTTATATCAACAAAACAGCCAACAACATCCATCTCAGAATGATCACATATCAACAGAATGCATTTCTCATTTTTCAAAATGACATGCAAAACAGTTTTTCTTCAAAAACAGAAATGAAACAACATGCATTTACAGCCCTAATGCAACTAGAAAGTGGAAGGTGCCCTTACCCTTGATGCGTGTTCTGCTATTCCTCTCGTTTCTGATTCTGCTCCCGTTTGCGCGTCCAAAACCGGTAAAACTGCAGCTTGAGTTTGCTGCTACGAAACTGGGTTCTTTAGCTCCGTAATGGTATGGGGAATAACTTTTGTACTGGGGTTTTGGTGTTTCAGTGTGTGGATGTTCCAGTAATGATGCTTTGAAGAGTTCCCTATCTTCTTCTTTTATAACCGTGACTGGAAATGGGAAGGCAGAAAACAGAGGCAGAATAGGAGGGAAAAATGGGTTACTATTACATGCAGTATGGGCAGCAAGGAAGAAGGGATGGTGTTCTGATTTCTGCCCTGCCCCTCACCTGTACTTATAGGCTCACTTGAGTGCCACATCCCTTAAAACAATGATAAAATAATGCTGGATTTCCCAGCTGGATTTTTCAGCACTTAATCCTTTTGCAATTAGCCACTAATCTTTAATTAATGGTCCAATTAATTTAATTACTCGAAATTAAATTAATTTAGTCTTCATCCAATAATTTTAATTCTTCATCCAAAGTAAATATTTATATATATATTCACTCAAAACATACATATATTAAATATTTTTACAAATATCCCCAAAATACCCTTAATATTAATTCCATAAATTAATATTAAATTTAAGGGTCTTACATCAACGGACGTAGAATTCCATGAGTTGCACAAAATTCATTAAACTCATTCGAAGTGAATTCACCTCCTCGATCAAATCTCAAAGCTTTGATTTCATAACCGCTTTCTTTCTCTAAAAGAGCTTTTAAATTCTTGAAAGCATCAAAAGCTTCTGATTTTTGCTTTTAAGAAATAAATCCAAGTTTTTCTACTAAAATCATCAATAAAGAAAATGAAATATTTACTTTTACCAAATGAAGATGAAATGATTGGCCCACACAAGTCAATATGCACAAGTTGCAGTGGCATAGTTGTTCTTGACGTGGCTTCTTTAGGAAAACTTTTTCTAGATTGCTTGCCAAGAAGACAACCTTGACACAATTGATTTGGATAATTGATTGAGGGCATCCTTTTCACCATATTCTTTTCTCCCATAATTTTAAGTGCACCAAAGTTCAAGTGGCCATACCTCATATGTCAACGCCATGCTTCATCTTGGACACTTATCTTCAAACATTTTGCTTCAATGGTTCTTAAGTTCAAGATAAACATTCTATTTTTCGACATAAGAACCTTAACGATTAAACTGTTATTTTGATCTCTAAGCCAAAAATGTTTATTTTTCATGAGAATTTCATATCCTTTTTCAAGAAGTTGACTCAAACTCAAAATATTACTCTTTAATTTAGGCACATAGTATACATCACTAATCAACTTATGGCTCCCATTTTTAGAAGATATTAGAATCAAACATTTCCCTTCAATTTTCACTTTTGATTAGTCTCCAAAGGAAACATTTCCATTCATCTTTTCATTAAGCTCCACAAATTTCTCTTTGCATCCACACATATGGTTACTTGCACCATTGTCCAAGTACCATGAACTATTAACATCTCTCTCTTCTTCCTTGAGTGTTAGCAACAAAGTTGACTTTTCATCTTCGTCAAAAAGATTAACCTCTTCTTCCTCTTGATTAGGAGCATTGCGACATTCCCAAGAAAAATGGTCAAATTCATGATAGTTATAACATTCAACTTTAGATTTGTCATACCTCATTTCACTTTGATAATAGCCATAACCTCTTTCTCTTCCACGAATTCTTGGTTATGAGGGACTTCTTTCTTCGTAGTTTGATTCACCATTGAAACCTCTTCCTCTTTGGCCACGACCACGTCCTCGTCCTCTTCCTTGTTCACGTCCATGTACGTTTTGACTATTGAATCCTATGTCATTCTTCAACGAAGCTTTGATCTTGAGAACTTGCTCTAATGGCTCCTCTTGCCTTTTCTTCATTCTTTCTTCTTGAGCTTGCAATGAACCTTCTAATTCCTCGATGGACATTGAGTCAAGATCTTTTGATTCCTCAATAACACATACCACATAATCGAACTTAGGAGTCATGGAATGAAGAATTTTCTCCGCTACACGAACATCTTCTATCTTGTTTCCATATCTCTTCATTTGATTAACAATTGTCTTCACCCTTGAGAAATAATCTGAAATTGATTCGGAATCCTTCATCTTCAAAGCTTTGAAATCTCCCCTTAGAGATTGAAGTCTCATCTTCTTCACTTTGTCAATGCCTTGGAGTGATTTCTCCAAAATCTTCCAAGCTTCCTTTGAATTTGTAGCATCAGCAACCTTCTTAAACATAGAATCATCCAAACATTGATGAATGAGAGTAAGAACTTATTGATCCTTCTTCCTTGTCTTTTCCAAAACCTCCTTCCTCTGTCTGATCTGCATCTGCATATTGGAGGTGATGTTATTGTTAACACCTTGCTGAAAGAGCAGTTGCTGCCCATTTTTCTTGTGTCTTTAACAATAAATAAGATCTCTAAAAAGAAAATCCTTACAAGGAAATGGACTTCAACATCTCTCCTCTCTAAAAAATCTTACATTTAAATGTTGTTCAAGACTTGAATTATTGTCTGAAGACATGTTGCCTTCCTATCTGAAATCACTTGCATTTCTATATTGCCCAAGAGGTTTCCTTCCTCTTTGGAAGCACTGGAGTTTTGAAGATTGTCGAAGACTCGAGTTATTGGTAAAATTAAGGTATGGAATTCGGAGAGGGGAACATTGGTCCAACATTGCTCACATCCCTGTCATAGAAGTAAATGATGAAGTGACAATATGAGCCGTGGTAAGGGAAGGAAGTGTTGCATTCCAATTTCAGGTATGTTGTTTTTATATTGTCCCTGCCAGTGAGTCCCTAGCCAAGAAGAATCTGAAATTTTCAATTTTCAATTATAGTCAACTTCACATTAATCAAAGAGATTTATAATGTTGAATGTTCATATAATATCTTACTAACTGTGTGAGTAAAACAGGACTACTTGTCATTGCTTGAGATTTTCAAGTCACTTGATAGGTTTAAGACTTTGTTTTGCAATTGGCAACACAAAACCAATAATCAATCTCTTTGTTAGTTTATGCAACATTGTTGTTTCTTGGTTGTATATTGTGGCAAGTTGTTTGAGTAACTTATATCCTTTCTAAGATAATTTCATTAATGTTTATTTCATGTAGCATGCCCTCTGTATGTGATTTGATAATGATATTCCCCGTCAACTCAATTTTTGCATGTTTTTTAAACTAACTTTACTATAACTAGCCAATTATTGGAGAAGCCGTCTATCTTGTAGGAAACCTACTAGGAAGATATGTTGCATTATTTTTTGCAACATGTTAAAGGTGACATATTGCTTAATCACATTACAACACCTTTTTTAGGCTTTCTACGAAATTCAATAAAATATCCCAAGACTAGTCAAAACATTTTAATGGGCTGGAGCCTTACAGAATTATTGTAAGTAGGGCTTTATTTTTATTTATTTTTTCATTTCTGTCCTTTTTTACTTATGATTTCAATATTTTAGTTATGGACTTCTGACTTAGTACTTCTTGTATGATTACCTACATAATCATTGATCAATTAATGATATTATAAATTAAAATCTGCTTAATAGACCTACTTTTCTGCTTGGAAGAGGAGATTTCAAAAGTTAACTAACAAGAACAATAAACCCTGTGTTATAATTCTAGTTTGAAACTTCAATCTTATCCATATGGTACAAACCTTTCTTTGTCTTTCTGACATGAATGACTTGGTGTATTTGAAATTTGTATTGAAAGTATTTCTCATAGTCAAATTCTGAATCTTATCCATATGTTACTGTTAAGTCTATATGTTATACTCTTTCTTTTCTCAATTGTATGTTTTTGGAATTCCATTTACCGCTTACAAATAAACATCTTGAACTTCATCGATTAAAGAAGACAAGTTATCTTCACAGTCAATGAGAATTAACTTTTAAGCTAAGCAATCTTATTAAAATTCGGTACTATTCTTGAACATATACCATGAGTTTCTATGATTGCAGACAATTAGGTCATGTAAAAGATATTTTATGGAAGTTTTTCAGAAGATGGAGTAGAAGCCAAAGTTGAAAAATATAAAATTAATACAACTAGGTTTATAGACCACAAAAGACTTGTATACCACATTTCAACCCAAAACCTTAAGGCAATAGGTTTATGGGTAATGTAGGACTTATTTTAACCAATTACATTTTAATTTTCAACCGATATGAAATATGATTTCTTTAATTATAATGATCAAATTTAGACATTTTTTCTATTTTGTTTGACAAGTGAGAACTGTCTTTCAAACCAAGAGAATGTTTTTTTTTTTTTGAAAAAATATTTATGTACACTCATACAACTTATACATCCATTAGACTACTTGAGAAATATAAAAATAAATGGAGCGATGTGATAGGAAGAAATTGATAGATAAAAAATATCGTGTTATAAAAAATTGTGTGTTCAAATATGACAACCTTTTTTTTTAAAGCAAAAAATTTATTAAAATTACTAAATTAGAGTTGTAATTGTGTGTCCATTTTGAACTTAAATGAGTAAAAAATAAATAATGAACTTAAATATAAGGCGTTCATTATACATGTTATATATGATTTCTGTTTATTTCATGGATATTTTTGAATGACAACTTCATCGGAAATTATAAATCCTACATGATCTTTAAGTTTCATTTGAATATTTTAAAATAAATGAAGCAGAATAAAATAAAATAAAATAAAGTAGAATGAAATATTTACGTATTTTATGATGGAACGTGATAAATTTCTCATTCCATTATTTAGCAGATGGATGGAATGGAATGAGTTATAATTTTGTCATCCATTTTTATTCTATTGAAAAAACATACTATTATCTTTTATTAAAATGATTAAGAGGTAATTCCTTATATAAATCTTCTCCTTCCTTTGCCTTGTCGTTTTATTTTAACTCATTAATTACATCAATTAATTAAGAGAAAAATGCTCAAAATAGCCTTGTTAATAAAAAATATAATACCAGATACATATAAATATATCTCATTTCACCATAATCAAAACTAGCATTGCATATTTGTCAAAAAAAAAAAAAATAGCATTGCATACGATGTAAAAAAAAACTAGATGCACGGGTGATAAAATAAAATATATATGCAAAAATAAACAAAAATATAGCAAGCTTAGTTTTTAAGTGTAATATGATAAAGAACAACAACTACATAAAATGAACATGAATATTATTGATAGAACTAGTATATCAGACTAAATATAAATTTGAAAAAACTCACGAATTGAATTGTATTATTGAAACAGAAGAGAATGAATAAAGTTGCAGCTACAAATAAACTAACTGAATTTCGTCCCAACCAATTACTCTCTAATAGGGGTGTGAATAGGCCAGGCCAGGCCAGGCTTTGAAAGGCCTGAGCCTGGCCTACGATTAATTTTTTAGGCATAAGCCTGGTCTGGCCTTTTTAAAAATCTGGTCTGGCCTGAAAGCCTATTTAAAAGCCTTATTCACATTAAAATATTTAAACGTTATATTTTACATTTTTTTTAAATAGACTAAATTAGAAAGTTTTATATAAGGAAAACTAATAAAATTATAATCAAATATAATATAATAAAATAATATTAAAATAGCTTAATTGACACGCTTTAAAATAGGAAACAATAATATTAATAAATAACATTAATAAATAATAAGATATATATATATATACTTTAAAATAGAAAACTATAATATTAATAAATAATAATAAAAAATAACATTAATAAATGATATATATATATATAGGCCGGTCTGTCAGGCCTAATAGACTTTTATATAAGCCTGAACCTGACCTATTTAAAAAAATAGGCTTTAAAAATAGCATGAACCCGACCTTCTTATTAAACAGGCCAGGCTAGGCCATAATGTCCTCTACATGGTGAATCATGACATTCAGCCAAGATAACTGTTATGTTGTTAGAACCCTTAGGCAGCACCAATTTACCATTATACAAAAGCCTTCCCTTCTTGAGTTCAATAGCCAAAATGAGAAGTAGGGGAGACAATTAAGTCCTGCACCAATTGCTGCAATTTAGGATCTTGTTGCACTTCGCATCCCAAGAATCATCCTCTTCCACATGTAGAACTGAGAGGGCAACATACATATCTCTCCTAGACAAACTATCTGCTGCAGTATTCTCCTTTCTTGGCTTGTATTGGATTTCAAAATCCATCCCAATGAGCTTGACAACCCATTTAGATTGCTCAGCAGTGAACAATCGTTGATTAGTCAAGAACTTAAGGCTCCTTTGATCCGTCCTCACAATGAAATGGTTGCCCAAAAGGTAGTGTCTCCATTTGGTCACAGCCGGAACCAAAGCCATCAGCTCCCTCTCATAAACAGACCTTTGTTGAGCTCTCAAAGATAAGCCTTGACTTCAAAAGGCAAGCGGTTTACCTTCCTGCATCAAAACAACCCCCAACCCCTTACTAGAAGCATTGGTTTCCACTACAAAGACCTTACTGAAATCAGGTACAGCCAACAAGGGAATATCAACCATGGCTGTTTTCAAGGCCTGAAACGCATATGTAGCTTCTTTAGTCCAACAAAACTTGTATTTCTTCAAAAGCTCCGTTAAAGGTTTGGATAATTTACCATAACCTTGAACAAAACGTCTATAATAACCAGTTATTCCAATGAAACCTCTAAGAACCTTCACATCAATAGGAATAGGCCAAGAAGTCATGGTTGCAGTCTTGGAAGGACAAGCAGCCAACCCTTCGCCAAAAATCACATGTCCCAAGTGTTAAGACAAACTCTCATTTTTAAAAGTTTTGATGAAAAAAAACAAAGGTTAATTAAAGATTGTTAATTATGATTCTAAATGTATTATTAATTTAACATATGCTTTTGAGTGTGTTAATTCAAAGATAGGTTTCAAAAGAATCAAAGAAAACAGCATAAACAAAGGCAGAGAACATTCTTCACACATTCTAGAAAACGGAGAATGTTCGCCAGGCTGTGACAGCATAAAGACCAAACTTTCTCCATCACTTAATTGAAGTTATTGTCTCTGGTATTTACATCAGTATTAAGAGTACATGACAAGGAACAAATGTGATCAATTACAATCAAAAGAAACCATTTGAATCACAATGAAAAAAGGCCATGAATCAAGCTGCTCAAGCAGAAACTGAACATTCTCCAGTTCTGCTGTCAAGATTGATAAACAATCTTGACAATGTACAATGCATCAAGACAACTTCCAGCATGTTCAGAAATCAGTCCAGATTGATTATCAATCTCCGGGATATCCAAAAGCTAAAGCTCCAAATTGATCATCAATCTCCAACAACTACACTACAATTTTCTGCAACAACATTATGTGATCATTTTCAATCTGTTTTAAATGATCCGAAGCTTCAGTTCAAGCCAGCAATATTATCACTTATTAGAAGCATTAAAGGATCATTAATTACTCAAGAAAATTTGATCCAAAACGCAACACACAACCCAGTCTGAACAGAAAATAAAAATAGTCAAAAGTTGGATTATTTTTATTCAGAAATAATGCCTCTGGTCAAGCCTGACAAGGGAACTATCAATGGCTCTATTGACCTCCATTAAATGCTCTCAAGCCTATAAAAGGAAGGCCACAGCTCAAGGAAAACGCAGAAGTTCAAGTGCTAACAAGTCTCTCAAAATCATTCACATTTACATACTTGAAATTCTCCAAATAACTTACAAGAATCAGTTTGATTAAATTCGTTTTACTCTGATACATTATACTGATTTCTTTGTAAAGAATCGAATCTCAAACAAGAGTTGAGAAATCTCAGATTCTAAACAATCTCTTCATTATTGTAAAACTCAAACTATAAGAGTTAAGTATAGTTTGGGGTAGATTGTAAGAAATCCTATCAAGGTTGGTAGGTGATTTGATTAATCTCTTTTTGGGTGGAATTAGATTAAGTTCTGTAAACAAAGATCAAGGTTGATCTAGGCTAGGTGCTGTAAAACCAAGAAGGTTCTTGTTTTAAACACTTAGTGGAAAATCTCACAATTGTGAGGACTGGACGTAGCCCAAGTTGGGTGAACCAGGATACATCTGTGTGTGGTATTTCTTATCCTTAATCTCTTTATTAAGTTTGATTGTTTTTCAAGATTAAAATACAAAACTGTTTTTCTGTTTTACACACTAATCTGAACGTTCTCCGTTTTCTGATAAAACCAAGAACGTTCTCTGTTTTTCTGCTTCCTTAACCAAGAACTTTCTTGAGTTTAAAACTGAAGTTTTTTAGGAAATTTTAAAAAGGGAGATTTACAATTCAAACCCCCCTTCCTTGTAAATCAATTTTTCTACTTCACCAAGTACTCAAGACTAGACTGTCCAAAGCTACATTTTTTCTTATTTGGCTTCAACCCATTCTGCATCAACACTGCCAAGACTTGGTGGACATGAACAAGATGAGCTGACAAATCCTTGCTATACACCAAAATGTCATCAAAAAAGACCAGGACAAATCTCCTGAGGAAAGGCTTCAAAACCTCATTCATGAGGGCTTGGAATGTGGAAGGAGCATTGGTGAGATCGAAGGGCATCACCAAGAATTCATAATGTCCCTTATGAGTTCAGAAAGTCGTCTTCTCTATATCATCTTCCTTCATCCGAATTTGATGATAACCTGATTTTAAATCAAGCTTAGTGAATATTGTTGCTCCATCAAGTTCATCAAACAACTCTTCAATGATATGGATGAGAAATTTATTAGGGATAGTAATTTTGTTGAGTGCCCTATAATCCACGCAAAAACGCCAACCACCATCTTTCTTCTTGACCAAGATGATAGAACTAGAGTAAGGGCTAATGCTTGGTCTTACAATGCCAGCCTCAAGCATTTTGGAAACGAACCATTCTATCTCAGTTTTTTGATAGTGTGGATACTTATAAGGTCATAGATTCGGTATCTCAGCCCCCTCCGTCAAATGAATTGCATGATCTAACCTCCTTTGGGGTGGAAGACCTTGAGGATCCTCAAAAATCTTAGAATACTGTTGCAGCACCTCTGAAACGGCTTCAGGTTTGACTGAAACGTTTGTTGTTTTCTGCTCTGCCGTATCGTACTGAATTAATAAGTTTTCCCATTCTTCCTTCAAAATTTGCATGAATGCTCCATAAGACAATTCAGTCTTAGTTAAGGCAGGATCACCAACCAAAGTAATCAACTTGCCATCTTTAGTCACAGTAAGCTCCAACTTTCCAAAATTGGTTTTGACCTCTCCTAAATTAGAAAGCCAATCCAATCCCAACACCAAATCCACCCCTTGCAAGGTGAACAAATAAAAGTCTTGCTTAATCTCCATTCCTTGCAAATGGAAACTCAACTTAGGACACTTTCCCTTACGTTTGACCCTATGACCATCCCCCAATTCCACAATGTAAGAAGGAGTATTTTCCACCAGCAAGCTCAGTTTCTGAACTACCTCTTGAGAAATGAAGCTATGAGAAGCTCCACAATCGATGAGTATCAAAATAGAATTGTTCTGAACTACCCCTTGTATCTTCCAAGAAGTTGTGGAAGTTGGCCCAACCGTTGAACAAAGAGACAACTGCAGAGAATTGAAAGTTTCTACCTCATGCAACTCAGTATCACTGTCCTCCTCCTCATCTTCTTCCAAAATGATCATACAAAACTGCTTATTCTTGCATTTATGTTCTCTATGGTAGGGCTCATCACATCTGAAACAGAGTCCCTTCTCCCTTTTGTGTCTCATCTCGGCCCTAGACAACCGTTTGAAATCACCACCTCTAGTTTTATTCCCTTCTCCAGCCTGAACACCCACCAGATTAGTAGTAGAGGTACCACCCTCGACTTTCTTATCTAACCAAGGCTTAGTATCTACCGTCACAATCTTAGTGTAAGAACTAGCCTTAGACATCATAGTCGGTTTAATGAAAGTGTTGGTTCCTTTCTTAGTCCAAACCAGATTCTTCTTCTCAATCATAATAGACTTTTGAATTAAATCGGACAGAGACTTTAATTCATATAGTTTTACCTGCACTTGAATTTCCTCTTTCAAGCCATTCATGAATATTCCTCGTGCAAATTCTTGATCAATGGCCTTGAAAGCTCCAACATATTTCTCAAACTCCTCCACAAATTCTACCATTGTCCCTATTTGTTTGGGTGCTAGCAACAACTCAAAAGGATTTTGTACCACTTACGGTTGAAACCTGCGAACCACTGCCAGCTTGAACCCGTCCTAAGTTGGTTTCTGATTGCACCTAGCCCACCAGTGATACCAGCTCAGTGCTCTGCCCTCCCTGGCCACCAAAATGGCACACATCTTCTCCTCCTCAGGAACGCTTCATAACTCGAAATATCGTTCCAAACGGTGCGTCCAACCGTACGCATTGTCGCTTGAGAAAATCGAAATCTCCAGCTTCCTCCATCTGTCGCTCTCAACGTAGTTACCCAGGTGTCTACCACCGCAGACGCTGGTCTCTACTTCTTCCCTACGGAAAGTCCCATCGCCGTTGGCATCAATCTTGGCCGCGAGTGCAGTCAATTGATCTTCCGTATGCTTGGTGCGCGCCTCCACCAACTCAAGTCGAGTGTGCCATTCCTTGCGCTCTTGCTCCCAATCGCTCAAATCTCTCACCATGCTTCTTGTCTTCATGCAATGCACAATAGAATTGGTATGTCAGATTGAATGTAAATCTGAAGAAACTCACGAATTGTATTATTGAAACAGAGGAGAATCAATAAAGTTTCAGTTACATAGAAACTAACTAAATTGCCCTGCAATTCAGTCCCAACCAATTACTCTCTAACTGTATGCCAATTGAAGACTCAGTTTTTCTGTTATTTATACTAGCCATCCTAACTAATTCAGTTAGGATTTACAGCTGACACATAACAGACTAAAACACATAACCAACAAATAACAGAGCTAACACATAAATTTCAGCAATTAATAGAATGGGTTTAAGCTCGGTTCCTTTCTAATGGGAAGCCTTGCTTGACTAGCAATCCTCTGCTTGACTAGCAATCCTATCAATTATAGAACAAACTATTTTACATTTTATAAATACTTTTTTATAGCCTACATTTGATGTAACATTTGAATTAGAGATGATAAAAAAATACGTACCCACAAATATCTGTGAATAAAATTCACAACAGGCATACGGAAGATGTAATGATATTTGTATTTACGAATATCTGTATCCGATAATAAATTAGTAAAATTGATATTATGTGATGCTTATTGTTTATGTACTAATGTATTAATAATTGTTATGATGGAATTTTGTTATATATTTTATTTATTTGTTAATGTATTAATGTTTTTATGTGTTAATATGTTTTTGTGTTTACAAAACTGGGGAAAAATCTATATAATTGCAAAAACAAAAAAAAAATATACATAAATGATTTTTTATTTAAAAGATAATATCTATGGATATGTGCTAATACTCGCGAATACTTACCCACAAAATATTCATTAACTAGATACCCACACAAATATGGATAAGGTACAAATATTATATTTGTCATACAGGTAGGGTAATGGAATAGTATTATCTGTACCTGTAGATACCCATTGCCTTCCCTAGTTTGAATCATGACCTTCATCATCAACTACAAGTATCTTCAAACCCTTCTTTAGTGTCACTCTTGAAATTGCAACATACAATTGTTCATGTGTGAAAACACTTTGTAGAAGATAAACTTCTACATGTTTTAAAGATTGTCCCCGACTTTTATTGATAGTTGTTGCAAAAGAAATGACTAATAGAAATTATCTTCGTTGAAATTTGAAAGAAATTATGAGATCGGAAGGTGTCAACAACAATGAGGTATATAAACCTTAGTTCCAATATTTCTTTTTGATAGAACTTTTCCATCGATAACTATTTTCCCATTTTTATGAGTTGAGTCCCATTGCATAATCCATCAGCTTGATCTACATTTCTAAACAAAATTACTAGTACTCCTACCTTTAACTTCAACACATGATTTGAAAACCAAAGACATTAATTGTGGAGGCTGTTTTAACCAATTGGGCTTTCAATTTGAGTCGTTTAAGTGTTCATTTATTCTCAACAGCCCCATGTACGAATTTGACATTCTTAACTTATAGTTGGACTTACCAAACTAATTTTTTTTTTAATTTAGTCTTTGATAAAGGACAACCATAATGTTCCTTTGAATATTCTCCAATCATTTTGACATCCATTTTAAATATTCTTCCAAAAGTTTTGGACTTTACGAAGTGGATTTTTGTTTTGATAGAGCATAATATGGGACCACAAATTATGACCAAATCTTTCTTGATTGCTTTTAAGATGACCACGTTATTTTTGCATAAAGATGTGTGCTTGTGTTTAATTTCTTATCTTTAAATAAATCACTCAAAAACACAAGTAAACAGGCAATATGATCATAATCATAATTAATTGAATTAAATATTTAATTTTCTTCAAAACAATAATTAAAGATTTTTCCTCAACAATATCCAGAGGTTAAAAATCTTGCTTACACCCAATTTTCCCTGAATTTGTTCTGGAAGGATTTTGATAAGGAGTATTGTCCTTGCAAAAAAAGATTTACAATCAGAAAGGTTCCTTTTGCACCTCATGCACCAAATTTTTTTTGGAGGACATTGCTTAATTATGTAAAAGGGCTTGAAAGTTTCGAAGATATTAAAATAGTAAGCAATGTTGTGCATAAAACATTTAAATAGGCATGCTTTCATAGAGAGTTGCTAAATAATGACAACGAATACATTGATGCAACTGTAGAGTTAAGGAGTTGGGGTACAATTTTTTATTTGAGAAAACTCTTTGCGGGTTTATTGATGTATGAAATAACGACAAGACCATAGTTTCTACAATTTCTGACCTTTTAGACTTATTTAATATAAATTTATAATTAATATATTGTATCTTTATTAATGGTAAATTATTTTTGTGGCCACACTCATTAAGATAGGAGTTTATTTTTCATAACGCATATCTCAAATTGACAGAGGATGAGATTAAAAATTGTGTTAGCAAAGATTGAATCATAATAAGAGTCTGAGTAATTTTCCCACAATGCCTCAACCTGATGAATCATAGAGCTCTCAAATCCATAATAAACTCATGTATGATGAGTTAAATTATGATAGAGAGTTTTTGGCTGTAGAACATACCAAACTAATAACTACAATGACCGCTAACCAAAGAAAAATCTATGATAGAATCACGATACATATTAAGGAAAGAAAACCTAGAATTTTTTATATATGGTTATGGTGGAACCGAGAAAGCTTATATTTGGAGGTCCATGTTAACTGCATTAAGATCTAAGGGAGACACCATTTTAACAGTGACGTCAAGCAGAATTGCTACTTTTCTTATTCCTAGAGGAATAATTGCACTAGAAGTTGATGAATATTCCATTTGCAACACAACTCAAAATAGTCCCTCGGTACATTTGATTGTTTAAACAAAAGTCATTATATGAGATGAAGCACCAATGACTCTTAAGCATTATTTCGAGGAAGTTGATAGGACTTTCAGACATGTGGTTCATGACCACAAAGGTGAAAAGTTATATATTCCTCTTTGGTGGCAAAGTTCTTGTATTCGGCAGAGATTTTGGACAGATTTTTCCAATTATTCCAAAAGCAACAAGGCAAGATGTTGCTCATGCTACTATTAATTCATCATATCTTTGGGATTTTTGTGAAGTCATAACATTAAACGGAAACATGAGACTTCTTTATGGTAGTTCAGAGGCCGATATTGCTCAGAGAAAGCATTTTTTTGATTGGGTACTAAGAGTCGACGATGGTTCATTTTATGATGATTTGTTATTAACAAGATCGAGGGTTCCATTGAATTATATTGTCGATACTAGATACTCGTCCTTTTTGGTTAACACAAAGGATCTGTCATACTTCGACAATAGATTTATATTGGCCCTTAAGAATGACATTGTTCATGTTATCAATGAACACATGCTCTCAATGATACCAAGTGAAGAAAAAACATATATGAGTTTTTATACTCCACATTCCACGAAATCTACATATTGATGTGCATACACCAGATTAATCTCCAAATTTATCTTAAGATTGATGAGCTATAAGCAATGACAAAAGAACAACAATACACTATATTAGCATTATTACTACAGAAAGCTATGCATGCCTCTGGTCAAACGCAATACCAACTTATGTTTAACAGTCCATTCTCACACTAATTTGTGTTACCTTCATATTCAAGACAAGAATGGTCTAGGTTGATCAAGAACGTTATGGTCAGTAATACAAACATGTGTTTAATGTGATCAAATCATAGTTGACACTTGGCAAATGTGTCTAATAGTTATATACAACTTTATTTGAGTTCAAAAGCTTCTCTTCATCTACAAAAGGAAGATATTATAAGATGAAAGAAAAAACTTTATTTGCAATCAATCTACACTTATACCATGGTACATCTTTGTGTGATCTTCTTATCCTTTCTCTATATTTGTTTTACACTCACTAATCACATTTTACTTGTTTATAAACTGAACTATCTTGTTTAAACTAACACATGCAGAACATTATGGAGATTTCTTTTATTTCAACCATGATTGTTCTTGAATTAATTAAAATTAAATGCAAGACTAAATTATTTAAAAAGGATCACAATTCAAGCCTTTTTTTGTGATTGATGTTGCTACTTCAATTAGCATCAAAGCTCTTCCACTAAGGTTGATCCCTTAATAAGTGTTAGATGAAAAGATTCAAGAAGGAAAAAAAAAAAGTAATGTCAAAAGTTTGTTAAAGGAGGATCATCACACCGACTGCCTTATTTTGATGGCACAAGTTACTATTTCTAGTAAGGAAAGATGCAATTACTCTTTAAGTCCCAAGATACAAGAATGTAGCGTGTTATAATAGATGGAAACTTTGTACTAAGAGTCACTCAAAGTGATCAAACATATGATGAAAAAGGTGAAGCAGATTGGACAACAAAAGACAAAGCTAAGGTACTCCTAAACATTAAAGCTCAACTATTTATATCTTGTGCTTTGAGAAAGGATGAACGTGAAAAGGTTGATGAATGTGACACTCATTGCAAATAAAATGTGGGATACACTACAAACTCACCATGAACGTACAAGCCATGTCAAAGAAACAAGGATATATATTGGTGTAGGAAAATTTGAACTATTTGAGATGAATGAAGGAGAAACTATTAATCAAATGTATTCAAGGTTCAACCTTTAGTAAATGAAATGCATTCTCTTGGCAAAGCCTACTCTACCCAAGATAGGGTGATAAAGATTATAAGATGTCTCCCTGTCATACGGAGACAAATGACCACTGTCATAAGTTAAGCCAAAAATCTTGAGAAACTCGAGTTAGAATATCTTAATTGGAACCTTGAGAGCTCACAAAGTTCTACTTCAAGAAGAAAAACCAACAAAGAAATGTAAAGTAATAATCTTCAATGCATCACTAAACTCTCAAGAAGGTTCATCTTCACACAAAAATGAAAAAGAAGAATAAGAAATCACTCAAAAAAGAAGCTAAAGATGAAATAACACCTCTCTCCAGAAAAATTCAAAGGATGATGAAAAAAGGGATCAAACCAAAAGGAATTTTCCAAACAGAAGAGCTGTCCAAAGCTTGCAAGACTCTCACTTTAAAAGGTCTGAAAAACAAAAGACTTTACAGGAAACTACAAAGAAGTTGAAGATCTTAAAAATGATTTATCAATTTTATAAAGTCCACTAAAACCTTTCAAACAATCATGGGATCACGAGTAGGAATTTTATGAAAACTTTTTTGTACCTGAAAAAAGAGGAAAAAATGCGAAGCCAAATGTTCTTATTGTAACAAGCTTGGACATCTTGATTCTACATGTATTCACAAGAAAAAGAGTGAGATAATCAAGGCAAATAAATTCCAAAAAGGGGAGAACATTTTGGTGTCATATCATAACGTTCTTCAGGAATAAAAAAAAAATGTTTTAACTGTACAAAGATTGTTCATTCTAAAACGAACTGCTACATTAAGAAAAAAATTAATCTTTAAGGAAAAATACTATCTCACAAGGACCCAAGACTATATGGGTACCTAAGAACTTATGAAACTCTAATGCAAGTTGGTTTTCAAAATGTCAAGAAAATCCTATGTACTTGGACAGTGGTTGTTGGAGACATAGACAAGAGATAGACGATGTTTTCTCTCATTTGTTAAGAAGGATGGAGGATCTGTAACTTTTGGAAATAATGATCAAACACAAATCAAAGGAAAAGGTATTTTAGTTAAAGGTAATTTTGCAAAAAAAGCGGATGTTCAATATGTTTAAGGTTTAAAACATAACCTGCTAAACGTAAGTCAATTATGTGATAATGGTTTTCAAACTATTTTTAAATAGAACATATGTGAATTTAAGCAAACATCTTTCAGGAAAAAACTTTTTCTCTGGATCTAGAAAGAAAAATCTTTATGTGCTACATTTAGCATAATTACCCACTGAATCAAGTTTTATTTCCGTTGATAAAGATAAATGGGTGTGACATAAACATGTAGGGCATGTAAGCATGAAAACAATCTCAAAGTTATCCAAACTTGAACTTGTTAGAGGACTACCAAAAATTAGTTTTGACAAAGGTGAAACATATGAAGCATGTGTTAAAGGAAAACAAGTCAAGATTAGATTTTTTTTTCAAAATACTTTGTTTCAACTTAAAAACCTCTTGAACTACTTCTCATTGATATCTTTGGTCCTATCAAAACTACATGTTTGGGAGGAATGAAATATGACTTTGTAATTGTTGATGATTTTTCAAGATTCATATGAATGTTATTTTTATAAAAAGAAAATATTTCTTTTGAAGCATTTCAAACTTTTTGTAAAAGAGTTCAAATGAGAAAATCTCAAATATCATTTCTGTAAGAAATGATCATGGAGGAGAATTTATAAATTCTTCTTTTAAAAACTTCTTTATTGAAAATGGCATTTCTCGTAATCTTTCATGTGTGAGAATTTCTCAACAAAATGGAGTTGTTGAAAGAAAGAATAGAACTTTGCAAGAAATTGCTACAACTATTTTGGAAGAATCTAACGTTGAGAAATATTTTTAAGATGACACTTCTTGCTACATTCTTTATCGTGCTTCAATAAGAAAAATTATCAACAAAACACCATATGAATTGTGGAAAAATATAAATTCAAATATTCATACTTTCATATTTTTGGCTGTTATTGTTATATTTTGAATAACAAAGATAATTTAGGAGAGTTTGATGCCAAATTAGATTAAGTTGTCTTTCTAGGTTACTTCACTAATTCAAAAGGTTATAGAATCTATAACCTGAGAACAAAGATAGTGGAAGTAAGCATGCATGTGTTATTTGATGATCTTGACATACAAAAGATTGATGATGAAGAAGAAAATCAATCTCAACAACATCAATATATTTTTCTATAGGAAGATGAGATTGATCATCAATCTCCTATTCAAACACCTCCATGAACATGGCAAATTATAGGGGATCATCCACAAGATCAAATAACTGGAAACACATCTGATGGCATTAGAACAAGAATTTCTTTCAAAGATGACAACAACAACAACATGGCAATGATCTCTCAAATAGAACCAAAATCTATCAAAGAAGCTATAGTTGATGATCATGAGGTTAAGAAAAGCAAGAAGAACTTCATCAATTGAGAAAAACCAAGTCTGGATTGTTGTTCCAAATCCTTAAACTCAAACTATCATTGGTACAAGATGGGTATTCAAAAAAAAAATTGGATGAAGAAGGTAAGATAATTAGAAATAAAGCAAGACTCATTGCTAAAGGTTACAATCAACAAGAAGATATTGACTATGATGAAATATTTCCTCCAGTTGCAAGGTTAGAAGCAATAAGAATTCTTCTTGCATGTGCATCTCATAAACTTATTAAATTTTTTGAAATGGATGTTAAATATTCTTTTTAAATAGATTTTTAAATGAACAAGTTTATGTTCATCAACCTCCTGATTTTGAAGATAAAAAGAAACCAAATAATATTTTTAAACTCTCCAAAGCCTTATATAGACATACGCAAGCTTCTAGAGCTTGGTATGAAATGTTGATTTCATTCATGATAAAAAAATGGTTTTTTAAAGAAGATATTGGAACTACACTTTTTAGAAAGATTAATAAATCTGATTTATTGATAGTTCAAGTATATGTTGATGATATTATCCTTGGTTTAACATATGAAAAAATGTGTGATAGGAGAATTAAGATATTTTCTTGACTTACAAATCAAGCAATAGGGAAATTAAATTTTTATTTGCCATGAAAAATATATCAAAGATCTTCTAAAAAAATACAAACTAAGTGAAGCCAAATCAATGGCAACTCTCATGCATCCATCTTCAAATTTGAACAAAGTCGAAAAAGGAAAAACCATTTCTGAATAATAATATAGAGGAATGGTTGGTTACTTTATATCTAACGACCAATAGACCAGATATTGTTTTTGTAATTGGTTTATGTGCTAGATTTCAGTCTTCACCTAAAATCTCATTTAACTGCAATAAAAATAATTTTCAGATATCTATGTTGGTACTACTGATCTTGGTCTTTGGTATAGAAAAGGTACAAATTTTGATCCTACAACTTATTGTGATGTTGACTATGCTAGGGACAAAATGGAACGGAAAAGCACAAGTTGTGCATGTCAATTTCTTGGGGGAAGCACTCATAAGCTGATCATGAAAAAACAAAATAGAATTGCCCTATCCAGAACTGAAGTTAATGTGTATCTGTTACAAATTGTTGTTCTCAAGTATTATGGATTAAAAATCAACTTGAAGACTTCTCTGTAAGTTATTCAATATTTTAATTTAGTATGACAACACTAGTGCAATTATTTTCAAAAAACATCACTCAGTATTCAAGATTAAAACATATTGAAATTAACCATCATTTCATTAGAGATCATGTGAATAAAAAGGATGTTGAATTAATTTTTGTCAATACATTAAATGAACTTGCTGAAAAATTCACAAAAACCCTAGTGGAAGATTGTTTTGATTTTATTAAAGATA
Organism: Cicer cuneatum; assembly: GCA_037974295.1. Lineage (NCBI taxonomy): Eukaryota > Viridiplantae > Streptophyta > Magnoliopsida > Fabales > Fabaceae > Cicer > Cicer cuneatum. The sequence continues at coordinate 41,174,616 of JBBPBO010000004.1, read as the reverse complement.
AATTAAATATCATGAAAAATCCAAACATTTGTTGATGCAAAATATAACCAAAACATTCTGGTTATCACGGAGAACGTTCACCTTTTGTTAACTCAAATGTTTTCTTTCTCAAATATTAAAAAATTGCTACTTTTTAGCCTAATGATTACTACCCATTTAGTTTTCATCTTTTTCAATGTTATGCAATCAAATCCAATAACCCACCTCTTCACCTTCCCCCACACGTCTCTCTCTCATTTTCAAATATGATAACCTCTCCCTCTTTTTGTTTTCTTTCAACTTCTTAAAACACTTTTTCTTTTTCAAATTTTCTCTCTAAAAAAAAGTCTCATCCATGGCTCGAACAAAAGTTTATGGGAAAAAGGCACCAACCAAATCCAAATCTCAAACACCATCTCATTCTCCTCGCCCTACGCCTCTAGATTCATCATCTTCAGATAAAACCTTTTCTGATTATCTCTCAACCTCATAATCATCTATCACATTCTCCATGGCCAAAAGTTAAACATGTTTTGCATCATAATCCAAACCATGATAGCCTCCACCACCCGTAATTATAAACAACTCCTCGTTTCCTATGGCATGTTCCTCACCAAAGTCTTTAAGTACTTCAAATAAGCTCTTAAGGGTGAGAAACCTATTTTAAAAATCTCCAAATTTACCTCCAAAAACATCTCTCACATGAAGAACCAACCTTTTTTTACCACAAGTTGTGAATGAAACTTCATCACAACAAGAAACTCTTTTGCCCACTCACGACTCAGCAAAAAGGAAAAGATCAGAAAAAAGAAATGTGTTAAACCCAAATGCTCAAAACTTCAATCTGGGAAATTTCTCATAACGTTCTTGGTTTTGCTTTACATCAATCTAGAGCAAGTCTTTTTTATCACGAAATTCCAACTGTTTTTGGAACTCGCACTCGGAGCCCTTTACAAAATCCTATCTTATAAGGTCAATAATCCAATCAAATTAATCATGGAAGGATTTCACATATGTCTTCTATAACATCCTCTAAATTTGTTATTTAAAATAATTAAGACCTATAAATATATATTTTTCAATATTAATTTAGGTGTGATAATTATTTGATAAAATTATTAGTAAGAATTATTTAATCAATGGATAAGTTATATATATATATATATATAGATGTTTTTTTAGTACAAGAAGAATTTGGGTTAAGGGTTTGTGATTTGGTGTAACCCCACACAAATTATAGTTAGACCGTTAGTTGGATGGCATGAAATTAATAATTGTGATCTCTTGCTTTTTGAAAAGAATAAAATGTAGACTAATGAATAAAAATAATGAAACCCGAATCCTTTGCGTTGAGTCAATATATAATATACGATTTTTTTTAAGACGTAAAGTATGGATTTTTATGTTATATATGATAAAGTTTTAATTTTTATGAAAGATATGAAGTAAAATATGAATTTTTATGTTATATATATGAGGTTTTAGTTTTGATGATGTATATGAGTTGGAGTTTGAATTTTCTTGTTATATATGTTAAAGTGCTAATTTTTATGGTGTGTATGATATCAAGTTTTTGATTTTTATGTGTATGTGGCGAAAATTATAATTTTTATGATTATTTGTCCATGAATATGTTACTCATGATATGGATGTGTGGTATGTGATCTTAGTGATATGTGCATAAGATGATGATTTTTAAAAAGTGATTTTGAATGCATATGACATGATTCCTTGTGAGCTGTGTGGGAATATATCTCTTTGATAACATATCATCATGTCATGTCATGTCATATGCATCTTCGTGGGAGTTGCCTTAGTGGCAGGTTTATTTTCCCCATTGGTATGGGTGATCTTTTGTGTGGAATTTGCCTTAGTGGTAGGTTTATTTTCCTCATTAGTATAGATTATTTTTCTGTGTGGAAGTTTGCTTAGTGGTAGGTTTATATTCGGACCATATAGTTTTAGGAGCATGCATTATACATATGTTTTGATATACAATTTACCGGTTTGCACATTTTTTCTTTTTAAATTGGAAGTTTTTACTTTTATAGATTTTGTGTTATTCTTCTATATGTTTAGCTTTGGTTTTATGTGGATGATGGAAAAAACTGATCCTTACAACACCATTTTAGGTACTAATGAGTTCGAGGAGATTCAAGAGTAGTTGATGAGTATTAACGTGCGGCGAACATGGGGTAAAAATGAGTTTTTCAAGACAGTTTTGTAATAATAGAATTGTCGCGATATTTCTAAGTCTATTTTTAAATCTTTTGTTACCTACCAAACTTTAAAATGCACTCGAATTCTAGGAATACGGAAGTGGATTTCCTCCCGTTAAGAGTAATTGATTTTTATTTGTTTTAGCTTTGAATAAACATTTTTTTAATAGTATTAAATAAACGTGATTGTTACTAATTATTTAAATGGATAAATGTTATATATTCTTTTAAAAAAAAATTTGTCGTAAATTTTTATAAAAGTATTTTTAAGTAACGTTTTGGATTCAAAAAATTTTGGGCGTTACATCTCCTATCTTCATCTCTCCTCAAGTGAGCTTGTCCTCTCTTTTTGGTATTAACAAATATTTTTCTAGTCTCGCCTTTGATTCATCAGGTCCCATTATTCCTCAACAAAATACTCAATCTATTATTGTTCAATATATTGATACAACTTTGCTACTTTTGAATCTTTTTGCACTTCTTTTGTTCCCTATCATGATACACAAATTCCAGCTTCCCAAAGTGCTTATGAATATGCTCGTCCATAAAAAGGACAAATATCAAGAGAAATACCCCTAAGACAAGGAAGGACATCCCTAAGATCTTTACTACTCCCCAACCATCATTGCTAGATAAATCTATCAGGATAATGAGAATGTAATCTTAAGGGATTGGATGGTCAATGAAACTGCATCAAAGCTTGGTCTTAATCCTCCTCCTTCCTTTCAAGAACAATCCAAGCCCTCCATTTTCTCCTCATCTGATGGTTCTTCACCATCATTATCATAGTGATTTTTCTTTGTGTTTATTTCCTCCGACTTCTTTTTGTTTTGACAAAGGGGGAGAAGAATTAGATTTAGTTTTTGAAAAATATTTTTGAAAAACTCCTTATGTACTTTTCTGTCGTCACAATGTTATGCTATATATTACTTTTCTTTTTGAACTATATGTCTGAATCATTATGATGTTTGAATTAATGAAAATGATATTTTGGTTCAAAAATTATTGTTTGCATATGATAATGAATGGTAAAATTTAGGAGGAGCTTTCAAACAAAAAAACTTTGCTTATTATCATGCTTATATCAAAAACAAAATTTAAAATCTATTTAATATGTTTGTCATCATAATCTTTAATTATTATTTTGAATATAATCAAACATTTAATTAAATTGTTAATTATGATTCTGATCATATTATTTGTTAACATGTGTTTTTGAGTGATTTATTTAAAGATAGGAAGTCAAACACAAAGAATGCATCTTCATGTATAAATAATGTGGTTTTCTGCAAAGCCGTCAAGAAAGATTTTGTCATAATTGTTAGTGCAAAAGTGGTTTTAGCTACAATCCTCTAGTTACTTTTGATGATAACAAAAACAAATGAGTGAAGAATAATTATCCTCTAACTATATTTGCTAAGTGTGCAAATTAAGTTAGAAGACAAAGATTTATATTAATGACCATCTACTTTAAGGTAGCATAAATCATGAGTAAGTTAGAGATAATAATCTAAGTGTTTCTAACACAATATTATCAACTAGTAAATAAATAATGATGTTTACTAATAGAGCAAGTCATAATATAACGATAAGAAGTATTGCATATGCATCTGACGATCTACAGTTGGAGTCAAAGTAGTAAAGACAAAAGAAATACAAGTCAATGATTCTTCCTGTGAAGACAAAAGAAAATAGTGTTACAATTACTATCTGCTTCTAACTAAAAACCATCTTAAGCCTTTGACTCAAAATCAAAAGAAGAAAGCTCTAATTAAAGCCTATGATAAAGTCAATGTTTTAGTACAAGCTAGATCCTTTTATGAACAAAGAAAAGAGACTCTCGTAAACAAATTGATAGTAATTTTGAAGAAGCTATTGAAATTATATTTGACTTTGATGAATATGCTCTGAAACATACATCTGGTGATTCTGTTAATGCAAGCAATGCTCTGGTTAGTTTTGACTCTGATAAGTGTATCAAGCATTTGATTACGTACTCTGCCTATGATAATCATAACAAGCAAGTGACCGTCTCTAATAATTATGACAATGCTTTTTAGTATGGCAAAACATTGTGACGAATTTGTTCGTATGACTCTGATAAGTGTGACAAGCACTTAATTGTTTGACTATGATAAAAAGTCAACGCTTTGATAGAAAGTTTACACTTTAATAAGAAGTCTACGCTCCAATGTCCTCTAATCATCATAATGGACTTTTTATCTAACTAAAGAAGTGCATGACATTCTCTAATAGTGACATCCTCTAAGATTCGTCTTCTTAATTGAAGATACATGTAATCAATTATGAAGATATATACAGATATGTCTTAAAGAATTATTTTCCTTAAATGCTAATTTAAGATCTCCAACGGTAACATTCTTAATGAACACTTCTTCTCAGTATTTAAGAAGAAATCAATCAATCAATTAACAAGAAGAGAAAAATGAAAAAGGCAAAGTGTTAAGAAGAATTCCTGTAAAAGCTTAGAACACATCAAATTAAAAGAATGAATGAAAAATTCTCTCAGTAGAGAGCTATTAGAATTGATGTAAATCAATCAAGTTGTTTGATAAATTGGAATTGATATAGGATTTGAAATGTAATATTCTCTCAATGAGAGTTAGAATCTCATAAACAAACTTTGTATCAATTCAGACACAAACTGGAACTGATGTTAATCTGTCTGATAGTGGCAATAACTATTTCAACAACAAGAGGTACCTAAAGAGGTAACCATACTTATGAACCTCAATGGCAGTCCGCCAGAAATTTGAAGAAAGGTTCTAATGGTAACAACCTAGAGAGGTTAGAGAAGAATACTCAAAGCCTAAAGAGGCAGATTAAATAATACTTGTATGCATTGTTGAAATAGTGGATTAAGTCCTCGGCTTTATTGAGGCAAAATTTATCTGTAAGGGGATGACTAGATGTAGCAACAGTCAGTTGTGAACTAGTATAAAAATATGTGTTGCTTCACTCTCTTTCTATGTTACTTTAATCTAAGTTCTTTATGATTCAACTGTATTTTACTAAACTTGTTTAATAATAGTATAACACCTCGAGTTTAAAACACAGCGCGAGTGCATTTTTTTTTAAAACCGAATAAATAAATAAAAGAATTTTCAGAGTTAATTCAAGGGAATTAAAATAAAGTTTTCATCAATTCATTTCAAAAGAGGACACCCGGCCTGTGGCCACTAAATAGTTCCAGAGTGCGGAAGAATACAGCGGAAAAGTCATACATTAATTCCCAAAGTAAAATTACATTCCCCAAAACTCAAGACCCTATACAAAAGTCTAGTCTGATCATGCACTAAAGCTACTGTAGCACGGTTTCCACCGTATCCTCTACAAGTCTCTTCTTCACCCAGCTGTCCGTCCCTCTGCATTGTCCCCAGCTACGCCGTACGTAAAGATCAGGGGAAACTAACGACGTCTCCGTCATTAGTGTAACCGTCGGTGGGACGGGTTTGGGTATCATCTGAGGGCAAAGCCCAAAGTCCACTATAATAGTAAAGGGTCACCGACCGAAATTAACAATTAACACATAGCATGTATATCACAATAACAATTATAACCATGGCATAACATATAATAATGATGAAAGTTAAGGATGCTCATTTGAAATCTCATGACATGTATGCCTTTTTCAAAACAGCAATCAATTAGTATGGAAAATATGTGGTAAGTAGAGCCAACACTTCAGCAATCACAATCATTTATCAGAAAATCAGATTTAATAATGTACTCACACACATCAATTTCCAATCATCATCATATAACCAAAACGTGACCCACCAGTCAATCACCCGATGCAATATGTATATGCTCATGTACTCAACTTCTAGGAATTACCAAGGTGCAGTCGCTCACAGACCAGCACACGTGCAGTCTCTCACGGACCAGCACGATTTATATATGTCAGACTTTAACGGCCCTCAAGACCAGGGTGCAATCTCTCACAGATCAACACCAATGCAGTCGCTCAACAGACCAGCACGTTTTACATATTTGAATGGACCACCACGAACACGCGGCCATTCCGTAGCCCGAATAGAATAGACCGTCTAATACACGCGGAACTACTCTAAACCCGGATAGAATAGACCGTGTAATACACGCGGAACTATTCTATAACCATCATGGTCACTACAATTACATGTATTAGCCTCTCACAGGCCAAATACACAGAAGTTAAATCCTCGCACGGATAGAATGGACCGTCTAATACACGCGGAACCACTCCGTAGCCCGAGTAGAATAGACCATCTAATACACGCGGAACTACTCTGACCCCGGATAGAACAGACCGTCTAATACACGCGGAACTATTCTATAACCCACGGTTATTACTTAACTTCGCGGCCCATCACAGTCACCGCATCAACTCTGTGACCCATCGCGGTCACCACCTGACTATGCAATGCATGAACTTGCAATGCTTTCTCTTCATTGAAAACAGTATGCGACATCAATGAATTTCATGCATTTCCATCATTTCTCAAAATACCTCAACACAACCAATTTTATTATCAACACATCAATGATTAAACATTCAAGTAATCATTATCACTTTACATTATCACAAAATTCCATTCTGAATTATCATAAGTCTTTCCTGAACTCTTTAAAATTCATAAAACAGTGTTTTAAAACTGAGATTTCTGGAAAATACGAATCTGTATTCGAATACAGCCTCTATGTATTCGAATACAGGAACCAAAACAGTGCAGAGTTAACACTTTGTATTCGACTACATCCCCCTTGGTAGTCGAATACAGAGGCAGTCTCAGTGCACAAATCAACATTTTTCACTACATCGGTAAAGTCCCAAAAACTTCATCACCACCACTTCAAACTATCACAAAAATTCTATTTTAATTCAACACAAACCTTCCCAATACTCCCCAACACTTAGGGTTTATAAAACAAGGTTGAAAAACTTGGAATTTCTGAAAACCTGAATCTGTATTCGAATACAGACCCCTTGTATTCGAATACAGAAGCATGAAACTGCAATTTCAACATTCTGTATTCGAATACAGCATGCCTGTAGTCGAATACATAAGCAAAAAACAGAACCAGAATGATCAACATCAGAACATCAGAAATAGAACCAGAATAATCAACATCAGAACATCAAAAACAGAACCAGAATGATCAACATCAGAACATCAGAAACAGAACCAGAATGATCAACATCAGAACATCAGAAACAGAACCAGAATGAATCAACATCAGAACATCAGAAACAGAAACAAAACGAGAATCAGAATCATCAACACCAGAACATCAGAAACAGAACATGAATCAGAATCATCAACACCAGAATATTCAGAAGCAAAACAGAATGATTCACACCAAAATCATCAGAAGCAAAACAGAATGATTCACACCAGAATCATCAGAAGCAAAACAGAATGATTCACACCAGAATCATCAGAAGCAAAACAGAATGACTCACACCAGAATCATTAGAAGCAAAACAGAATGACTCACACCAGAATCAT
>JBBPBO010000004.1:41079162-41166508 GCA_037974295.1 Cicer cuneatum | reverse complement strand
GAATGATTCACACCAGAATCATTAGAAGCAAAACAGAATGATTCACACCAGAATCATCAGAAGCAAAACACAATGATTCACACCAGAATCATCAGAAGCAAAACAGAATGACTCACACCAGAATCATCAGAAGCAAAACAGAAGGACTCACACCAGAATCATCAGAAGAAAAACAGAATGACCCACACCAGAATCATCTAAAGCAGAAACAAAATGACTCACACCAGAATCATCAGAAGCAAAACAGAATGATTCACACAAGAATCATCAGAAGCAAAACAAAATGATTCATACTAGAATCATCAGAAGCAAAACAAAATGATTCACACCAGAATCATAAGAAGCAAAACAGAATGATTCACACCAGAATCATCAGAAGCAAACCAGAATGACCCACACCAGAATCATCTGAAGCAGAAACAGAATGATTAACATCAGAATCATCAGAAGCAGAAACAGAATGATTAACATCAGAAGCAGAAATAGAATGATTAACATCAGAATCATCAAAAGCAGAAACAGAATGATTAACATCAGAATCATCAGAAGCAGAAATAGGATGATTAACATCAGAATCATCAGAAGCAGAAACAGGATGATTAACATCAGAATCATCAGAAGCAGAAACAGGATGATTAACATCAGAATCATCAGAAGCAGAAACAGGATGATTAACATCAGAATCATCAGAAGCAGAAACAGGATGATTAACATCAGAATCATCAGAAGCAGAAACAGAATGATTAACATCAGAACCATCAGAAGCAGAAACAGAATGATTAACATCAGAACCATCAGAAGCAGAAACAGGATGATTAAGATCAGAATCATCAGAAGTAGAAACAGGATGATTAACATCAGAATCATCAGTAGTAGAAACAGGATGATTAACATCAGAATCATCAGAAGCAGAAACAGGATGATTTACATCAGAATCATCAGAAGCAAAAATCCTTCCTCTGTAGTCGACTACAGGGGCTCGTAGTCGAATACAAGTTTGAAAACTTAAGTAAAACAGAAGCTTGACAGGTTGTATTCGAATACACCTTCGAAAACCAGTGAAATTTTCCCGAGACTTCAACACATTTCAAACTGTTTCTTTTGAAAAATCAGCACAACCCCCAAAACAGTTTTATCACTCTTTAAAACCACAACACTCATATTTTTTTACTTCAAACCAGATTTTCCAGAAGAAACATCTTCATCATGTTAAACCCTTTTTATTTTGAAATCATCAGCAACACCAGATTTTCAAACCATCAGAACATCATGCAAGCATTTCAGTTTTCTCAAACATCAGAATAACATGCAAAGCATTTCAGCTTTCTCAAACATCAGAATAACATGCAAAGCATTTCAGCTTTCTCAAACATCAGAACAACATGCAAGCATTTCAGCTTTCTCAAACATCAGAACAACATGCAAGCATTTCAGCTTTCTCAAACATCAGAACAACATGCAAGCATTTCAGCTTTCTCAAACATCAGAACAACATGCAAACATTTCAGTCAAACAACAAGCATCACATAGCAGCAAAATACCAACAAAATGCATTTTTGCAATATTCGAAACAGTTTTATGAATATGCTTTTTACTCCTCTTCAAAATAACATGCAATGCATTTTCAGCTTTCCCCATAAACAAAACAGTATTGGAATAATCACCCAAAACAGCATGTTGCAGATTTTTAAAACCTCCACAGAATGCATTTTCTTTCATCTTTCAAAATGTCATGTAAAACAGTTTCTTTTTCAAAACAGAAACTCAAATATAATCACACCTCAAACATACATTTACAGTCCTAAAATGCAACTAGAAAGTGGAAGGTGCCCTTACCCTTGCTGCGTGTCTGCTACTTCTCACGTTTCTGTTTTCGTTCCCGTTTACGCGCCAAAATTCGGTGAAACTGCTGCCTGAGTTTGCTGCTACGAAACTGGGTTCTCTAGCTCTGTAATGATGTGGGGAACAACTTTAGTACTGGGGGTTTTCTGGTTTGGTGCTTGTATTTCCAATTGATGGCACTTTTGAGGAACTCTCTCTTTTGTATTTTGAAATCGTGAACTGGAAACAGATTTCAGAATGGGAAGGGAGGGTACTGTTACATTCAGAATGGGGAGGTATGGAGTTCTGATTTTGCTCTGCCTCCTCACGTGTATTTATAGAGTTACTTAGGTGCCACCTCATAAAAAAATAATGTTAAAATATTGCTGGGTCCTCCAGCACTTAAACGTTTTGCAATTAGCCGATAATCCTTAATTAACGGTTCGATTAATTTAATTACTCGAAATTAAATTAATTTAATCTTCATCCAATAATTTTAATTCATCTTCCAAAATAAATATTTATATATATATATTCACTCAAAAGATACATATATTAAATATTTTACAAATATCCCCAAAATACCCTTAATATTAATTCCATAAATTAATATTAATTTTTAAGGGTCTTACAAATAGTATGTTAAATGATTTGATTAAGAACATATTATTTGTTATACAATCAAAGTATTTTCTTAAAATCATTCTGTTGTTTCTGCTTCTGGTGATTCTGGCATGAACCATTCTGTGCTTCTTCTGATCAATTCTGGATGAAGTCTGGGCGAAGTCTGGGTTATTCAAAATTCGATTGTCATACCATGTTCTGGTCAAATTATCTTCTGGATTACTTCTTGCTTTTGACAACTTATGGCCTAGAACAACTCTCCACATGGCAGGCTTCACAATAGTATGGTCCAAAGAATCTTATGATATTTATCCCCTGTGATATAATCCATCAAAGATATCTTCTAGTCACTTCTGGACAAGTATGGACTGTGTTGAAATTACACTGCCAGACTATGTTCTAATCAATATAACTTCTTGGTTGCTTCTGATATTTGAATCATTCTTGTTTGGAGCAATTCATATTATGGCAGGCTTCCCTCTGGCGTTTTCCAGATGTTCTTCTGATTTTGTTTCTGTTTGATATAAGCCTCCAAAGTTATCTTCTGGTCGGTTTTCGACATGCTGGTTTATCTTCTGATAATTCCAGAAATGCACCTTCTGTAAATTCAGAATGTATCCTCTGATACATTCATCTTCTTATGGTTTTTACCGTAGTAATTCAAGTTCAAAATAAGATTCCATCAAGTGTATTTGTACACATCAAAATCCAGTTTATTTAGAACCAACTTGGTTCCAACATCACTCTGTGTTGTTTCTAATGATTATGGATGAATCATTCTGTGTTGCTTCTGATGATTGTAGTGTGAATCATTCTGTGTTGCTTCTGATGATTCTGGTGTGAATCATTCTGTGTTGCTTCTGATGGTTCTGGGTGAATCATTCTGTTGTTTCTAATTCTGATGATTCTGGTGTGAATCATTCTGTGTTGCTTATGATGATTCTGGTGTGAATCATTCTGTGTTTTTGCTTCTGATGATTCTGACAATCATTTTGTTTCTGCTTCTGATGATTCTGATGTTAATCATCCTGTTTCTGCTTCTAATGATTCTGATAATCATTATGTTTTGCTTCTGATGACTCTGGTGTTAGTTATTCTGTTTTGCTTCTGATGATTCTGGTGTTAACCATTCTGTTTTGCTTCTAATGATTCTGGTGTTAACCATTCTGTTTTGCTTCTAATGATTCTGGTGTTAACCATTCTGTTTTGCTTCTGATGATTCTAGTGTGAGTCATTCTATTTTGCTTCTGATGATTTTGGTGTTAACCATTCTGTTTTGCTTCTTATGATTCTGGTGTGAGTCATTCTGTTTTGCTTATGATGATTCTGGTGGGAGTCATTCTGTTTTGCTTCTGATGATTCTAGTGTGAATCATTCTGTTTTGCTTCTGATGATTCCAGAGTGAATCATTCTGTTTTGTTTCTGATGTTCTGGTGTTGAACATTCTGATTCTGATTCTGTTTCTGATGTTGATCCTTCTGGTTCTGTTTATGATGTTGATCCTTCTGGTTCTATTTCTGATGTTGATCCTTCTGGTTCTATTTCTGATGTTGATCCTTCTGGTTCTATTTCTGATGTTGATCATTCTGGTTCTGTTTCTAATGTTGATCCTTCTGGTTCTGTTTCTGATGTTGATCCTTCTGGTTCTATTTCTGATGTTGATCATTCTGGTTCTGTTTCTGATGTTGATCATTCTGGTTCTGTTTTTGATGTTGATCATTCTGGTTCTGTTTTTGATGTTGATTATTCTAGCTCTGTTTTTTGATGTTCTGGTGTTGATGATTCTGATTCTGGTTCTGTTTCTGTTGTTCTGGTTCTAATTCTGTTTCTAATGTTCTGATGTTAATCATTCTGATTCTGGTTCTATTTTCTGATGATCTGATGTTGATCATTTTGGTTTTTTCTTCTGTATTCGACTACAGGAATGCGGTATTCGAATACCGAATGTTAAAATTGCAAATTTTCACTAGTTTCAGCTTCTGTATTCGAATACAGATTCGTGTTTTTCCAGAAAACTCAATTTTAAACACTGTTTTGTAAATTTTAAGAGTTTGGGGAATAATGGAAAGACTTGAGATGATTAAGTATGGAATTGGTGAGATAATGTGAATTGTTAATTATTACTTGAATGTGTAAGCATTGATGTGTTGATAATAAAATTGGTTGTGTTGAGGTATTTTGAGAAATGGTGGAAATGCATGAAATTCATGGATGTCGCATACTGTTTTCAGTGAAGAGAAAACACTACATATTCATGCATTGCATAGTCAAGTGGTGACCGCGATGGGCCACAGAGTTGATGCGGTGACCGTGATGGGCCGCGAAGTTAAGTAGTAACCGTGGGTTATAGAATAGTTCCGCGTGTATTAGATGGTCTGTTCTATCCGGGGTCAGAGTAGTTCCGCGTGTATTGGACGGTCTATTCTACTCGGGCTACGGAATGGGCGCGTGTTCGTGGTGGTCCATTCTATCCGTGCGAGGATTTAACTTTTGGGCGCGTGAGAGGCTCATACACGTGAATGTAGTAACCGTGATGGGTTGTAGAGTGGCCGCGTGTTCGTGGTGGTCCATTCTATCCGGTTTCAGAGTGGTCGCGTGTTTGTGGTGGTCCATTCTATCCGGGCTACGGAATGGCCAAGTGTTCGTGGTGGTCCATTCTAATTTGTCAATCGTGCTGGTCTGTTGAGCGACTGCACTGGTACTGGTCTGTTGAGCGACTGTACCTTGGTCTGGGTAAATCGTGCTGGTCTGTTGAGCGACTGCACGTGTGCTGGTCTGTGAGCGACTGCACCTTGGTAATTCCAAGAAGCTGAGTACATGAGCATATGCATATTGCATCTGGGTGTTTGACCGGTGGGTCACGTTTTGGATATTGTTGATGATTGGAAAATTGATGTGTGTAAGTACTTGTTGAAATATGAGTTTTCTGATGAATGTTTGTGATTGCTGAAGTGGTGATTGTACTTACAACATGTTTTTCCATATTAATTCGTTGCTGTTTTGAAAAGGGCATACATGTCATGAAATTTCAAAATGAGCATATTTTCATCATTATTATACAATATGCCATGAATGTATTTGTTGCTGTGAGATATATGTTATGTGCTTATTTGTTAATTTCGGTCGGTGACCCTTTACTATTATTGTGGACTTTGGGCTTTGCCCTCAGATGTTACCCAAACACGTCCTACCGACAGATACACTAACGACGGAAGCGTCGTTAGTTTCCCCTGATCTTTACGTACGGAGTCTACATGGACAACGCAGAGGGACGGACGATTGGCTGAAGACGAGACTTATAGAGGATACGGGGGAGACCGTGCTACTGTAGCTTAGTGCATGATCAGTCTAGACTTTTGTATAGGGTCTTGAATTTTGGGAAATGTAATTTTATTTTTGGGAATTAATGTATTACTTTTTCCGCTATATTTTTCCGCACTCTGATACTGTTTAGTGGCCACAGGCCGGGTGTTCTCTTTTGAAATGAACTAATGAAAATTTTATTTTAATTCCCTTGATATTAATTTTGGAGAACTCATTTTAATTATTTATTGAAAAAAAAATGCACCCGCGCTGTGTTTTTAACTCGGGGTGTTACAGTTGACAATTCCAAGATCTCCGCAACAGAATGGAGTAGCTGAGAGAAAGAATAGAACTATTTTGAACATGGCAAGATGCATGCTAAAATCCAAAAGGATGCGAAAGGAGTTTTGGGCTGAAGCAGTTTCTTGTGCGGTCTATTTAGCAAATCGCTCACCGAATTCAAATGTCAAAGACCAAACCCCTCTATAAGCATGGAATGGAAGGACGCCTAGTGTTAATCACTTGCGTGTCTTTGGGATCATAGCATATGCACATGTGCCACAACAAAAAGATCCAAACTTGATGATCGAAGCATCAAACATGTCTTTGTTGGCTATGATCCGCATTCTAAAGGTTACAAGTTGTACAACCCATGCAACAATAAAGTAGTGGTGAGTCGTGATGTTGAACTTGATGAAGATGCTACAAACTATAATTTCCTTCTATAGTTTGAAGAAGATCAAGAGACCATAACACCAGTTCAAGATGCAACTCAACCTCCTTCACTTACTTCTCTAATGAAAGTTCATGCGAAAGACCACGTAAGATGAAAGATATAGAAGACATTTATGAAAGGTCAACTGAAGTTACTCTTAACCTTGAAGAGTTGTATTGTCTCTTGGCAGATAGTGAGCCATTAAATTATGGCGAAGCAATGAAAGATAAAAGGTGGAGACAAGCCATGGATAAGGAGATCAAATCAATTGTGAATAACAACACTTGGGAATTAGCAACTCTTCCGAAAGACCATGAAGCAATTGGAGTCAAATGGGTGTACAAGGCTAAAAAGAATGCTAATGATAGATAAAAAAATACAAAACAAGACCTATTGCCAAAGGCTACAAACAAAAACATGGAGTTGACTATGAAGAAGTTTTTGCACCAGTTGCTCGTGTGGACACTATTCTTTTACTAATCTCTGTAGGAGCTCAAAATAAGTGGAAACTTTATCAACTTGATGTAAAATCGGCATTTCTAAATGGCTATCTTGAAGAAGAGGTCTATGTTGAGCAGAAAATGGGATACGCGATTAAAGGACATGAAGATAAAGTTTTGAGATTGAGGAGAGTGTTGTATGGGTTAAAGCAAGCACCAAGAGCATAGAATAGTCGCATTGACAAATACTTCCAAGACAGGGTTTGCTCGTTGTCTTAACAAATATGCTCTTTATGTTAAAGTTTGTGATAATGGAAATATTTTGATTGTTTGTGTCTATATGGATGATCTTATGTTCACTGGGAACAATCCAAGTTGATTTGAAGAGTTCAAAAAGGCCACGGTGCTTGAGTTCAAAATGACTGATATTGGGCTCATGTCATACTACTTAGAGCATTGTATGGATTAAAGCAAGCACCAAGAGCATGAAATAGTCGCATTGACAAATATTTCCAAGACAATGGGTTTGCTCGTTTCCTTAACGAATATGCTCTTTATGTTAAAGTTTGTGATAATGGAAATATTTTGATTGTTTGTCTCTATATGAATGATCTTATATTCACTAGGAACCATCCAAGTTGATTTGAAGACTTCTTAAATGCCATGGTGCTTGAGTTCAGAATGACTGATATTGCGCTCAAGTCATACTACTTAGGCCTAAAAGTAAAGTAATTGGAAGAAGGTATATTTATTTCTCAAGAAAACTATGCAACGAAAATTTTGAAAAAATTTAAAATGTTTGATTGCAATCCGGTGAACACACCAATGGAGAGCAGATTGAAGTTGTCAAAGTTTGAAGATAGACAAAAGGAGAACGCTTATTTTTTCAAAAGCCTCGTTGGAAGCCTAAGATACTTAACATGTACGGGGCCTGATATTCTATATGCAATTGGAGTAGTGAGTCGTTTCATGGAAGCTCCTACTACTACACACATGAAAGTCACTAATGAAGGTGCAAACACGAGAATGGGGTTGAGTTGTGTTTGCCAAAGTTGAATACTTTTATTGATTTGATGAAAGTTGATATAAATTACTTGGAGAAGAAGCAATCAGATTTAGCAGCAGCGAATAATAAAAGCATAAGTATTTGGACACATATTTATCTTTGTTCACCATTAACTTGGCTACATCCAGTCCCCCCATTCAGAAGGCTTTAATCCACTAATTCAAACACGTTGAATTACAGAGCACCTGACCCTCCAAGCTAGTCTTCCCAAACAGCTTGACAGCCCCAAACTTTTGTGCAACAACAACACCTTGACCCTACAAGCCAAGTCTTCTCCTACCAATCTGACAACCCCAGATTGAAGAAGGAACTTACATCACCTTGGAAGAAGGTATATTTATTTCTCAAGAAAACTATGCAACGAAAATTTTGAAAAAATTTAAAATGTTTGATTGCAATCCGGTGAACACACCAATGGAGAGCAGATTGAAGTTGTCAAAGTTTGAAGATAGACAAAAGGAGAACGCTTATTTTTTCAAAAGCCTCGTTGGAAGCCTAAGATACTTAACATGTACGGGGCCTGATATTCTATATGCAATTGGAGTAGTGAGTCGTTTCATGGAAGCTCCTACTACTACACACATGAAAGTCACTAATGAAGGTGCAAACACGAGAATGGGGTTGAGTTGTGTTTGCCAAAGTTGAATACTTTTATTGATTTGATGAAAGTTGATATAAATTACTTGGAGAAGAAGCAATCATATTTAGCAGCAGCGAATAATAAAAGCATAAGTATTTGGACACATATTTATCTTGGTTCACCATTAACTTGGCTACATCCAGTCCCCTCATTCAGAAGGCTTTAATCCACTAATTCAAACACTTTGAATTACAGAGCACCTGACCCTCCAAGCTAGTCTTCCCAAATAGCCTGACAGCCCCAAACTTTTGAGCAACAACAACACCTTGACCCTACAAGCCAAGTCTTCTCCTACCAATCTGACAACCCCAGATTGAAGAAGGAACTTACACCACCTTGACTCTACAAGCCAAGTCTTCTCCTAACAATCTGACAACCCCAGATTGAAGAAGGAACTTACACCACTATCGGGGTTGGATACAAAGGTTTGGAACTTGAGTAGTTGCTTCTGGAAAATTGATTATAACAATGACTCTCACACTCTAAGAAAAGAACACTTAGAAAATATTTATCTTTCACACAAGTGTTTCTCTCTTTGAACTCTAAGATGAATTTAGATTTTAAGCTTGAGTTCTTCTACTCTCTTCTGTTTTTCGATAATTTCTTCTTCAGCATGGAGTATCTATTTATAGTTGAGATTTGGGCTTTCTACTTGGTCCAAGTTTTATTTCGAATTGTATTTTGTTCAGATTTCTTTTGTAAATTCTTCAACTTGATTATGTTCCTTTTTAAATTTGAACCAAATCTTCTTCTGATTTAAATTAAATCTTCTTCAATTTTGATAAGATCTTCTTCAAATTTCAATCAAGTCTTCTTCGAATTTGAATCAAATCTTCTACGAATCTTGACCATGTCTTCTTTCATACCCTGATGTTTGCCTCAGATGGTATCCTCTGATGATGTCCTCTGATTCCTGCCTCTGAAGGTAAAAATCTTGAAGTGCTTTAATTATAAAAAATGGGAAATATCTAGAAATGGGTATTAATTAGGAAGCTCCTAGAAATGTGTTAGAGTTATCTATTTGTACCTATAAATACCCCATTGTACCTAACATTATGCATCAAGCAAATTGTGAGTTTTCTATTAGAAATACATCTCTTCCTCTCACATAAAGATGATAAGGAAAATGTCCCCTTAGTTCAGAACATTCATCTAACTTTAGAGTTTTAAGCCGAGGAAAAGGAAATTCATATCCTTTATAGGGAACCCATGAAGGTGCAAACACGAGAAGGGGGGTTGAATTGTGTTTGTCAAACTTGATTTCTTTTGTTGTTTTGTTGAATGTTAATGTGAATTATTCGATATATAACTAATCAGATTCAGCAGCGGATAATAATAACATAATAACACAGCAATTTATACTGGTTCACCGTTAACTAGGCTACGTCCAGTCCCTTCCTCCATAAGGCCTTTTCAGTAATTCAAACTTCTTTGAATTACAACACCACTGACCCTTCAAGTCAGTCTTCCCAAACAGTCTGACAACCCCCGACTTTTGAGGAACAACAACACGTTGACTATACCCGCCAAGTCTTCTCAAACAGCCTGACAACCCTAGACTTTTGAGGAACAACAACACCTTAACTAAACCAGCTAAGTCTTCTCAAACAGCCTGACAACCCCAGACTTTTGAGGAACAACAACACCTTGACTAAACCAGCCAAGTCTTCTCAAACAGTCTGACAATCCCAGACTTTTGAGGAACTTCACAACCTTAAACCTACAAGCTAAGTCTTTTTCTAACAACCTGACAACCCCAGATTTTAGAAGAAACTTCAACACTATAGGATTTAATATAAGGGATCGAAATTAGAATTGAGTAATTACTTCTGGAAAGTTGATACTCACAATATGCTTAAAGTGAACTAGAGTGTTTGCTTCTGAATAATTTATGATGACGATCAGCTTCACACTCTAAGAAAAGAACACTTAGAAAATATTTATCTTTTAAGCATGTGTTTCTCTCCTTTGAACTCTCTGAATACTTATGAATTTTTGCTTGAGTTCTTCTATTTTTCGATGCTTTATTCTTCAGCATTAAGCCTCTATTTATAGTTGAAATTAGAGCTTCACTGATGCTTTACTTCTGGAGTGTATTTTGATTAATCTGTTTTGAGAACATTCTGGAGTAGTTTGCTCAGATTCTGTTTTGAGTCTTTTGCTCACTGATGCTTTACTTCTGGAGTGTATTTCGATTAATCTGTTTTGAGCATTTTGCTCCGCTTCTGTTTTGAGCATACTTTTAGCTAGATTCTGTTTCTCGAGTCTTTTGCTCCAATTCTGTTTTGAGCAATTTTCTCAGATTCTGTTTTGAGCATATTTTTAGCTAGATTATGTTTCTCGAGTCTTTTGCTCCAATTCTGTTTTGAGCATTTTTCTCTAACATATTCCTCTCACAGATTCCTCTAATGATCATTCTCTGGTGACGTCATCCTCTGATTTCTGCTTCTGGTGATGTCATCTTCTGGTAACATCATCCTCTGTTTTCTGCTTCTGGTGACATCTTCTGGTGACGTCATCCTCTGATTTCTACTTCTGGTAACGTCAACCTCTGATCTATTCTTCTGGTGACATTTTTCATTCTTGTTCTAAGTCAAATATGTTACTTTCATAAAATACATTTGTTAACGTCAAAACTTTAATTGCAAGAACCAACTTGGTTCCAACAACCCATTCCTTCCAATTACCCATGTGAGAAAATTTTAGATTCTCGAGGAATGGAAATGGTTGGAATGGAGAATTAGAACCTCCAACTGACATGCCATAGAACTCTCGGCCAATTGTCTCCAATAGTGACATACCTTCTATAGTTAGGTCCTTGAAAGAAGTAGCTGCCCTAGTGGTGGAAATGTAACGCTCAAATACACCATGTTAGAAAACGAAGAATCTCCCAACCAACATGGATAGCTTGTCTTGCCAAAGACACCAATTGTAACACCCGATTTTTAACAGCCCGAATGCATTTTTTTTTAAAACCACTTACTAAAATAATATGTCGTAACACAAAACGACAAGAGTAATAAATAATTACATTATATATACAAACAATCTAAAATAGTTTTTGGGACAATATTCTAAAATATACAAATAGAAAATACACCGGGGCTATGAGACCTATCAGACATCACTCATACCCCTAGGGTATTCTCAGCAGACACCTGCACATAAGTACTGCTCCAAGAATGCTATCCCCCCATGGTCATGTAAAAAAAAATGAAACATGGACCCCCCAACAAAAGTCAATTGTCAAAGAACGTCATAGGTACAGTCATCCCAAAACAAAATAAGTACAACCACAAAAAGATACTAAGGCCCTGTACAACAAAAAAACTAATCTGATCATCCACTAACAACTACAGTAACAAGGGTGACCTCCACACACTACAACATTTTTTATTTTAGGTCACGCTTCACTTAGCCACGGTTATAAAAGTGTGGCTAGAAACAAAAATAGGCAACGGTTTTTCATGCGTTGCCTATAATTTACTTATAGAGTACAATTTCTTGACTTTTAATGAAAAACCATTGCCTATTTTGTAATTGTCACCGATTAAGCCACAATTTTAAAAGTGTTGCTGCTTTACCACGGTGAAAAACCGTTGGCTAATAATATTTAACAACTACACATTTTAAGTGTGGTCTAAAGATATAAAAACTGTGGCCTTTAGCCTAAATAATAATAAACAGGTTTGGGCGTTTATTTTTTCTAATCAGCTAAAATATTATTTTGAATTAACAAAAAATGTAAAATTAATAAATTAATTTA
The DNA here is from genome assembly GCA_037974295.1 of Cicer cuneatum. Taxonomy (NCBI): domain Eukaryota; kingdom Viridiplantae; phylum Streptophyta; class Magnoliopsida; order Fabales; family Fabaceae; genus Cicer; species Cicer cuneatum. Next base: position 41,154,133 of record JBBPBO010000004.1, on the reverse strand, counting down.
TTTTATTTGTTCTCTTTATTGAAGAAAAAGAAATCTTATTCCCCTAAAATCTACTTTCCCAAATACCAGAACTCAAATTTGTTTTATTTGTTCTTATTTGCTACAATCTACTTTCCCAAATAATATTTCCCTAAATTATTGAGTTGCCCCAAAATCCCTTAACCATGTAGCAAAACCCTTCTTCCGTCTACTTTCCCAAATAATATTTCCCCAAATTACAACCCATCTCTCGCTTGAACCAAAACCCTTCTTCCGTCTTGCTCGACGGAACGACGCTTCCCCACACCAAAACTGTGCCTTTCGCTTGAACGACGCCTCTCGCTGGTGCTTACACGACGCCTCTCGTGTTCGTCTCTTTACAAATGCCTCTCGTTCTCCTTCTTCGTGCATCCAGGTATTCGTCTCTTCTCCCTCTTTTCTTGCTTGTTGCCTTTGTCGATTTGGTAGATATTTTTGCATGTTCTTTCATTTTTGTGAATTAGTTTTCTCTGCCAATTGTTTATGTATGTATTCGTCACTTTCCTTTTCGCGTTGCGTTCTAAATGTTCAATTAGCTTGTTCCTATAATAATAATTATTCGTTCTAGATTTATGTTCTGATTTATGCTTTTCTTGGTTATTCGTGTGATTTTTTGTTGTTCTCGTTGCTTGTTTTTGGCAATAATGATGAGATTAGGCTAATGATATAACCCCAACAAGACTGACTAGTGTTTTGTTTTTTAATCAAGTTTGTTTCTGATTAATTTGCTGTTTTTTTTTCTTTTCATTCTCTTAATTTCACACCGTTGATTTTGTGCTCCTTGTTGTAGGTTCGATTGCGGAAAAAGGAACTTTGTGGCAATACTAGGGTTATTCCCATAACTCTTGAACATGTCTTTTCCATTTCATAAATTCATAGTTATTATCTTTTAATAATGTTGGTTTTCTCAATTAATCTTGATATGAGAAGTTAGTTATTTACATAAACATGCATGTCTTTGTCATAACAGACCATTGGTTAATTGATGCATAACTATTTCTGTTTTATCTGTTAGCGTTTCTCTTGTATAATCATCATTTTGCATGAATACATATATTATTTCAAATATTTCTTCATTATTTGAATCTCTTTTTCTTGGAGTGCATGTGACCTAATTAAACCTTATCAAAATCATATTGTTGGTGTAGTTTAGCAGGTTTTCATTGTTGTCCATTGTCAGTTGTGTTGGTACTTGCCATTTGTGTGTTTGTACATATATCACATTCCGATGAAAAAATGGTTTTGAATAATTTGATCTATGTATAAAGATTATATTTGATATTTTATTGATATATATATCTTATCTTGATTCTTAGATACTGCAATATTTTAATGACATTTTGTCATTGTTAAAGCAACATGTATTTGATATTACTTGAATGCTTTTAATTGTCTAATCCATGTATGACACTCAATGGAATTGAATTGTTGTTTGGCTTCTATCATATTGAAAGCCAAAGTAAGTAGTTATATTGGGATCAATTATTTGTGAAAAATAAATCCTATATACTTTTGAGAATCTATTGAAAATGAAACAATCCTACATGATTTTTCCCATTTCGAACTTGTATCAATATTGGTTATTACTATCACCATTTAAAGTCATGTGCAGCTGACACATAGCACCTACAATCATGAACCCACAACTGGGTAGTTTTTGAAGCATTATAAATATGGTGTTTATCCTGTTAGTTGTATCTTTTACATACAACTATTTTTCTTGTAGTACAGGTATACATGTTGAAGGTTGAAGGTATTGCATTCCGATTTTTACCCGATCCAATTCAAATAAAGAATGCATTGGAGGTTAGCATCAGTTATAATTGTTGCACACACATATAACTTAAAAGAAAAATTAGTATTTTCAATATTTGAGTCTGATAACAGTGACAATATTGAATGAGTTAAGTCTTATTGTGGGGACAAAAGCTTTGGTTATATCATATATGCATGGTAGCTTCAGTGTGAAAAATTGTTCTCTAACTAAGCAGCTCGCATGTATGTTCAACCACTGAATTGTTAGATTGTGTTTAATTTCATTTTCATTTTGTGTTTATCAGCTCAGAGCAGCCAACAAGTGAGGTTTTGATGGAGTTCTTGTTTTTCAGGGATGTTTTCTTAATTTTGCAATCTTTGGTCCTTGAAAGAACTGTTTGGGAAATGATGTCGGTTGGAGTTGCAAAATAGTAGGAGTTTGTCTATTGATTAATTTATAAATTTTTTATATCAGTAGTTGTCTGTATGTAGTATATAAGTATTAGAGAATGACAATCAGCTTAAAAACCATCTAACTATTTTTGTATTTCCTCATCTGGATTCTAATTTCAATGTGATAGATTGGTAGTAATTGATTGTGGTATTATATTTTTTACCTATTGACTAATAATAATCACATATGCTTACAGTTAGACCTTTTGGTTGTGAAGAAGAAGAATAAGCGTTATTGCCCTGTATATTTCTCTAAGGTTTGTCTAACTCATTGATCTCTTCGGTGTTTCACTTACACTATTAAATCTTAATTAAGTTTGTAGCTTGGTGGAATATAATTATGTAATAGTTATCATTTGCTGTATAAATGGATATGAAGATATTGAACAAGAACTATTGAAGGTTTCCAAGGCATCTAGAGGTGCTGGAGTTTCTTAGCATATAATGGTATAAAATCTGTCATCTCATGCTCTTGTTTTGTTAGTGCCTGTCAGAAACTCGTTGCTCCCGATTTCTAAGTATCATTCAAATGACAGCATATGTTATTTTATTTTGACAGAGACGGTTGGAACCAAGTTGGTTCTAAGTACTTAGGATTTTGATGTTTACAAAAGCACTCAATGTAATCTTATTTTGTACCTTGAATTATTAAATTTAATACCACCAGAAGCTGAAGTAATCAGAAGCAAAAGATCAAAGGGTTCCAGAGATTGAATCCTGAAGGTACCAGAAGATACTTCGGGACGTCAAAACATCACCAGAAGATATCTTTGTTGGACCAAATCAGAAGGAAGCAAAGTCAGAAGGAGACCTGGACCACACCAGAAGGAATCAAATGTGAGATTTATTCCAGAAGTTATTCTGACCAGAAGATGGCCTGGCAGTGAAATAATAAACAGCCCAGACTTGATCCAGACTTAATCAGAGGGTAAATTAATGGGTCTAGAACAAAGGAATTAATCCATATTTGACCCAGACCAGAAGATAGCATGGTTCAGGGTATGAAACTAAGTCCAAACCAGAAGAAATGATCTCCAGAATTGATCCAGAACTGATTCAAAACAGAAGGTAAAAAATCCAGACTGAAATATTATCTGTCCAGATTTAATTTCAGTTTAATCCAGACCAAGTCCAGAATTGATCCAGATCAGAGGGAAGATATTCATATCAATGGTCCATATTTGAGTATATGGCCCAGTGTTGGCCGAGATCACACCTGGCCCAGTGTTGGCCGAAATCAGAAGGTCAGAATGTGTGGTCCAGCAGTGGCCGAGATCAGAGGATCATAGCAGATCAGACCATGGCCCAGTGTTGATCTTCTCAAAGTGTGGTCCAGGGTTGGCCAAAATCAGAGGATCACAGCAGATCACTTAGTATGGTCCAGATGTGGACTAGCGCAGAAGATCAAATGGTCTAGATTTAATCATGATGATTAACGGTGGAGATTTTAATTTATTTTGATCGAAGTATTAAAAGGATTTGTTACAAACATAAAGTGAAGTCGTATGGAAGATCAGGAGTTGTTGGCGGGAAGAAACTAAAGACATGATTGGCCAGTTATTTTTGAAAGAAAATCTGAAGCCTAAAAAAGATATGTTTTTTATTTAAGTGAAGCCCGATTGGTAAAGATATTTTTGCAAGAGAATCCAGCAAGATACAGCTCGAAATTAAGCTTGGAAGAGCCCCTAATTCGCATCTATAAAAGGAGGCTCAAGGCAGAATACTTAGTATCGAAAATTACAAAAGAGTCATAGACTTCCAAAGCAAACACTCAAGTTTTCAGTGAGGTTAATTGTGAGTTCCAGCTTTCAAGAAGCAAGCACTCGTGTTATTTTCTTTCCCGTGTGTTAGATCTAAGTTGTTGAAGTAGAGTCTACAATCTGAGGGAGTCAGAAGGGGTAGCAGATTACTTGGAAATTAGATTCAAGGTGTTGTAATTCCTTCTACAATCTGGGGTTGTCAGATTGGCAAGAGAAGACTTAACTTAGGAAGTCAAGGTGCAGTATTCCTCAAGAGTCTAGGATTGTTAGACTGTTTGAGAAGACTGACTTGGAGGGTCAGTGGAACTGTTGTAATTCAAGGTTTGAATTAGTGAAATCCTTCAAGGTGAAGGGACTGGACGTAGCCTCGTTAACGGTGAACCAGTATAAAAATTCTGTGTTTTATTTTTACTTTATATCCGCTCCTAACTCTATTTTTATTCATACATCAAGTTTTGTTTTAAAAGTGTAAAAACACGAAAAGTATTCAAGTTAGTCAAACACAATTCAACCCCCCTTCTCGTGTTTGCACCTTCAATTGGCATCAGAGCTCGGTCTCAAGACTGAGCACTTAACAGTGTTTGAGGAAAGGTCCAAGGGGTTCAACATGGAAGAATCCATAGATGAATTGGGAGGCAACATCAACAGACCACCACTATTTGATGGAGAAAGATTTGAGTATTAGAAGGACAGAATGAGAAGTTTCTTCATATCTCAAGATCCTGAATTATGGAATATGGTAGTCAAGGGATACACTGCACCTACTGATCCAGAAGATCCAACCAAAGAACTGGACATGGATGATATGAAACCAGATCAGAGAAAATTATACAAACTTCATCATAAGTCCAGAAACATCATGATTAGTGCCATCACATTCAAGGAATTTGACAGATGCACAGATAAAGAAACAGCAAAGAGCATATTCGACAGTCTGGTTCTAACCTATGAAGGAAGCTAGCAGGTTCAAGAAGTAAGGGCTAACATACTGGTCAAACAGTATGAGCTGTTCAAGATAGAAGAGGATGAAGACATTGAAGAAATGTTCAGCAGATTCCAGATTCTGGTATCAGGTTTAAAAGTATTAAAGAAAAGCTACACCACTGCAGATCATGTAAAGAAGATCCTCACAAGCTTACCAGCCAAATGCAGACCAAAGGTTACTGCAGTACAGGAAGCTAGGGATCTGAATACCTTGAAGCTTGAAGATCTGATCAGCTCCCTCAGGTCTCATGAAATAGAGCTGAATGCAGATGAACCTAAGAAGAAGAAGAATCTGGCTCTGAAGTCGAAACAGAAGAAAGCTGCAAGGGCAACATCAGAATCAGAGGATAGTGACAGTGACTGTGATGATATGGCTTACTTAACCAAAACGATGGTTAAGATCTGGGAAAACAGGAAGAGAAGAAGCTTCAAGAAGAAACATAACAACAAAGGAAAGGAAGAATCTGACAAGAAGAGTATTGTTTGTTATGGATGCAATAAACCTGGACATATCATGTCAGAATGTCCAAATCTGGAAAAAGGCAAACAGCACAAGAAGAGTTCCAGATTCAGAAAGAAGGGTCTGATGGCAGCTTGGGATATATCAGAATCAGAGGAAGAATCTTCTGATGAAGAAGAGGCAGAAACAGCAAAGATGGCACACATCAGGTCTGCCTCTGGACTTCATAAAGGCAAGAATTCAGGAAGGAAAATAGGCAGAAGGAAGAATGATCGAAGCATTCATTCAAGCAAGTCTGGAAGCACATCAGAGGGAGCAATTCTGGCTCTGATGGCTCATACAAACTGAAGTTCTGAATACAGCTCAGGCTCTGGAACAGATTCAGAAGATGAAGACGATAAGGTATTTTCTGATCTCTCTAAATCTGAGTTAATTGATACTTTCAAAGATTTTTTAAATGCAAATAATATGATGGCTTTAAAACTGAAAACTCTTAGGGAAGATAAGAAAAATATGACCAAAGAAGTCCAAGTTTTAAAGAATCAAAATTCTGAGTATGCAACTGAAAACAGGGATTTTAAAACTGAAGTTGCAAGACTCAAATCTGAAAACCAAACTCTCAAAAGCAATGTTTGTTCCACTTCCAAAACTGTTTGTGAATCTGATATGCATGAACAATTTTTTCAAAACTTTATTTCTAATGGAATGGAAAGAAGTAAATATGCATCTATGATTTATGGAAACAATAACACTGAAAAAAGAGGTCTTGGTTTTACAGAAACGATTACTGAAAGTAAAGCTGTTCATTATGATGTTTTATGCACTGTTTGTGCTAAGAAAGGTCACTCTGAATTATCTTGTCCAATGGTAATATCTGAACAAGATCAGAGAGTTGTTAAAACTAACAAACTTGGACCCAATCAGTTCTGGGTACCAAAAGATCAAATTGTCTATGTTGCAGATATTCTGAGCAACCAAAAGGAGACACCAACAATGGTGCCTGCTACAACAAGACACAGGCAATCTGAGTCTGATGGAAGAAGGTCTGGTCAACTCAACCAGAATCGGAATCAGAACCAAAACTGGAACCAGAATCAAAACTGGAACCAGTATCAGAAGCACAAAAACTGGAACCAGAACTAGAATCAATATCAGAAGCACATGAACTGGAACCAGAATCAACTCTGGAACCAGAATCAGAATCAGAACTGGAACCAGAATCAGAATCAACACTGGAACCAGAACCAGAATCAAATCAGGAATTACCAGAATTACCAAATTCATCAGAACCACTAAATTCACCCAGATCACCAGAATCATCAAGGTTATCAGAATCACTAGATTCACCAAAATTACCAGAATCAAAACATGTTCCAGAATCATCAGAGGAACATGGTTTATCAACCAAAGCAGAATCAAGGAAACTGCTCAAACAGGCCAGAAGAAGAACTGGCTCTCATGGCTCGAACAGAAGCTAAGTGTAACACCCCGAGTTTAAAATACAGCGCGGGTGTATTTTTTTTTCACATAAAATAAATCAATAAAAGAATTTTCCGAATTAATTCAAGGGAATTAAAATAAGATTTTCATTAGTTCATTTCAAAAGAGGACACCCAGCCTGTGGCCACTAAACAGTATCAGAGTGCGGAAAAATACAGCGGAAAAAGTAATACATTAATTCCCAAAATAAAATTACATTTCTCAAAACTCAAGACCCTATACAAAAGTCTAGACTGATCATGCACTAAGCTACAGTAGCACGATCTCCACCGTATCCCCTATAAGTCTCGTCTTCAGCAAACCGTCCTTCTGCGTTGTCCACGTAGACTCCGTACGTAAAGATCAGGGGAAACTAACGACGCTTCCGTCGTTAGTGTATCCGTCTGTAGGACGGGTTCGGGTAACATCTGAGGGCAAAGCCCAAAGTCCACAAATATAATAGCAAGGGGTCACCGACCGAAATTAACAAATAAGCACATAGCATATATCTCACAACAACACATATATTCATGGCATATTGTATAATAATGATGAAAAGATGCTCATTTTGAAATTTCATGACATGTATGCCTTTTCAAAACAGCAATGAATTAATATGGAAAAACATGTTGTAAGTACAATCACCACTTCAGCAATCACAAACATTCATCAGAAAACTCATGTTTCAACAAGTACTTACACACATCAATTTTCCAATCATCAACAATATCCAAAACGTGACCCACCGGTCAAACACCCAGATGCAATATGCATATGCTCATGTACTCAGCTTCTTGGAATTACCAAGGTGCAGTCACTCACAGACCAGCACAATTTAACGGCCCTCATGACCAGGGTGCTATCGCTCACAGATCAGCACCAGTGCAGTCGCTCACAGACCAGCACTCGTGCAGTCGCTCACAGACCAGCACGTTTGACATAAACCAAGGTACAATCGCTCACAGATCAGTACCTAGTGCATACGCTCAACAGTCCAGCACTCGTGCAATCGCTCAATAGATCAGCACGTGGTTGCGCATATTTGAATGGACCACCACGAACACGCGGCCATTCCGTAGCCCGGATAGAATGGACCACCACGAACACGCGGCCACTCTGAACCCGGATAGAGTGGACCACCACGAACACGCGGCCACTCTACAATCCATGGTTACTACTTAACTTCGCGGCCCATCACGGTCACCGCATCAACTCTGTGGCCCATCGCGGTCACCACTTGACTATGAAATGCATGAATATGCAGTGTTTTCTCTTCACTGAAAACAGTATGCGACATCAATGAATTTCATGCATTTCAACCATTTCTCAAAATACCTCAACACAACCAATTTTAACATCAACACATCAATGCTTAAACATTCAATTAATCATTAACACTTTACATTATCACACAATTCCGTTCTCAATCATCATAAGTCTTTCCATTGTTCCCCAAACTCTTAAAATTCACAAAACAGTGTTGAAGTCTGGCCAGAATGAATGATTAACATCAGAACAGAACCAGAATGATGATTAACATCAGAATAGAACCAGAATGATGATTAACATCAGAACAGAACCAGAATGATGATTAACATCAGAACAGAACCAGAATGATGATTAACATCAGAACAGAACCAAAATGAATGATTAACATTAGAACAGAACCAAAATGATGATTAACATCAGAACAGAACCAGAATGATGATTAACATCAGAACAGAACCAAAATGAATGATTAACATCAGAAACAAAACAAGAAGGATCAACATCAGAAACAGAACAAGATGATTATCAGAATCATCAGAAGCAGAAACAAGATGATTATCAGAATCATCAGAAGCAGAAACAAGATGATTATCAGAATCATCAGAAGCAGGAATAGAATGATTGTCAGAATCATCAGAAGCAGAAACAAGATGATTATCAGAATCATCAGAAGCAGAAACAGAATGATCAATATTAGAATCATCAGAAGCAGAAATAGAATGATTGTCAGAATCATCATAAGCAGAAACAAGATGATTATCAGAATCATCAGAAGCAGAAATAGAATGATTGTCAGAATCATCAGAAGCAGAAACAAAATGATTATCAGAATCATCAGAAGTAAAACAGAATGATTCACACAGAACCATCAGAAGATGAATGTATCAGAGGATACATTCTGAATTTACAGAAGATGCATTTCTGGAATTATCAGAAGATAAACCAGAATGTTTAAAACCGACCAGAAGATAACTTTGGAGGCTTATATCAAACAGAAACAAAATCAGAAGAACATCTGGAAAACACCAGAGGGAAGCCTGCCATAATATGAATTGCTCCAAACAAGAATGATTCAAATATCAGAAGCAATCAAGAATTTATACTGATCAGAACATAGTCTGGCAGTGTAATTTCAACACAGTCCATACTTGTCCAGAAGTGACCAGAAGATATCTTTGATGGACTATATCAGAGGGAATAAATATCAGAAGATTCTTTGGACCATACCATTGTGAAGCCTGCCATGTGGAGAGTTGTTCCAGGCCATAAGTTGTCAAAAGCAAGAAGTAATCCAGAAGATAATTTGACCAGAACATGGCATGACAATCGAATTTTGAATAACCCATACTTCGCCCAGACTTCATCCAGAAATTGATCAGAAGAAGCACAGAATGGTTCATGCCAGAATCACCAGAAGCAGAAACAACAGAATGATTCACATCAGAACCATCAGAAGCAGAAACAGACTGATTCACATCAGAATCATTAGAAGATGGTTAACATCAGAACCATCAGAAGCAGAAACAGAATGTTTCATATCAAAACCATCAGAAGCAGAAATAGAATGGTTCACATCAGAACCATCAGAAGCAGAAACAGAATGTTCAACATCAGAACATCAGAAACAGAAGCAGAATGTTCAACATCAGAACATCAGAAAACAGAATCAGAATGATTAAAACCAGAACATCAGAAACAGAAACAGAATGATCCACACAAGGATCATCAAAACCAGAAACAGAAACAGAATGATCCACACAAGGATCATCAGAACCAGAAACAGAAACAGAATGATCCACACAAGGATCATCAGAACCAGAAACAAAAACAGTATGATCCACACAAGGATCATCAGAACCAGAAACAGAAACAGAATGATCCACACAAGGATCATCAGAACCAGAAACAGAAACAGTATGATCCACACAAGGATCATCAGAACAAGAAACAGAACAGAAATGATCCACACAAGGATCATCAGAATCAGAAACAGAAACATAAATTCTTCTCCTGTATTCGACTACAGGGCTCGTAGTCGAATACAAGTTTGAAAACTTAAGTAAAACAGAAATTTTACAGGTTGTAGTCGAATACACACATGTTGTATTCGATTACACACGTGCTGTAGTCGAATACACCTTCGAAAACCAGTGAAAGTTCAACCCTTTTCAAAACTGATTCTTATAAAACAACAGCCAACATCAAACAGATTCTGCACTTTTTCAAGAAAAACCTTTCCTCATCTAAAATCCCTTTTTCATTAAAAACCATCAACACCACCAGAATCACACAAAACAACCAGAATCAAAATTATCACCAGAACCACACAAAACAACCAGAATCAGAATCATCTCCAGAATTCCACAACATAAAACAGAATCAGCACCATTAACATCAGATTATCCAAAACAGAGACAGATGATCAATCATCAGAACATCATGCAACATTTCAGTGTTCTCACTCATCAGAACAAACATGCAACATTTCAGTTTTCTCAAAACACCAGAATGACATGCAAATACTCAGCTTCATCAAACATCAGGATGACATACAAGTACTCAGTTTTCTCAATAACAGAATGACATGTAAAACATTTCAGCTTTTCATGATACCACATAAATACTTGCAAACATTACAGAACAACAAACCTCAACAGAATGCATTTTGCATTTTAATGCTATTCTTCAAAATAGTTTTAAGACATGCATTTTAATCATAACTAAAATGGCATGCAACATTTTCCAGCATTCACACAGAATGTAAAACAACGTATTTTACCAGTAAAAATAGCCAACAACAACTTATCAGAATAATCACTTCTCAAAAAAAATGCATTTTCTCTTAAAATGTGATTTTTCGAAATAGCTTTTCTTTTAAAAACAGAATTGAAAACAGCACAATTTATGGCCCTAATGCAGCTAAAAGATGGAAGGTGCCCTTACCCTTGTAGTGTGCTCTGCTATTTCTCTTGTTCCTGCTGCGTTCCTTTTTATGCGTCCAGAAACGGTGAAGCTGTTCCCTGAGTTTGCTGCTGCAAAACTGGGTTCTTTCTCTTCGTATTGAGGTGGGGATTAACTTTACTACTGGGGGTTTGATGGTTTGATGGTTGGAATTTCAGTTAATGGTGTTTGAAGAAATTTCCCTCTCTTCAAATTGAAATTCAGGAATGGCAAAAATAGAGACAGAAATAGGAGAGGAGATGGAGTTGGTACATGCAATATGGGCAGTATGGAGGAAGGAATGGTGTTCTGATTTCACCATCCTTCTCACTCCTATTTATAGCCTCTCATGGTGCCACCTCACTTGCCACTTGTCTGATTTTCCAGCTTTTAATTATCTTGCAATTAGCCACTAATCCTTACTTAATGGTTTGATTAATTTAATTACTTGAAATTAAATTAATTTAACCTTCATCCAATAATTTTAATTCTTCATCCAAAATAAATATTTATATATATATATATATATTCACTCAAAACATACATATATTAAATATTTTTACAAAAATTCCCAAAATGCCATTGACATTAATTCCAAAATTAATATTAAATTTAAGGGTCTTACATTACCACCCCCTTAAATTAGTTTCGTCCTCGAAACTACATGTCCGTAAACAACTGAGGATATTGTTCCTTCATCCTACTCTCCAGTTCCCGAGTCACGTCCTCTAGCAACAGGACGAGTAGCCCTAGTTGCGTACACTGTTGGTTCCACCTTTGGAACCTGGCAATCCCTTGCAAAGTGTCCTGGCTTATGGCAATTGAAACAGGGAGAATTCTTTACGGTACAAGCAGTGGCGTAGTGTCCTTCTTTCCCACATCGGAAACAACGAATCCCTTGTCCTAATTGCCGTCCAAAATTCTGGTTTCCCGACCGATTCTGGCCTCTCTTGCTATTTTGTGGCCGGTTATATGGCTTAGCCACTTGTTTACCTCTATCGTCCTGCCTGTGCATCCGACTAGGTCCTCCAGAATTAAAGTTCCCTCCTCTATTGGCCCTCTTGTTCTTCATCTCTTCGACTTCTCTACACTTCTCCACTAACACTTGGAAACGTTGAATTCCCAAAGGCAAGACCGAGTCTTGAATCTCATACTTCAGTCCATTCTGAAAGCGATGACACATAAACTGTTCATCAACTTCTTCCAGGAAGAATCTAAAATGTCTGGACAGCGACTCAAACTTAGCTGTGTATTCCCCCACTGTCATGCTTCCCTGGTGCAATTTCAGAAAATCGTCACCCAGCTTGGTCCTAGTGCTCATCAGGAAGTATTTGTCTAAAAACTTCTTCTTGAACGACTCCCAGTTCACCTCCTCGTGAGCTGACCCCATCAGTAGCCTTGTACTTCTCCACCAGTACTCTGCATCCCCTATCAGCAGATACGTGGCATAGTTAACCTTCACCGCTGCTCAGCAATTAATCATCTCGCAGATTTTCTCCATCTCTTGAATCCACTGGTCCGCTCTTTCTGGACCCTCATCACCTTTGAACTTGGGAGGATTATGACGGCGAAAATCCTCAAGTCCTCTAGATTCAGCAGCGCGAATCTCTCTTTCTCTCTTCTCCAGATCGCGTTGAGTCTTGGCAGCCGTCTGAGCAGCAACAGACGCAGCCATATTGTTCATTGCTTCAACCATCCTATCTTCCCGGCTGACATTTGTCCTTGCGATGTCATCTCGTCGTGGAGGCATTGTTTCCTACAAAACCATCATCACTTCAGTCACACCACAACTCTCACAAGACTTTAAACTTTAACTACTTGCTTCTTATGCATGATCAGCTAATGACTCAAAACAACACTTTAATCAGAGCTTAAACCCAAAAATTAACCAAATGCTCTGATACCACAATTGTAACACCCCGAGTTTAAAATACAGCGCGGGTGTAATTTTTTTTTCACATAAAATAAATCAATAAAAGAATTTTCCGAATTAATTCAAGGGAATTAAAATAAGATTTTCATTAGTTCATTTCAAAAGAGAACACCCGGCCTGTGGCCACTAAACAGTATCAGAGTGTGGAAAAATACAGCGGAAAAAGTAATACATTAATTCCCAAAATAAAATTACATTTCTCAAAACTCAAGACCCTATACAAAAGTCTAGACTGATCATGCACTAAGCTACAGTAGCACGGTCTCCACCGTATCCCCTATAAGTCTCATCTTCAGCCAACCGTCCGTCCCTCTGCGTTGTCCACGTAGACTCCGTACGTAAAGATCAGGGGAAACTAACGACGCTTCCATCGTTAGTGTATCCGTCTGTAGGACGGGTTCGGGTAACATCTGAGGGCAAAGCCCAAAGTCCACAAATATAATAGCAAGGGGTCACCGACCGAAATTAACAAATAAGCACATAGCATATATCTCACAACAACACATATATTCATGGCATATTGTATAATAATGATGAAAAGATGCTCATTTTGAAATTTCATGACATGTATGCCTTTTCAAAACAGTAATGAATTAATATGGAAAAACATGTTGTAAGTACAATCACCACTTCAACAATCACAAACATTCATCAGAAAACTCATGTTTCAACAAGTACTTACACACATCAATTTTCCAATCATCAACAATATCCAAAACGTGACCCACCGGTCAAACACCCAGATGCAATATGCATATGCTCATGTACTCAGCTTCTTGGAATTACCAAGGTGCAGTCACTCGTAGACCAGCACAATTTAACAGCCCTCATGACCAGGGTGCTATCGCTCACAGATCACCACCAGTGCAGTCGCTCACAGACCAGCACTCGTGCAGTCGCTCACAGACCAGCACTCGTGCAGTCGCTCACAGATCAGCACGTTTGACATAAACCAAGGTACAATCGCTCACATATCAGTACCTAGTGCAGACGCTCAACAGTCCAGCACTCGTGCAATCGCTCAACAGATCAGCACGTGGTTGCGCATATTTGAATGGACCACCACGAACACGCGGCCACTCTACAACCCATGGTTACTACTTAACTTCGCGGCCCATCACGGTCACTGCATCAACTCTGTGGCCCATCGCGGTCACCACTTGACTATGAAATGCATGAATATGCAGTGTTTTCTCTTCACTGAAAACAGGATGCGACATCAATGAATTTCATGCATTTCCACCATTTCTCAAAATACCTCAACACAACCAATTTTAACATCAACACATCAATGCTTAAAGATTCAAATAATCATTAACACTTTACATTATCACACAATTCCATTCTCAATCATCATAAGTCTTTCCATTGTTCCCCAAACTCTTAAAATTCACAAAACAGTGTTTAAAATTGAGTTTTCTGGAAAATACGAATCTGTATTCGAATACAGCTTCCTTGTATTCGAATACATAAGCTAAAAACTAAGTTTCTGGAAAAACACGAATCTGTATTCGAATACAGATCCCTTGTATTCGAATACAGAAGCTGAAACTAGTGAAAATCTGCAATTTTAACATTATGTATTCAAATACAGCATACCTGTAGTCGAATACAGAAGACAAAACCAGAATGATCTACATCAAATCATCAGAAAACAGAACCAGAATCAGATCATTAGAAACAGAATTAGAATCAAATTCATCAACACCAGAACATCAGAAACAGAACCCGAATGAATGATTAATCATCAGAACCAGAATGAATGATTAACATCAGAACAGAACCAGAATGATGATTAACATCAGAACAGAACCAGAATGATGATTAACATCAGAACAGAACCAGAATGATGATTAACATCATAACAGAACCAGAATGATGATTAACATCATAACAGAACCAAAATGAATGATTAACATCAGAACAGAACCAAAATGATGATTAACATCAGAACAGAACCAGAATGATGATTAACATCATAACAGAACCAAAATGAATGATTAACATCAGAACAGAACCAAAATGATGATTAGCATCAGAACAGAACCAGAATGATGATTAACATCAGAACAGAACATACATATATTAAATATTTTTACAAAAATTCCCAAAATGCCCTTGACATTAATTCCAAAATTAATATTAAATTTAAGGGTCTTACACTAAGTCTGAATTTGAGTCTGACTCTGACTCTGATTCTGACAGAGAAAAGGCAAGGTCTGATTAGCAACACAAAACTTGGTATCTTGACAGTGGCTGCTCCAAGCACATGACATGAGATAAATCTATGTTTCTGGATCTGACTATGAAGAATGGAGGCAAAGTTTCTTTTGGAGGAAACCAGAAATGTCAGATTATTGGTACAGGAACTGTTGGTAACACTTCTTCTCCCTTGTCTATTAAAAATGTTTTGTTAGTTAAAGGGCTAAAACACAATCTTCTGATCATAAGTCAATTAAGTGACTGCAATTATGATGTTATCTTTAATCAAAAAACTTGCAAAGTTGTTAGTCAACTTGATGGGACTGTTTTATTTACATGCACTAGGAAGGATAATGTTTATAAAAATGATTTGTTCAGTCTTGCTAAGCAACAGGTTAAATGCTTATTGTCTGTGAGTGAGCAGAATCTGATTTGGCACAAAAGGTTAGGGCATGCAAACCCTACGCTTATATTCGAATGGAGCAAATTCCAGTTGGTAAGAGGGTTTCCCAAGGTAAGTTCCAAAACTGAGATTCTGTGTGAAGCATGTCAAAGAGGTAAACAAACTAAAAGCTCTTTTAAAACTAAAAAATGTGTTTCTACCTCTCAACCACTTGAACTGCTTCACTTAGATCTGTTTGGCCTGTTCAAACAACTTCTCTAGGTGGTAAGAAATATGGTTTTGTGATTGTTGATGATTACTCAAGGTGTACTTGGGTAAAATTTTTAAAGATCAAAGATGAATCTCACAAAGTGTTTATTTCTTTCTGTAAGCAAGTTATGAATGAACAGGGTATTAAGATCATAACCATCAGAAGTGATCATGGAGGTGAATTTGAGAACAAGTATTTTGAAGAATTCTGTGATGAGAATGGGATCTCTCACAACTTCTCATCCCCCAGAACACCTCAACAGAATGGAGTGGTAGAAAGGAAAAATAGATCACTGCAGGAGATGGCCAGAAACATGCTCAATGATATGAAGGTAGCTACCTACCTTTAGGCAGAAGTTGTCAACACAGCCTGCTACATTCAGAATAGAGTCTACATCAGGTCCATCTTAAATAAAACTCCCTATGAACTGTGGAAAGGTAAGAAACCCAATATTTCCTACTTTAAGCAATTTGGCTGCATCAGTTTTATGTTGAACACTAAAGAAAACCTAGCTAAGTTTGATTCTATATCCCAAAAGTGTATCTTTATTGGCTACTCTGAGAGATCAAAAGCTTATAGAGTGTTTAACAAAGAAACTAACACTGTGGAAGAATCAATCCACATTAAGTTTGATGATAAACAGCTTGACTTTGAAAAGTCAAAGCAAGATGAGAAAATTGCAGGTGAACTAGAGGCACAGGAACCAGAAGCTGAACTAGCAGCAGAATTTGAGAAATATCAAGATGAAGAAGAACATGCTGACTCTGAAGACAAGCCAGAGGGAAAGAATGGATGGAAGTACAAGTCTTCACATCCAGAATCTCTCATTATTGGCAGTCCAGCAGAATCTTTAAAGACCAGATCATCAAGTAGAGAAACCAGTCTGTTTGGTTTACTCTCAACAATTGAACCAAACAATGTTGATGAGGCTCTGGCAGAGGAAGGTTGGATACTTGCAATGCAAGAAAGCTGAATGAATTCCAAAGGAATGATGTTTGGGATCTCGTACCCAGACCAAACAAAAACATTATTGGAACCAATTGGGTGTTCAGGAATAAACTTAATGAAAAAGGTGAAGTGGTAAGGAACAAAGCCAGACTTGTAGCTTAAGGATACAGTCAACAGGAAGGTATAGACTACACTGAGACTTTTGCTCCAGTGGCCAGGTTAGAAGCAATTAGAATTCTCTTATCATTTGCTGGTAATCATGATATAATGTTGTATCAAATGGATGTTAAAAGTGCATTCTTAAATGGCTACATAAGTGAGGAAGTCTATGTCAAACAGCCCCCTAGTTTTGAAAATTCTGATTTTCCAGACCATGTTTTTAAACTTAAAAAATCTTTATATGGTTTAAAACAAGCACCAAGGGCATGGTATGACAGACTTAGTAACTTTCTGCTTAAGAATAAATTTAATAGAGGCCAGATTGATAATACTCTATTTAGGAAATCCATTAAAAATGATATTTTGATTATTCAAGTTTATGTTGATGATATCATATTTGGATCGACTAATGGCACTTTGTGCAAAGAGTTTTCTAACCTAATGCAAAAAGAGTTCCAAATGAGCATGATGGGAGAACTCAAGTTCTTCCTGGGAATTCATATTCACCAAGGTAAATCAGGTATAATCATTCACCAATCTAAATATACTAAAGAACTTCTTAAAAAGTTCAAAATGAGTGAATGTAAGCCTATGGCCACCCCCATGCACCCAACCTGCTCATTTGAGAAAGATGAAACCAGCCAAAAGGTAGACCAGAAAACATACAGAGGTATGATTGGATCCCTTCTTTATTTAACTGCTTCTAGACCTGACATCTTGTTTAGTGTTTGTGTCTGTGCCCGTTTTCAAGCTGACCCTAGGGAATCCCATTTAACTGCTGTCTAACGAATTTTGAGATACCTTAAAGGAACCACCAACCTTACTTTGTTATACAAGAAAACCCCCACCTACAAACTCATAGGCTTTTGTGATTTCGACTATGCTGGAGACAAGCTGGAAAGGAAAAGTACAAGTGGTAACTACACTTTCTTAGGTGATAATTTGATCTCTTGGTCAAGCAAAAGACAAAGCACCATTGCCATGTCAACAGCTGAAGCTGAGTGTATATCAGCAGCAGGATGCAGTTCACAGTTACTCTGGATAAAACATCAACTTGAGGATTACAACATCTTTGAAACTAATATCCCTTTGTTCTGTGATAACACTTCAGCCATAAACCTAACCAAGAACCCCATCTTACACTCTAGAGCCAAACACATTGAAATAAAACACCATTTCATTAGGGACCATGCTCAAAAAGTGACATTAAGCATCCACTTTGTGGACACTGATCATCAATGGGCTGACATCTTCACCAAAGCACTACTTGAAGATAGGTTCGAGTTTATCAAGAAGCATATCAACATTACCTCCATATCTGACTAGCTCAAGTAGTCATCTTAGGAGTTTTTAAGTTTCTTGTAATTTTATTTTCTGTCTTTTATTTTCTGTTTTACTTTCTGTAATTTGTAAAGAGAAAAACAAAAAATACAAAAATTGTAGGACCTCTTTTTTGGCTGATGACAAAAAGGGGGAGAGAGAGAAAAAGGAGAAATAAGTAGAAAAGGAGATATAAAAATAAAGGAGGAGCGAAAAAGAAAGAAATGAAAAGAGAAAGAGTTGAAAAGGAGAAGAATCAGGGAGGGAGAAAAATAAAGGGAGAAAGAAAGAGTGAAAAAGAGAAGAAGTTGAAAAGGACAGGAAACAGGGAGAGAGAAAAAGAAAGAGTGAAAAAGAGAAGAAGTTCAAAAGGAGAGGAAACAGGGAGAGAGAAAAATAAAGAGAGAAAAAGAATGAGTTGAAAAGGAGAGGCTATGTGAAGGGAGAAAAGAAAGAGAGAATAAAGAAGGAGTTGAAAAGGAGAGGAGAAGAGAACAAAAGAAAGAGTGAAAAGAGAAGGAGTTGAAAAGGAGAAGAAAAAGCCAGTATCAGACTTAGGGGGAGAGATTGGTCTGAGGGGGAGTATTTCAAGTACTTCGAGTTACAAGCTAGCAAAATAAGTTAAGGTTTTGTCATCATCAAAAAGGGGGAGATTGTTGGAACCAAGTTGGTTCTAAGTAATTAGGATTTTGATGTGTACAAAAGCACTCAATGTAATCTTATTTTGTACCTTGAATTATTAAATTAAATGCCACCAGAAGCTGAAGTAATCAGAAGCAGAAGATCAAAGGGTTCCAGAGATTGAATCCTAAAGGTACCAGAAGATACTCCAGGATGTCAAAACATCACCAGAAGATATCTTTGTTGGACCAAATTAGAAGGAAGCAAAGTCAGAAGGAGACCTGGACAAGACCAGAAGGAAGCCTGCTAGAGGGAGACTTGATCCAGACCAGAAGGAATCAAATGTGAGATTTATTCCAGAAGTTATTCTGACCAGAAGATGGCCTGGCAGTGAAATAATAAACAGCCTAAACTTGATCCAGACTTAATCATAGGGTAAATTAATGGGTCCAGAACAAAGGAATTAATCCAGATTTGACCCAGACCAGAAGATAGCATGGTTCAGGGTATGAAACTAAGTCCAGACCAGAAGAAATTATCTCCAAAATTGATCCAGAACTGATTCAAAACAGAAGGTAAAAAGTCCATACTGAAATATTATTTGTCTAGATTTAATTTCAGTTTAATCCAGACCAAGTCCAGAATTGATCCAGATCAGAGGGAAGATATTCAGATCAATGGTCCAGATTTGAGTATATGGCCCAGTGTTGGCCGAGATCAGAAGATCAGACCTGGCCCTGTGTTGGCCGAGATCAGAAGATCAGGAGTTGTTGGCGGCAAGAAACTAAAGACATGATTGGCCAGTTATTTTTGAAAGAAAATCTGAAGCCTAAAAAAGATATGTTTTTTATTTAAGTGAAGCCCGATTGGTCAAGATATTTTGCCAAGAGAATCCAGCAAGATACAGCTCGAAATTAAGCTTGGAAGAGGCCCTAATTCGCATCTATAAAAGGAGGCTCAAGGCAGAATACTTAGTATCGAAAATTACAAAAGAGTCATAGACTTCCAAAGCAAACACTCAAGTTTTCAGTGAGGTTAATTGTGAGTTCCAGCTTTCAAGAAGCAAGCACTCGTGTTATTTTCTTTCCCGTGTGTTAGATCTAAGTTGTTGAAGTAGAGTCTACAATCTAAGGGAGTCAGAAGGGGTAGCATATTACTTGGCAATTAGATTCAAGGCATTGTAATTCCTTCTACAATCTGGGGTTGTCAGATTGGCAGGAGAAGACTTAACTTAGGAAGTCAATGGCTTGTAGAACCCAAAATTCACCTCTAGGACCGTTGCATTTTAGTGAGGATGGTGAGTCTGATGCTCGTATATTTTCTTTCAAAATTTATCACCTATTTCATGACTATTTTGCTAATATTAGTCCCTCAAGTTCTTATTCACATAAGGAGATGTGCTTAGAACATAACCTAGAATTCTTTTTTAACATTTATATTTTACAATAGCTGTTGTCCTTATAATATTTTTGTTTTTGCAAGATATTGTAAGCTTTTGCAAGAGGATAGGTGGTAGTGATGACAAAAGTCTATCGCATAATGATTGGTTGCAGACTGTTCAGTTGGAGCCTGATGTGATCTCAATGTTCTTCATTCCAATTACCTCTCTATTAAGCGGAGTTCCAGGGAGTGGATTTTTGAGCCATGCCATAAACCTTTATTTATGATGTGAGCAAAGTTGCTACTTTTATTTGCATATATATATATATATATATATATATATATATATATATATATATATATATATATATATATATATATTCTATGTGAATAACATTATTGAATGTTAATTAATGATTCATATACATTCAAGCCTGAATTTTTTATCCCATTAAATTAGATTACCATGGACTAAAATGATTGTTTATTCTACAAACATATAATGCAGTTGAGTTCGTAGTTTTTAAGACTTGAATTCCTGAGTTTAGATGTTGTCATAATATCACTTCACCTTTGTGCAATTTCATGTGATATATATGAAGTTGTTGATTGCTTTGTAGGTGGTCGAGAAAAGTTGTCAAGGAAAAACTTCCTTCTACTATCATTTCGTGATTGCTTAAAGGAACCAAGCTTGATTCAACAAAACTTTGAATTGCGTTCTAAGCTTGATTCTTGAACTAATTGAAAATGCTTGAAACACTTGTATCGATACTTTCAACATATAAAAACATACTTTTATGATATCATTTTAGTATCTTTAGACTGTTAATAGAAGATTATGTATTGTTTTATGAACAAGTAGTGATGATTATGTAACTCTGAATTTGATAGCTCTGATTTTGTAAAAAATTTATGACTTATTATCATTGATTTTTAAATGTAAAGCTTTGTAAGAAGTTTTGTGTTTTATGGTTGAATGAAAAATTCTAGTTAATATATGCATATGTGAGGAATCAAAGTTATGAAGAAAAAAATTTTAAAAAGTTAATTATTTAAATTGGTTGGTTCATCAATATAATAAATCAATTTTGAATTTAATTTGTTATATTGGTTCAAATTTAACCGATTTAATAAATCAATTTTGAATTTGATTGTTGCCACAACTTATAAAACCGTAGCCTAAAAAAATAGGCAACATCTAAAACAATTGTGACTGAAATGTGTTACCAACGTTTTAATAATCGTGGTCTAAAGTTATATGCAATACATACAAATCAATTGCCTTAAACCAAAAAATGTTGCCTATGTTTTAGACAACGTTATAAATGTGTTGCCTGAAACAGATATAATATACACAAAACCGTGGCCTAATTGTATATGCAACATTTATGAAATGTTGGCAAAACCAACTCATAAAACTGTGGGCTAAAACATTCAAAAAATCGTTGTCTATTTGAGTGTCTTCAGCAACGGTTTTTTAGAATTCGTGGGCAAAAATAAAAAACCGTTGCATTTGCTAATAGGCCACGGCCACCTACACCACACTTTGTAAACCGTTGCGAAACCATTGCCTAACCTTTAGGCCACGGTTTATTTGGTTTACATCACACTTTTTTATTGTTGCCACAACTCAAAAATGTTGTAGTGACACTCGGTACAAGTCCCATTTGACACAATATCTCTCCTCGAAGTAACTTCCTCCTCCTCATCAGCCATAGAAGGATCAGTCTCCTCAGAAGTCAGATCCACCCACGATATAGGTGGCTTCGGCGCCGCTGGAATCTCAAAACAGTCCTCTACTTCAATGACAGTCGGTAGGGGATTGTTTATTGGGAGTGGAAGCTCGGACTCGATCCGCAGTGACACCAACCAAGGTATCGGCGATCATCAGCAAAACCCTGGTCCCCAACCAACCTAGACGGACCTGGAATATCTTCTCTCGATGGCATCGGCCCCTTACCCTTCTCACCCGTTCCTTGTCCAAGCACTACATCCCCTGCTACTACAATGGAAGTCACCACACCTACGGTGGCCTCTGTCTCACCTTTGGCTGAAAGACTCTATGCATCTGACCATACTTCATTTGCCTCGAGTACTAATCCTGAAGGTATAAGAAAGTTGATCCTCTCGTGAGTGAATTCAACATGCGACACTACCCCAGCTCTCCTACTTGTCCTCACCACCCTCCCCGTATATGTAGCCCTTCTTGAGATGGGGTCGTATACCCAAGCAGTCGGCAAATATCGATCAGGGAAGTCTAACGACGTCTCCGTTGTCAGGGTAACAGTCGTGAAATGAACTCGGGTATCATCTAAGGGCAAAGCCCAATTTCCACAATAATGTAAAGGGTCACCAACCAAAATTAACAGTTAACAATTTTATGATAAACACAAAAAGTAAACACTTAACAATTACTGCATGATAACAAACAATAACAGAGCACGTATATACATATATCATAGCAAACATGACTCGCATGCCAAACACCCTAATGCAATGCCTACATGTCAATGCACATGATTCCGGAATTTCCAAACCCTCCTCGAGGGGTGTAAATCATAAATGTACCGCCTATCACAGACCAATACTAATTACCGAGGTGTCACCTATCACAGATCAGCACGATTTACCATAGTGCATTCTATCACAGACCTACACAACTAAAAATCCTCGTAAGGATAAGATGGACCAATCAACTCATGGAACCATCCTGTGGCCCATCGCGGTCACCACTAATATCGTGGTCCATCACGATCACCATTAACTATGAAATGGATGAGCATATTTTGACTCTTTCACAACAATCATTATGTAAATGTAGCTATTAAAAGACTTCCCTTTTAATACTCATTAAACACTAACAGTTTTTTTATACTTTTCACAAAGCATACTCAAGACACGTTCTCATCAATAAAAATTCATAACATGTAACAACACGTATTATCACTCAATAATGCATAACCACATCAATATTAATTATCACATATTCACACATCTAACACACATATAAGGTCCCTATGTACATACTAAAAAATTTGGAAGGAGCCCTTACCTCAATTATAGCTTTTTCAACAAATATCGCCCGTACCAACACCTTCAATCAAATAGTGTTTGACTTTGTCAAATTAGTCCCTGAGAGTTTAATTACTTTACAAACCCTTTCTTACTCCTAATCCCCTTAGAGTATATTTACTAAAAGAGTTTAAAACGAGTAAGGACTAATAGCATTATTATTCACAATACCCACTTTCAACATATAAAAACATACTTTTAGAAATCATCATCTTTCAATTTTTCAAAGCATTCACTAACAATCATTCGAAACGTCATAAATTATTTTGGAAAGGCATAAGCTAAGAAAAATCATTTTTTTAATCACCACAACAACATTAATATTTCAGAGTTCTCCCCACCACTAACATAGTGTCAACGGTCTCGATTCCTTTTTGAGACTCAAGGAACT
The DNA here is from genome assembly GCA_037974295.1 of Cicer cuneatum. Classification (NCBI taxonomy): domain Eukaryota; kingdom Viridiplantae; phylum Streptophyta; class Magnoliopsida; order Fabales; family Fabaceae; genus Cicer; species Cicer cuneatum. The sequence continues at coordinate 41,130,336 of JBBPBO010000004.1, read as the reverse complement.
AACTTGAAATTCCTTTTCGAGACACGGTGTCAACAGAGTTCTCCAATATTACATTCTAGAAATTCAAAATTTCAATTTTACAAACTAAAAGACCTAAATCAATTTGAAAATGCAACCTTACTTCAAAGCTCTGGTTTCACAATTTTGAAAACCAACTTACTTTTTTTCAAACACATTATTAACGAATTATCATTTTAATCCAAAACACCACGTAAACCTAAACCAAAATTTTCATTATTGTAACAACTTCAATTCTTTTCATACAATTTTATAACTCCAGCTGAAACTCATTTAATTAAAAATAACTCATTACATTATTGAAACACATTCTAAAGTTAATTTTTTTAATCTCTATTTTTTTGACAAAACATTTGAAATATTTTTCCTTTAAAATAAAAATTAAGCACATCATAACAGAAACAATAACAATATTAACAATAGTAATCTCCCTATCTTCATTAATAACAAACTAAAAAAATTCAAAACATAACCCTTCTTTTACACACACTAAGGCCACAGTTTTCATCCAATTTCATCCAATAATTAGGGGGAAAAATTCTCTTTTTCAACCTTACCAACTTCACAAATCAAAAAGATTTTAAGTAGAAAAATTGAAACCCCACCCTCACCAACAATACTACAACACAGCTAAAGGGAAAAGAGAGAGAAAGTTTAGATCCTTTAAAATCTACTAGAAATTAAGGTTTTACCTGCGGATTTAAGCTAAAATTCCGCAGGAAACACCATTACCTACGGATTTACTGGCGGTAGTATTTCCCCATGTAAAACCTTCGTGGATAATTGTTTTATGAGGATTTCCAAAACCGCAGGTAAGGTACCTCCAGATTAATCCGCAGGTAAATCCATAACTAATATTTAACAAACTTAAGTCATTTTCTTACGCATTTTCACGCGAAACAAATCTGCTGCAATACTATTTCGGCGCACGTATTCCAAATGTATTTCCGTAGGTAAATTCGCATCAAAACTATTTTCGAAGAAAAAGCCGCAGGAAATATGGTACTGTTTTTATATTTTTATTTTTAATTGATATGAAAATTTATATTATTATCTATACATTTTTGAATTATTTAATATAAGTTTTTAATTATAATATTATTGCAAATACTTTAAAACAATTTATATCATATTCACAAACCGTAACTAAATATTAGTTAAAGTATGATTCAACTATTGTAATACTGTTAAATAAAATTTACATATCATCACTAAGTATTAATTAAAGTATAATCTAATACACAAGTCTGTTTTCAAAAAAATCAAAACACTTTAGGATGTAGGCTTTCTAACATTAAAATAAGCAATAAGCAACAAAATGTAATCCAGTAATAAATTATTGACTCCTATGCTCATTCATATTGTAGGTGAATCCAGCTACGAATAGGAAGACTTCTAGTGAACAGATTAATGAACCCAATGTTCTTAATAGCCTGAAAATTAGAAAAACAAAGAAAGTTAAATTTGATTTATTTTTCTTATTCCAAATGAATCAGAACATAACATGAAATCCAACCTGCAAAGCAGATTCAGTCTTTTTTTTAGAAAGACTTGTCATGACATTGTCAACAGGATTGGAAATTATAGTACCATAAGCCCCAGCTGCATAGGCTGCTAAGCTTGTCACACCAAGTTGTTGTGTTGTAGAACAATCTTCCTTTCTTCTACGCATGATATTGCTATATATTAGGTTCACTGAATGCTCAAATGTTGAAAACTTGACGATGGAGACTGTCAAACCAAAGATTAAGAATACATAAATATCAATATCAATAACAATACATTTGTGTTACAAAGTACTTGATTGTAATAACAATAAAGGGATTTTGTTGAGGTATAAAATCACAGATGTAATACAAATAATTTGCAGATGTAATACAAGAGAAGAGAGATCTGATCTTACAAGGAAGATTGCGGCTCCACAATGGAATAAGACCCCTGCAGAAACTGCAGTAAAGGAAAAGTTAAAACGTGCATTAAGGATGGAATGGAATTAGAGTAAGATAGGGGAAATGCCAAAAAAATAAAATAAAATTACAAGAATTTAATTTTATTTCATTCAACATTAGATAGATAAATATAAAAAAATGGTGTCAATGTTAATTAATTAATTATTATTACGCTGTGAGGTTTGCAAGGAAGATCCCACCATTGTTCTCCATTGCCTTCAATGATTCCTGTTCCATTTAGAGTCATTTGATCAAGTCTATAAAACACAAGCCATTGATTTCGACTATCCTCCTCAGGCCAACAATCTGGTCCATCCGGTGCCATCACAGTACCATCTATCTGTATACATTTTAACCTTGTTACTTAATTATATAGCAAATTAAATGTTACATATTCAATGTTCTAAATTGCAATTGTAAATAAAGTATAATAAAAATATACTCCTTAAATATAAACAAAAAAGTGGACGAATTTGGTCTAAATTTAGTTTATATATCTACATTTTTATTTATATTTAAAGTCGGATACGTCAACAACTCTGCAGTTGAAGACATAGACACAATTAACTAATTTCATGATCAAACATTATGTGTTCTCTATTTAAGGTTTCGTAACTTTATTCTTTTGAACCAAATTAAGGCTTATGCAACTGCAATTATAGCTACATTAGCCAAATTTATCTACAAATTTACCGCAATATCAATTATCGAAAAGCAACTGCAACAACAGTTTAGAACAATACATACATGTTTGTAGCATTATTTTGTGATAAACAAGGAAATTGAACAAGCATTCTTACTTGTAATACAAGTCCTGGTTTGCATGGACCTGAAAAGATAGTAGAAGTAATCTTAAAACAATAATTTTGAGGAGCAAAAAGAACTCCTGAATCAACTGAACAAGCAGCTTTCCAAGCTGCTCTAAATGCAGCTGTATCATCAGCTTCACCATTTCCAACAGCTCCAAAAGACCTCACATCAAATCATTTCGTTTATCTCTAGTTAACTTTTTCAGCTGATAAGTTGGCAATAAGTGACCTATATTTAAATGCAATCAAAAAGAAGACTTCAAACAACTGTTTGGCAATCAACAATTTACACTAAGCTTAAAATGTATACTATTTTAAAATAGCATAAAATTTTATTATTTTTCAGCCCTAAAATACCTTACATAAGAAAAAGCACAAGGAAAGCTTGACCCTCATACCTTTCACCACCAACCACACAAACATCACAAGTTCCTGTAGGTGTATTTTCATCTTCGTAATAGTGAACCTAATTGTTAAATGAATAAATTAATTTCAGAAACAGGATTCTACGGTGCAGTTCAGTGTAGCGATGTAAAAAGAAACAAGGAAGACAAATTAATCTTACATTTACACCAGCAAGTCTAGAGTTCTTGGTCATCTCCTCACCAAACTTGTCCTTTCCAATGCAACCCATGAAACTAGTGGCCCCAGGTGGTTGAAGAATCCACTATTAGAGACAAAGGGAAAATGATAAGCTATTTTCACCAAAACTACAGATTTAGCTCAACTCATATAAAAGAATGTACACATATTTGAGCAACCCTGATGGAATTCTGAGTAGCACCTGCCAATAAGAAAAAATATAAACATCATTATAAAATGTTTCCTTTCCCCCTTTCTTTTGCTAACAAATTAATTATGTTCCACAGTAACGCAATGATCTACAAATTGAAACAATAATTCAGATCTAGTGTGTTACCTCCAGCAATATACTCCACAGTATATTTGGCAGCCATTTCATCATACCTGGGATAATTGTAGGATCATATGAACTCACAAAATATATTTTCATAAAGTTACTAAATACTACCACAAAAAGAATTTATCAGGAAAACACCTAAAATTTTAACCAGAACTGAGAGATGGAATAATGTACAACCAATTATTACAACATTCCTTTCCGAAGAGCATGGATAAAGTAGCAAAGATGGCAAAGTCAGGAGTTATCATAAAATCTCCATTTGATATTATATGCAGTAAGCCAAATGTCATGTCCCAAGAAAAGAAAGCGATTATGAACATTATGGGATTAAAATGCAAGATAAGCAATTTGTGAAAGCATTGTTCAACTAGAAAGGACATCAAGAACACTACTATGCAGAGGGCAAACAAGATACATATTTAGTCAAATTGAGCCGAAGTATCGCAACGTAAAGCATATTTAGTCAATCTAAACTCGGCAACAAACAATATAGAACTAATGATGTCATCAACGAGATCAATTAACGAACTAAATGTACATTATTAGATTAGATTATCATAATTGAAAACACAATAATGATTGGTAGACCCAAAGTTAACTTAAGCTGCAGTCCAGGGATTTAAAAAAAGGGTCATCACTTCAGACAGTATTTTAGTCAACCACTAGTCCTAACTCCTAACCATGAATTTTCAGCAATTATTATACACTAAAAAAATTAAAACTCATAGCTAGAAAATAAACTGAGATTTCACTTAAAAACTACAATGTCTCAACACAAAATACCTATTTTTTACAGAAACGGATCTAACAATTTTGATTCCTCATTCCACCTTCAAACACTAAAATGAAAGATAATTTTTTAAACTAAAATGAGAGACAGAAATTTAACTCCGTTTCTGAGCAGTGACAAAACCCTAATCTGGCACTTTAAGCCCTCACTCGAAATTTCACTAAAAATCCGTTAAAACTCTAAACCCTTGACATTTCGTTGACCATAAAAGATCAAGGAAAGAGTAGAGACCGAATGGAAAAAACTTGATAAAAGTATAAAAACGAAGTTAAAATTAAATGAAAAAAAATAGAAGAAGGAAAATGAAAGTAACCTGATTCTTGAAGGTACCGAAACACGAGATAATTCTTATATGCATATTACACAGAAGAATCATAATTCAGGAACTGAAACCCTAACCTCTTCTTCATTCTCCTTCTCGAGAAGAGCAATGAGTCTACAGCGCTTGGAACCAATAGGAGCAGGTGGTGGAGAAGGAGAATGCGAAGGGGAAATTTTAGATCTGGGAAGATCGGAGCTTGGGCCGAGTCTATGGGCTTCGGGTTTGAAAGTTTTTTCGCCTTGGTTACGGAGTTTTTATTGATAATATGTTGTTAGAATCTTAAAAGTTAATTTTATTTTTCTCTAAAATTAAATTGAATCTCATAGTTTTTATTTACAATTAAAATGAGTTTTCTCTATTTTAAATTTTTAAATATTTTTAGAGATTTTTATAGTAAATTTAAAAATTAATATATTTTTATATTATTAAATTAAATCATCAATAGTTAAATAATATGTTAATTAATTTGACTATATTTTAGATTTAATATCCTCAATTTTTTAAATATTATCTGTTGATTTTATTTTAAAATAATATTTTTTATAATAATTTTAATTAAAAATAAAATTTTAATTATAAAAATAATTTATTTAATTACCGAGTTCGAAATTGAATAAATAAATTGATCAAAACTCTTAATTTAGTTAATTTAATAGATACTATACTATAAAATTTAAAAATTACAATAATCTTACTAGCGTCGCATAGTGAATATCAACATTCAGACCATATTCGCTCCTGAATTTTAATTTCGAGGAAACCTTACATTCACACTCAATCAAAGCGGATTTTTTTCCTCTAAATCAAAACAGTTTGGGTATATATTGCAGTGAAAATTATATTGTCATCTCTAACTATAAAATTTGTCTTACTTTTTTAATTTGTTTAAAAAAACAAATCTACTTTATTTATATAAAAATGAAAACTAAGTTGTTTAAATAAAAATAGTGACTTTTGCTAAGAAAAGAAGTGACTTTTGCTACGAACTCGTAACAGCATGTAAATCCGCGACAAATGAAAACTTTACCTGCTGTTTTACCTGCGGATTCTGATACCGCAGGAATATTGTTAATAGTTAAACCCCTCCAACAATACACATCTTAGCTCAAAATGAGAGTAAGTGAAAGATGAATATTCTTACCTCAAGTAAAGATCAAAAGTACCACAAGAGCAAGACAACAAATTTTGATTTACAATCTTTCTTGAGATTCAACCTAAATCTTTCAAAAGTTGAAGCTTTGTATTTATGTTTCTCTACTACCAACAATTTGAAAAAAAAAAAAGAGGAAAAAGAGAGAATAAGGAGAGGGAGGAAACATAAAAGAAGAAAGAGGGAGGGTGAGTGCAGTATGGTGGGTTTCGGCTATGTTGGGTTTCGGCTATGTTGGTTTCATATATATATAAATTTTTAACTTACAAAAAAAACAAATATATATATTATAATTAAATAATTATGTATATTATAAAATTATCATTATAATATTTAAACACTCTTACACACATCACATCACTTCTCAATCTAAAATAATAAAAATATCTACTCTCACAGCAATTCAATTGATAGGTGAATTTATTAACAACAAGTGACATTTTAAAGTTTTATTCAGTTATAATTTTTTTTTTGTGACGTAATTAAATTATACTCTAATAAATAATTTTAATCGGTTCTCTAAAAATATATTGCTAACTCTAACAAAATTATATTTTGGTACTTAATTTCAAAAATAAAAATTGCCTATAGCTTAAGCAATTCAACACAAAATACATTAAAAATGCATAAATTAGAGTTTAGAAAATTCAAGGTCTTACACCAATGCTCAATTTCTTTTAAGGTTGCTGATGGTTGCAACACATCAAGAACAACTTTCTCTATTGCAAAACATCAAGAACAACTTTCTCTATTGGTGAATCTTTAGTTTGTTCGTCCCAATATATCTCTAACTCCTCAAGATGTTCTTTGCTCTTCAAGTTGGTATCATATGCCTCACTAACATCAATGCCATTATGCAAGTTCTGGATGCAAAGTTTTCCCCGTAGATTAGGAAACTTTCCAAGCTCTCTCACGCTTAACCCAATTTTTTGTTTGCCCACTGCAAAAGCAGCTAAAGTTTAAAGGTTTTCCATTCGAATAATTTGCATTGGCAGCTTGTCTATGCTCGCCCCACTGATATCAAGATGGCGTAAGTGAATTAATTTTCCAATATCTACTGGCAATTCAGTGAGCGTTGAGCACGATGATAAATTCAAGGTTTGCAAATAGTAAAGGTCACATGTTGCATCAGACAAGCTTTCGTTTTCAGTGTATGAGAGATCTAGATACCGCAACTGCGTCAAGATATGAATTGAATGTGGTAGCACTGTGATGTTTCTATAATGTGATAAGGATAGCACACGCAACCAACTAAACGTCGGTAGCAAACCACCAACCACCTTTCTAGATAAGTAATGTCCTCCCTGTTGAAGGTAAATAGGTAGGAAGCTTCGCAAACATCCAAAATCGTGGAAAATCTCAAACTTCTTGTAGATGTCATACTTATCTTGGTTATATGACAAATGGTGGACATTTTCATAGATGCTACCACCACGTTCAAGCCTGCAACAACTTTTCCCATATACAACTAAAGCTAGATAATTGAATAAAGATCATGCATGACAAACTTTTCTCTATCAGTACCAGATTTTTGAATAAAGGATCTCGATAACAATTCAACAAAGTAGTCATCACCTACTTTTTCTGCCGCTTTTTCTCCCTGGAAATTTTCAAGGAAGCCTTCATCCATCCACAACAAAATCAATTGGTTCCTATCAAAGTGATAACGCTTCGGAAAAATTGAGCAATAGGCAAAACAACTTTTCAAATGAGATGGAAGATATTGATAACTTAGAGGCAAAGATGGAAAAATATTATCATCTGGTATGTTCCATATGTTGCTATTCAGAATTGCAATCCACTCCTTTGCATCTACCTTTGAACCCAAAAGCTCTCCGAGTGTATTGACATCTATTGGCAATCCTCCACACTTTATAGCAACCTTCCTACCAATTGCTTCTATGTTTGGGTATTTATATCCACCATAATTTTCACTTACAAATGCATGCTTGGAGAGTAAAGACCACCCATCTTCATCTGACAGAGGTTCTAACCTACAAATAGGAAATGTATGCATAACCTCTGCAACTTTTTCTTCGCGGGTTGTAACAATCACCCTGCTTCCACATCTTCCATTAAACAATGGAGCTACTAACTCATGCCACTCATTATAACCAACATTCCGTAAACCATCCAACACAAACCAAAATCTCCTACCCCTCAACTTAAGCTTCAACTCAAGTCGAAGATAATCAACATCATTGCTTTTGTAAGTTAACAAACACGCCGCACTCGCAATTAGAGTTTCGATTACTTTCACAATATCAAATCCTCCAACACATAAACCCACGTTTTCAAATGAAAATGCTCATTAACTTCTTTATCATCATAAACAAGTCGAGCAAGTGTTGATTTACCAATACCTCCAACACCTAAAATAGCAGTCACACCTAAGTTGTTATCATTATTATAGCTAGTGCTGTTACCTGACATTAACATATTAATCAATTGGGAGGGAAATTTCCAAAATATATTTTGAATTCTCTAATAGTTATATTAATGTAGCAAAATTAAATTATTTAATTTATTATTTGATCAAGTGGTTGCAATGTTTGAGTTTAATTCAAACTAATGCATCTGTTAAGTTATCAAATGTTACAATCTTTTTCAAGAATTGTATTTTTTTCACTAATTGGTATGAATTTCTCTATAAATAGAAATACTTTAGAGACAGAAAAAGAGAAAAAAAAAAAAAAAAGACAATTTACATTTTACATGAATCAAATTTCTGAGTCATTTCTGTTTGAGGGAGGCGAATCGAACCTAAAATTAATGTAATATACACTTTAGAATTTACTATGCAACTTTCGTCATTATTAATTTTATCTTCTTTTTGTTCAAGATTTACATCATAACCCGACTAAAAATCCAACATCAATCTTTGTTTATCATCTTTTCTACCAACTATAACAAATTAATTTACCACTGAACTAGAGCATTCTACAACGAGAAACCGTAACACTTCCGGATTGCAAACCAAGAACATCTATCCGTGGAATGAGTATTTATATTTCCCACTCAATGAGTATTTATGTTTCTAGGCAAAACAACTCAAAGTGTTAGACATTTCCCACGTGGCATGAGTATTTATATTTTTAATTTAATATTGTGGTTTAAAAAAATAATTTTTTTTCTTACCTAAAAATATACCATTTCGGTGTATTGGGTCACGATTTTAAACGATTATTTATGTATAAAGATATTGTGTATTTTAAAAGAAAGTACAAGAATATAAATAATTTATAAGATTTTTGTTATTGATGAGTAGAGCTGTCAAAGAAGTCCTTAACTTTAAATTTCCTTTTAATAAATTTTTTATTAGACCCCAAATTTTAAGTCCCTCTTAATAAAAAATTTTCTTTGGCCCCAGCCCCCTATTTTTTAATTTTTGTGGGCTTGGGCCGGGGGGCCTAGGGCCCATTTCATTTTTAAAAAATTATTGAATTTGTTAATTTTATTCAAAACATAAAAAAAAATCGACAATTTCTAAATCAAATAAAATTCGAAAATAAATCGACAATTTCTAAATCGAACAAAATTCGGAAAAAAAAATCGAAATTAAAAAATTATTGAATTTGTTAATTTTATTCAGAACATAAAAAAAATCGACAATTTCTAAATCAAATAAAATTCAAAATTGAAAAATTATTGAATTTGTTAATTTTATTCAGAACATCAAAAAATAAATCAACAATTTCTAAATCGAACAAAATTTGGAAAAAAAATCGAAATTGAAAAATTATTGAATTTGTTAATTTTATTCAGAACATAAAAAAATCGAAAAAAATTCAAAAAAAAAATTGAAATATTTTTTATTTCAAAAAAATAATTGATTTTTTAATGGGCATATGGGCCCTCTAAGCCCACATAATTTTGGGGGCTTTTTTACATTGGGGCTTTCTTTTAATGGGCCTATATATTATAAGATTTTTTGGCCCCCTCCAATATGTGGGCTGGGGTCAATATAGAGGGGGCTTGACAAATTGACAACTCTACTGGTGAGTATAACTTAGGAAGAATATGTTCACGGACGGTGATCGAAATTTAAGTGTTTTTGGTGAATAAAAGAAATGATGGTTTTGTAATTATTTTAAAAAAATTGTTTTTGTTTTTAAAATTATTAATAATTCAATTGTAATTAAGATTTTAAAAAATTATTTTCCATTTTTGTCAGAAAAAATGCTAGAAATTGAAATGAAGTTATTAATTTATCATGTGAATTAGTAGATTTTAAGTGAGATTTTGACAATTTCAATTTTCAAAAAAGAACTTTTTTCATAGAATACAAAAGTTGAATGAATAGTTAATATTATTCTATAAGATATGCATACATTATGAGAATAATGACTTCTAAATCTTTAAACAAAATTTCGCCATCAAATTTAGAAGAATAATCACATTTTCACGTGTTTTAACATGTTTACATCTTATTTTAATTTAAAGTATCATCAAAGAATGATTTTACCTTTATTACTAGACAAAATGAAAATACTCTCAAATGCAGTGTGTTGTTCTCCTCAAATCTTCTATTAAGTGGACAATTGTTAATTTCTTGTTTTAGTATAACTTTAATTAAATATTTTATATGTTAATATTTATATATCGTAAAAAATATTACTGAAGTAAAAAAGTTTGATGCCCTTAAAAATTTAGGGCTCTGGGCAGTCGTCCATCTCAACATCTCTTAGGACTATCACTGAATATCTTTGATCAAAGCAAATATAATTATGGTCCGAGCTATGTATTGGTTCCACATAATAAGTATTGACAACATCATTTGGTGAATCATTGTCAGATCAATCTCGTCAAACAAATTAAACACAAGATAAATTAAAAATACATATAAGTTTTGTATCAACACTTTGAATCTGAACAAGCTAAGAAGAGTTGAAGGTAACTACTATTTGGATCATCTAGTACAACGGTCATCATCCGCAACAAGAAGCTTCCTCTAGAACAACACTCCCTCAAGTGAAGTATTACATTTTCCTCAAAGACCAATATGTTGAAGCAAAGTAATATGTCAATCGAAGCGATATGTCAAATCCTACTGAAAGTACAAGATATAGTATGCAAATTTACACAATCAAGTTTCTAAAGTTAAATTGATATATGTATAGTTGTAGCGGTTTTTTGCACATCTCAAATGGCTTTTTTCTCCATGACTATTTCTTTGATACTATTTAAGAAACGTCATTTAAGAGTGCTAATGATCATCATGATCACGACAACATCTATGAAAATTGAAGATTAAATGACGATTGTCCGTGAGATTGTTCAATTGAACATCCATGGTAAAAGAGGAAAAAAAACATGTTCAACAAAATGAATATTTGAAATAGCCTTGAACAAGTTTAGAGAAAAGACAATACCCGCTCTATTGAGAATTAGTATAACTTGATGTAAATCAACAAAGTACATTTAAAATGCACTTTTAATTGAATTATTATTTACTTGGATTGATATAAGATTTATATTGTAATATCCGATCATTCGAGAGTTAGAATCCTACGATGAGTTGTGTTCATATCTAACACAAACTCAATCTTGTGTAATCTGGCTAAGCAACCTTTGTTTAAAGGTATGCCTAAAGAAACACTCTATAAACACAACTCAAGAGACTAGTAAAACTTGAATTCTTGAGGAAATTCGAATGTTGTACTTTTGATGGGTCTGAAGAGACCTTGAATAATACTTAGCCTGTAGAGGTAGAGAAAAAAATAGACAACTCAAGAGACGAGTAAAATCAGTAGTCTTGAGATATCCAGAGATAGTACATATAGAGGCTTCAAATAATACTTAGTTTTGATAAGCTTTAAGAATACTCAATACCTAAAAAGGAAGAGTTAATAATGAAATAGAAATGTCAATAACAAGAAATGGGGTTTCAATTGTGACCCTTTTAAAATTTTGATTTCTGTGCTTAACTTAAATTAACTCAAGATCAATCTTGGTTGAAACAGAATGTCCAAAATGTTTTGGATATGTTAGAAGTAATTAAAACAAATTAGTTTCTAATGAAGTGTGATTTGTGTGCACAAATAATTAAAGATAAGGGATATAATGATCACACACAAAAAGTATATTGGTCCACCCAACTTGGGCTAGTCCAGTCCTCACAAACATGAGATTTTCACTATGTGCTTCAGAACTAGAATGTTCTCCTTCACACATTTTCTCTTGATCACACCTTGATCAATTACAATCTTCACCTTTCAACCTAGAAAGGATTTTTACAATCACTTTTCATCCTTGAAAGGATTTTTACAAACACACTCAATCCAACAGAAAAGATAGACTTGAGTTATAAATGATGTGTATGATAAAGGTGTTTGGGATCTTGAAACATCTCAACACTTGTTTGAGATAAATAAAGACAAACTCAGTAAATGATGATCCAAAAATATAGTGAAGAGAGATGGAGTTTGCTTGAAGAGTTTTTGACTTGTTATTACTTGAACAAGTGTTGGTAGATTTGTAAATTGAACACTTGCCTTCATCTTCCAATTGATCTTCAATTTGTAAATGATAAAAGGCTTTGAATATTCAGTTTAAATTGAATATAGTCATTGGACACACTTCCCAAGTGTAAGATATGTTTTAAAACAATTGAACATGCGTTTATATTGTTGTCTAGAACGTTCTTGACAAACGAAGAACGTTCCTGCTTTTGGGTCTGATGGAAAACGTGAATTGGTGAGTGAATCAGCTGTGAAATGTCAGTTGGTACTGTTTCAAATCACATTTATGCATAACTTTCTGCATAATAATATAAGTACAATGTACTTGCGCCCTTGCTCACAACTCATCAATTTTGAGATCAATCTTGTCATCAATCTAGAGGTTGTTTTCCTCATTTGGGCATTCAGCTCGAGTTTTTGGCCTCACCATTGATTTGAGCAGTCTTGATACTCTTTATATTGTGGTTTGGACTGTGGAAAATAATTTGTTTTAATTCTGACTTTAAAAGAGAATAACAAGAATGTTCTTTTATAAAACTATAACATTTTTGGTTTTGTGTTGAATAAAAAAACATGGCAGAAGGATTTAGCAATTGTCTAGTGTCAAATCCTTTGTCTCAAAAGCATGATGTGCTTTATGCGAAAAGGTGCAGCAGTAGTGTCCTATCTCATAGCTCATTTTGGAGAATGATCTTGATGTTGCTTGCTTCTTTGGACCTTTAGCTAGACTTCTTGGCTTTGATAATTGTTTTGAGTAGTCTTGATATTCGTTTATCTTAAGATCTGGACTTTGGAGAATGGTTCATTTTACTTTTGCCCATAAATGAAATAATGAGAATGATCTTGATATAAACCATAATGATCTTGTAATAAACCATAATGATCTTGTAATAAACTAGAATGATCTTGTAATAAATTAGAATGATCTTGTAATAAACCAGAATAATCTTATAATAAACCAGAATGATCATTTGATAAACCAAAATGATCTTGATTTGATTAGAATGAAGGCTGTGAAAAACCAGAATGATTTTCGTGTTTCCCAACTGATGTTTTTAATAAACTAGAATGATATTGTTATAATAAATTTGTCATCAATCTGGAGATCAATCTGCATGTTTGTTTTTGCAATTAGGCCTTCAAATCTTGACTTTTAATTACTCATTAAATATTGGGAAGACCATGTACAAAATTCCAACTAATTTACTACATGTTGCTCTTCCAAATACGTCCATTTTGCCAATTGTTCTATAATTTACTGCATGTTGCTCTTCCAAATACATCCATTTATTGCGTGTTGCTCTGGTGAATGTTCTTCCATCATTCTTTAAACAAATGACCTAATAAATGACTCAATCTTGAAATGATTTCTTCTTACTCAATCTTGAAATGATTTCTTCTTCAAAGTTCATTCTTGTCATTTTGTTGAACTAATATGACTATTTATGAATGCAATCAACTCATTCATCATGAGAACATTATTACATAACAATTGAGAATATACTTATGCACTTGTTGATGGCTTCTTACTTGTTTACTTAAACAATTCATATTGCTTAACTAAAACTCAAGTGCAATCATTAGTAGATCACCATTCATAAAACTTAATCATTTATTTCATAAGGTTTGTTGTCATTAAAACATATATCAAAAAGATTTTTTCCTCAACAAATAATACCTATTGTTTACTTTTAGTAGATAAAGTCCTTAACTATACTGGGGTGAAATCTCTCTATAACGAGAAGACTAGATATAGCAACAGTCGTTGTAAACTAGTATAAAGATTATTAAGGCTAAAAAGTTGACCAGAAAACCTATAGAGGAATGATAATAACCCTATTTTACCTTATCGCTTCCAGACCATACATCATGTTTAGTATATCTGTATGTGGAAGATTTCAAGCTGATCATAGGGAATCACATTTAATTGTTGTTAAGAGAATCCTTAGATACCTAAAAGACACTGCCAACTTTACCTTGTTCTACAAGAAATATCCGAAGTACAAAGTGAGTGGATACTTTGATTCTGAGTATGCTGGAGACAAACTTGAGAGAAAGAGCACTAATGGCAACTGCATCTTTCTAGGTGACAACTTAATATCTTAGTCAAGTAAGAGACAAAGCACCATTGTCATGTCAACAGTAGAGGCTGAGTACATTTCAGCAGCTGGTTGCAGTTCTTAACTACTTTGGATGAAGCATCAACTTGAAGACTACACAATCCTAGAATCCAACATTCCCATTTATTGTGATAACCAAAATCCAATACTTCATTCTAGAGCTAAACACATAGAAATCAAACACCACTTCCTTAGGGACTTTGTTCAAAAAAGGTACTATACATTCAATTTGTAGACACTGAACACCAATGGACTAACATATTCACGAAACCACTAGCTGAAGATAGGTTTGACTCCATCAAGAAAAACCTAAACCATACCTTCATACTTGATTGATGTTGTGACAACTTCAAAGTAGTCTAGCTTTACATTAATTTTTGTTAGTTTTTATATTTTCTTGTAATATGTTATATTCATGTTATTAAAAAAAGGCAAATTAAAAAAAAAGACCAAGTTTCACTTTCAAGTCTTTTTGTCTAATGACAAAAGAGGGGAAAGATATTTGATAGAGTGGAAAGAAAAGAGAAAAGGATACTTAGACTTAGGGGGAGCTCTAAGTTAGGGGGTGTTAAGACAAAATTCCAATTAATTGTTTTGATGTAAACAAACAAAGATTAATTAAAGGCGCTAATTATGATTCTAAATAATGTGTTATTTAACATGTGATTTTGAGTATGTTAATCTAAGATAGGTACTAAGCAAAAGCAACCAAAATCAGTTTAAAGAAAAAACAAAAAATGAACTGCCGAAAACCAAGAACGTTCTTGACATATTTCTGGAAAACCAATAACGTTCTCCACGTTTTTCATTTCATCAAAGAAGTTTAAGTCAGCTTGTAATACAAGGAAAAATCCTGCAAATCTCGAATGAATTTCCAGTACATCTACAAGGAATGTACAGCTCTAATATTAGCAAAAGAAATACTCCAAAAGATCAAAGGAGAAAAGACACGACTCAAAACAAAATGACAAAATCATTCAAGGTCAATCATTCTCCACGTTCAAGAACATTCTCCAGCTTCTAAGATATAAACCAAGAACTTTCATGAAATTAAAACTTCAGCATGACTTTGAGACATATATTCTCGTGATAAAAATGAAGGTGCAAACACGAGAAGGGGGGTTGAATTGTGTTTGCCAAAGTTGAATACTTTTTGCTGATTTGATGAAAGTTGATATAAATTACTTGGAGAAGAAGCAATCAGATTCAGCAGCAGCGGATAATAAAAGCATAAGTATTTGGACACATAGATTTATCCTAGTTCACCATTAACTTGGCTACATCCAGTCCCCTCATTCAGAAGGATTTAATCCACTAATTCAAACACTATGAATTACACAGCACCTGACACTCCAAGCCAGTCTTCCCAAATAGGCTGACAACCCCTGACTTTTAAGGAACAACAACACCTTGACCCTACAAGCCAAGTCTTCTCCTACCAATTTGACAACCCCAGATTGAGGAAGGAACTTACACCACCTTGACCTTACAAGTCAAGTCTTCTCCTAACAATCTGACAACCCCAGATTGAAGAAGGAACTTACACCACTATCGGGTTGGATACAAAGGTTTGGAACTTGAGTAGTTGCTTTTGGAAAGCTAATTATAACAATGACTCTCACACTCTAAGAAAAGAACACTTAGAAAATATTTCTCTTTCGCACAAGTGTTTTTCTCTTTGAACTCTACAATGAATTTGGATTTTAAGCTTGAGTTCTTCTACTCTCTTCAGTTTTTCGATGATTTCTTTTTCAGTATGGAGTATCTATTTATAGTTGAGATTTGGGCTTTCTACTTGGTTCAAGTTTAATTTCGAATTGTATTTTGTTCAGATTTCTTTTTGTACATTCTTCAACTTGATTATGTTCCTTTTTAAATTTGAACCAAATCTTCTTCTGATTTAAATTAAATCTTCTTTAAATTTTGATCAGATCTTCAAATTTCAATCAAGTCTTCTTCGAATTTGAATCAAATATTCTACGAATCTTGACCATGTCTTCTTTTATACTCTGATGGTTGCCTCGGATGGTATCCTCTGTTGATGTTCTCTGATTCCTGCCTCTGAAGGTATCCTATGATTTTTTCCTATGATGATATCCTCTGATTTTTTCCTCTGATGATATCCTCTGATTTTTGCCTCTAATGATATCCTCTGATTTTTGCCTCTAATGATATCCTCTGATTTTTGCCTCTAATGATATCCTCTGATTTTTGCCTCTAATGATATCCTCTGATTTTTCCTCTGATGATATCCTCTGGTGATATCCTCTGGTGGGATCCTCTGGTGATATCCTCTAGAGGTATCCTCTGGTGACATCTTCTAGTGGGATCCTCTGGTAGTATCCTCTGGTGACGTCCTCTGGTGACATCATCTGGTGACATCCTCTAGTGGCATACTTCTTCGAAGTCAAATATATTATTCTCATAAAATACTTTTGTTAACATCAAAACTTTAAGTGTGAAACCAACTTGGTTGCAACAATCTCCCCCTTTTTGATGATAACAAAACTTGTATTTTTTATAACCACTTTTCTTTCTATCTCTTTGACTCCCCCTAAGCCTAAGCATCAGTTTCTCCCCACTTTATATCTTTCTCATATATCTTTCTCCCCCTAAGTCTAAGCCCCCCTTTATCTTCTCTTTTTCAAATATCTTCTCCCCCTTTTGTCATCAGAGAAAAAGGCATGAAAGTGATTTTTCTCCCTCTTTTATTTTGCATACATGTTTACAACACTGTATAAACAATTTTTATTTAATAACATGAATATAACATATTACAAGAAAATATAAAAACTAATTTAAAACTAAACTATTTTGAAGTGATTACACTATCAGTCAGAGATGAATGTATGGTTTAGGTTTTTCTTGATGAAGTCAAACCTATTTTCAGATAATGCTTTGGTGAATATATCAGTGCATTGGTGTTCAGTGTCTACAAACTGAATGTTGAGTACCTCTTTTTGAACAAAGTCTCTAATGAAGTGATGTTTGATCTCTATGTGTTTAGCTCTGGAATGAAGTATAGGGTTTTTGGTTAGATTGATGGCAGAAGTGTTGTCACAATAGATGGGAATGTTGGTTTCCAAGATTTTGTAGTCTTCCAGCTGATGTTTCATCCAAATGAGTTGAGAACTGCATCTAGCTGCTGAAATGTACTCAGCCTCTACTGTTGACATTGCAATTGTGTTTTGTCTCTTACTTGACCAGGATATTAAGTTGTCACCTAAAAAGGTACAATTTCCACTTGTGCTGTTTCTCTCAAGATTATCTCCATCATAGTCTGAGTCACAATATCCACTAAGTTTGTACTTAGGAGATTTCTTGTAGAACAAGGTAAGGTTGGTAGTGCCTTTTAGCTATCTAAGGATTCTCTTAACAGTAGTTAAATTTGATTCCCTAGGGTCAGATTGAAATCATGCACATACACATACACTAAACATGATGTCAGGTCTAGAAGAAGTAAGATAAAATAGAGATCTTATCATTCCTCTATAGGTTTTTTGATCAACTTTTTAGCCTGAATCATCTTTTTCAAGTGAGCAAGTAAGGTGCATTGGTGTAGCCATAGGTTTGCAATCACTCATCTTAAACTTCTCGAGAAGCTCTTTTGTATATTTCATTCGATGAATGTATATACGTTTTTGACTTTGTTGAATTTGTTCCCTAAGAAATAAATGTGCAAACACGAGAAGGGGGTTGAATTGTGTTTGTACTACTTGAATTCTTTTTTTGTTTTTGATGATTATTTGAAATTTCTCAATTTACATCTGAACTCATTACGGTTATCCTGTTTAATTATGCGAGAGATCGGTAATTAGATTAGGGAATTGTTAATCTTCTCATGTAAGAGATTAATGAGATAGATAAGAACTAATGTGATGAAATTAAGCATAGAACATGATTTGTATGTTGAATCAATAGGATACTGAAGAGTTAATAGATGAAATTCAATTCCAACAGTTTTCTCATAGTGTTTTAAATCTTTTTTATTATTATTGCTTATTTTACATTTCAATCTGGTTACCAAAACAATCATCCAAATACTTGAAAACTTATTGCTCGAGTGATTCATTAAAAAACGACATTGTATTTCCAATTCCCTGTGGATACGATACAACCCTTTTGCTATACTATAATTGAATCCTAAGGGATTTGAAAGTAGATTGATAAAAACACTTTCATCAAAATGGCGCCGTTGTCGGGGAATTGCGTCTAAATACAAAAGCATTGCTTTAATTGTTATCTTGAGCAATCGTAAATATAGTACATAGTTTTATTTACATTTTGATTATCTTGTTAACTAATCCTCTTGGCTACATCAACTTTTGTTCGACCTAGAAATAAAGAAAACAGCTAGGAAAAATAATAGCAAAACAAGGAAGAGAAAACAACTGGCTCAGCAGAGAAGGGAGCAAGAAGCAACTTTTATCTCAAGTTCTTCTACAAACCAAGATACAACAATGGCTACAGAAGAACCAGGAAATGGAGCGCCAACCAATGGTGGCAATGATGCAGGCTTTGTAAATTTCACACCAAGGAATATAATCAGAATTGGCAGACCTACAGGAAATCAAAGGCCACATGAAATGAAGATTGGATTGGTACAATTGATGTATGTCAATCCTTTCACAGGTTTGGATCATGAGGATCCCTACACACTTCTTACAAAGTTCTATGAACTTTGTGGTACTGCTGGTGTAACAGAGAATGAGGAAGAAGCTGTATTTCTTAGGCTCTTCCCTTTGACCCTCATTGGAAATGCTAAGTAGTGGTTTCTCGACCAACCACAACAAATTCTATCTAATTTGAATCAACAGGAGGAGAAATTCATGGCTAGGTATTTTCCTCAATCAAAATTATGGATTTTAAAACTACTATTTCTACTTTCTCTCAGATTGCAGGTGAAAGTTTATGTGAAACCTGGGAGAGGTACAAATCAATGTTGAGGAAGTGTCCAAACCATGGATTCGATGCAAAGACATAAATCCATATTTTAAAAAATGGCTTACTCCAACAACACAAGTTGATCCTAGATGCCACAGCTGGAGGATCTTTGATAGCTAAATCTTCAACATAAGCCATTGATATAATTGAGTCTATGGCCCTCAATGATCAACAGGGCCAACACCACAGAGGTCCAACAAAAAGAGGCATGATAGAGCTTGCAGGGAATGATGCAATCTTAGCACAAAACAAGCTTTTGCAACAGCATGTGGAGGAAATGACAAAACAATTGGAAATGACAAAACATTTGAAGGAGATGCAGGAATCATCATCCAGTAGGCAGGTAAACAGATGTGATGTGTGTATAGGTGATCATCCTACAAGTTATTGTGCACCCAAAGAGGAGGAAGTTCAGTACATGTCCAATCAGCCAAGGCAAGGTCAATATCAGAACAACTACTCTAGGGGAACCAACCAAAACTTCAACCAACCTTGGAGGCAGGATGTCGAACCTTCTTCTAATAGGCCACCACCATATTAGAACCAACAGTATCAACAACCACCACAGGATCAAAATTCAAAATTGTAGGACACATTGACTTAATTTATGCAGATATCGATGGCTAACTAAAAGAATATTGATGCATCCATCAAGAATTTGGAGATCTAGATTGGCCAATTAGCAAAACAGTTAGCAGACACTCACAAAGGAGCATTTACGGGCAATACTGAGTCTAATCCTAAAGAGCTATGCAAAGCAACCACAACACAGAGTGGTAAGTTGATAGGTAAAGGTATTGGTGAGAACCAGAGTGAAAAGAATGTGATTGTTGTTGAGGAGGAAAGTGAGAATGAAAAAGAAGAAAATGAGAGAGAAGTGCTGAAAAATAAGAGTGAGGATGTACATAAGAGTAAAAATAAACAAGAACAAAGTGAGGAGGAGAAAAGAAAAGCAAGAGGAAGAGAACAAGTAGGTACTAGTGGAGAGAAAAATAAAGAAAAAGAGAATGAGGTGAAAAACCATGAGAAGAGCACACAAAAAGCCCCACCTGTGAGAAACCTGCCTTATCCACATGTTCCTACAAGAAAAGACAAATAAAGGCAATTTGCAAGATTCATGGATATATTCAAAAGGCTTCAGATCAATATTCCATTTACAGAAGCCTTGGAGCAGATGCCTACCTATGCAAAATTCATGAAAGAACTATTGACAATGAAGAGAAGATTTATAGAGGAGGAGACTAATGAGCTGGATGCTAGCTATAGTGCTATTATTCAAAAATACATCCCTCTAAAGGCGAACGAACCTGGAAGCTTCACATTGCCTGTTACTATTGGCAATCTAACACTTGGGAAGGCACTTTTGGATTTGGTTGCTAGCAGCAACTTAATGTCATTGCCTATGTTGAGAAAAATTGGTGACTTGGAAGCTAGACTACCAGAATGCCATTACAGTTGGCAGACAGGTCATTTAAATATCCACATAGTGTCGTAGAAGATGTGCTGGTAAAAGCAGATAAATTTATGTTTCCAGCTAATTTTGTAGTCTTGGATATGGAGGAAGATGTAGAGGTCCTACTGATTTTGGGTAGACCTTTCATGAAGACAACCAGAGTAATGATTGATGTGGATGCAGGAAAACTAAAGGTCAGGGTGTAGGATGATGAAGTAAATTTCAATGTTTTTAAGGCCTTGCAATATCCAAAGCACAATGCTTCTCCATTGATGTTATTGATGAGGTGTGTTATGATGCACATAAGCAGTTACAATCATTTGATCATCTAGGTAGAGTTTTGGTAAACATGCATACTAGCTTCAATGAGGAAGAAGAACAAGAGATTGAAAAAATGTTTATAGGATCTTGATTCCGTCAAAGAGATTCATCCAAAATAGGTAGCATTGGAAAGCATTGAAAATGTAGCTGACAACAAGCAGGCTGATCAGAAACTAGAATTGAAGTTGTTACCTTCCCATTTAAAATATGTGCTTCTGCAGGGGGAAGTTGAAAAGCCAGTGATTATTAGTAGTTCCTTATCACCACAAGAAGAGAAAAATTTGATTGAAGTTCTCAAAACAAATCAAGGAGCAATAGGCTGGACACTAGCTGATTTGAAAGGTATTAGTCCTTCATATTGTATGCATAAAATTCTAATGGAGGATGATTTTAAACCTGTAACCCAGCCTCAAAGAAGATTGAATCCAACCATGAAAGAAGTAGTCAGAAAAGAAGTGGTGAAGATGCTTGAAGCCGGAATGATCTACCCTATTTCAGATAGTGCCTGGGTGAGTCCAGTCCAGGTGGTACCAAAGAAAGGAGGAATGACCGTGGTAGCCAATGAAAAAAATGAATTAATTCCAACCAGAACTGTCACAGGTTGGAGAATGTGTATTGACTACCGATAGCTGAATAAAGCCACTAGGAAGGACCACTTCCCACTGCCTTTTATGGATCAAATGCTGGAAAGATTATCTAGGCAAGCTTTCTATTGTTTTCTGGATGGTTACTCCGGTTACAATCAAACCACTGTAAATCCAGAAGATCAGGAGAAAACAGCTTTCACATGCCCTTTTGGTATTTTTGCTTACAGGAAGATGCCTTTTGGACTATGCAATGCTCATGCGACCTTCTAGAGATGTATGCTAGCTATTTTCTCAGATTTGGTGGAAAAATGTATAGAAGTTTTCATGGATGACTTCTCTGTATTTGGAGCTTCTTTTGATTTATGCTTGGTGAACTTGGACATTGTACTAAAACGGTGTGTTGAAACAAACCTTATCTTGAACTGGGAGAAATGTCACTTCATGGTGACTGAAGGAATTGTCCTAGGCCACAAAATCTCATCAAAGGGTATGGAGGTTGATAAAGCAAAGGTGGAAGTCATTCAAAAGCTACCAGCTCCAACAAATGTCAAAGGGATCATAACCTTTCTCGGGCATGCTGGATTTTATAAACGTTTCATCAAGGATTTCTCTAAGACTGTCAAGCCATTGAGCAATCTTCTGAATAAGGATACTCCTTTTTCGTTTTGATGATGCATGTTTAAAAGCTTTTGAACAATTGAAACAAAATTTAGTCGCTGCTCCTATCATTATTGCACCTAATTGGAGCCTTGACTTTGAATTAATGTGTGATGCTAGTGATTATGGTGTAGGAGCAGTGCTAGGTCAAAGAAAGAATAAAATGTTTCATGCCATACATTATGCTAGTAAAGTGTTGAATAATGCTCAAATGAATTATGCTACCACTGAAAAAGAATTACTAGCTATAGTGTATGCTTTAGAGAAATTTATAAGTTACTTGATTTGATCTAAAGTTGTTATTTTTACAGATCATGCAGCTATTAAGTACCTTTTAACAAAAGCAGATTCCAAACCACGACTAATTCGATAGATTTTGTTGTTGCAGGAATTTGATCTTGAAATTAAAGATAAAAGTGGCAAGGAAAACATAATGGCTGATCCTTTATCTAGGCTGATGAATAATGAGGTGACCACAAAGGAAAAAGAAATAACAGATGAATTTCCAGATGAAAAGCTGTTTATTGTACAAGAAAGGTCATGGTTTGCTGATATGGCCAATTACAAAGCAGCGGGTGTAATCCTTGATAATTTCAATCATCATCACAAAAATAAATTTCTCAGGGATGCCACCTATTTCTTGTGGGATGATCCTTATCTATTCAAGATCGGAGCTGATGGATTGTTGCGGATATGTGTAGCTTTTGATGAGGCAAGGAGTATATTGTGGCATTGCCACAACTCACCTTATGGATGACATTTCAATGGTGAGAGAACTGTTGTGAAGGTTCTTCAATCTGGTTTTTACTGGCCCTCCGTATTCAAAGATGCACATTTCCATGCGCAAAAATGTGATGCATGCCAAAGGTTAGGTGGAATAAGCAAAAGAAATGAAATGCCTTTACAAAACATCTTGGAAGTGGAGGTATTTGATTGCTGGGGCATGGACTTCATTGGCCCATTTCCATCTTCATTCTCCAATGAATACATCTTTTGTGGCTGTGGAGTATGTTTCATGGTGGGTGGAAGCAATAGCAACTCCTAAAGCAGATGACAAAACGGTAGTAAAGTTCTTAAAGAAAAACATATTCACTCGTTTTGGAGCACCCAGGGTAATTATCAGTGATGGAGGGTCACACTTTTGCAATTCACAGTTGGCCAAGGCGTTGCAACATTATGGTGTAAAGCACAAAGTAGCCTTGCCTTACCATCCACAAACAAATGGACAAGCTGAAGTTTCTAACAGAGAAATTAAAAAGATCCTGGAGAAAATAGTTTCAAGTTCAAGGAAGGATTGGTCACAAAAGCTGGATGATGCCTTATGGGCTTATAGAACTGCTTATAAGTCACCAATAGGCTTAACTCCATTTCAATTGGTTTATGGCAAAGCATGCCATTTACCGGTAGAATTGGAGCACAAAGCCTATTGGGCCATGAAATTTCTTGATTTTGATTTAAATGTTGCTGGAGATGAAAGAAAGAAACAACTGCATCAATTAGAGGAATTGAGACATCAAGCTTATGAATCTTCAAAACTGTATAAGGAGAAAGTGAAAAAGTATCATGACAACAAGCTTGTAAAAAGAAACTTCAAGCTAGGCCAACAAGTACTTTTGTTCAATTCCAGGTTGAGGTTGTTTCCGGGAAAGCTAAAATCAAAATGGTCAGGTCCATTTGTAATCAAAGAGGTAAAACACTATGGAGCAGTTGAATTGGAAGATTCTGAGTCCAAAGAGATATGGGTGGTGAATGGTCAGAGATTAAAGCCATACTTATGTGGTGATATTAAATTGATCACCACTATGCTCAACTTGAATGATTTGTGAAAATACAAAGGCGTCAAGCTAATGACGTTAAAGAAGCACTTGTTGGGTGTCAACCCAGGTTTTTGAGTTAATTTAACTTGCTTTTTAGTTTGTTTGTGTTTAAATGCTAATTTTCAATTGTTTGGTTAAGTTTTATTGTGAATTATGTGATGTTGTTGTGATTTTGTATAGGCAGATGTTAAGTTGTGTTTTTCATGTGTGGAATGTGATCATGAGAGATTATGCTTGAATATGTGTTTTTAAGCTTTCCACAAATTTCTTATGATATAAATGGAAAGTATGAGTGATTAGAATGTAAGAAATGAGAGAAATGAAAAATTTGAAGTGTTGGGTTGTGAAAATATGTAAAAATTGCATTTGAAGTGAATTTTGTGGGTAAAAAATGGAATCTTGTGGAAATAGTCCATCTTTTGCTGATTTTAAGATTCACACAAGTTTCTTATATGGTGGATTGTTGGTATGATGCCTTGAAGGTCATTGAAAATGTGCGAAACAAATTTTGAGGTATCCACTTGTGTAAATAGAGTGAATTTGTCTTTGGAATGAATGTGAATTATACTTATTGTATACTAAGTGTTTGACAAAATGCTCAAGAGGAGAATGGCAAGAACCAAAAACCCACACACAAGACCAAGAGGGGAAACTTCTCAGGCTGGTTCACAAGAGCATGCCACTTTAGAGTTTGACAAGAAGAAATTCAGATCCTCTATCAAATTCTCAAGGTATTTGGCTATTAGGTTGCTGCAATTTATAAAAGAAAGAAGAGTGGAGCTTCTCCCAGGGCAGTATGAGTGATAGCGTTTTAGCAAGTGAACTGAATCGTTGCAAGTAATAATTAAAACGGTAGTACCGAGTGTCGAACTCAAGGATTGCATTTTACTATCGAATTATATTTAATTACTGAAATTGAACAAAAAGTTCTGAATTGATTTAAGTAATATTTAAAATAACAATAGTAATGAAATTGAACTTTTGTAATGAGAAAAATGTCAGGGATGAGTTTCACTTTGAGTCCACCCTTGGTTTCTAATTTGATCTTAGTTACTAAATTCCTTTATTGAATTATTACCGAATTCTCTTTAGTATTCTTGCCCTAATGTCTTAGTGACAGAACCTTTAATTCCAAAATAACCCCTAATTTCTTAGTGGGTTTAAGATTAGGATTAAGCTTTACAGTACAAAAATTCTCTTTTTAAACTGTTGTCTCTGCAACTAATTCAATTGGTTTCATGACCTGCATCTATCCCTAGACTACAATCTCATTCGTAACGTCCACTTCCGTTTCAAATTACCAATCATAGAACATTTTAAAGTTGATCAGGCAATAAAAAGCATTAAGCACAGAGATGAGAAAAATAATTCAATAAATTTATTCATATAACCAGGAATCAATTCAGACAGATAAAGGTTTCATCTTGTTCCACTCATCCCTAACAAATAGGGTTTAGTTGCTCATTACAGAGATTAAAGAGATAGAGAATAAAGAGGAATTACAAGAAAGATTCATGAATGATTCTTGATAAAACTCCTTCAATGGTTTAGAATAGCCGTCTCTAAGCTTCTCTGCTAGGGCACAAGTCTCTAAGCTTCCCAATTGACCAAAAGATCACTAAAAAATCAGAAAAACTTGATTTTATGCAATCTGCAGCGCGCCACGCGCCCCAGGCGCAAGACTTGCGCTTCAGGCACATTTAAACATAATCAGCAGTGCAGAAATGCGCTTCAGGCGCATGCTTTGAGCTTCGGGCGCACAACATCTTGAGTCTGACATATACTAATATTTCTACTTTTTTGAGTCCGAATTTGGTTCCAATGTCTTCATGAAAGTTGTAGCTATAGATGTTAGCTTTCATTTGCACTTGGTTTGACTCCAATTGGACATCTACAACTCCATATATCACTGAAATACTTCACACAAGTCATGTTGATTTCTCACCAGAATTCAGCACTGCACTAAAAACAAAGAAACGACGCAAAACTCCGAAAAATCTCTACTTAATCAAAAAAATAAGAACATAAGCATTTTGTTAAACCCAAGAACTAGAATCAACAAAATATATCAAATAAATCATTAAATTAACTAATGATTGAAGATAAATAAGACTAAAAACAATGAAAAATATGCATATGATGAAGAGTCATCAATGAGGTATTTCAACATGAGCTACAAAGAAGGAGATGGAGAAAGTTAGCAACACTGCCAAAGCAATTCAATCATGATATTGTCAAATAATTTTATGCCAATGTGTATACTACAAATCAACAGGCAAGAAGGGAATCATTTGTTCTGGGGAAAAGAATTCTTTATGATAGGAATACCATTAGTGCATATCTGGAAGATCAATCAGTATTAGACGAGGAAGGGTTATGTGGATACAAAAAAATGATGCCACTAGAGACCAGAGTCATTAACAATGAGATAATGCCAACATTGTGCGTATCAGGTTGGGAGGTAGGAACAAAGGAAATAAAAAGATCCCAGATGAAGACACTGACACAAATTTGGATGACTTTTCTATTGTCCTACATCAAGCCCACCTTACACACATCAGGAATCAACATGTCAAGGGCGTGCTTGATTTACTGCATCATGGAGCAATTCTTAGTGGATGTTGCATCAATAATATCAAATGAAATTCATAGAATTGCAATAGCTTTGGAGCCTGCACCACTAATCTTTCCTTCACTTATTACCCAACTATGCAAAGACCAGGGGATGAATATCTCAGATCAGCCTCATCTTGACATAAGACCTGCGATCAATGATGCCCTTATCAGATAACATTGCATAAACCCAACTGAGGAAATAGGAGGAGCACAACCTGCCGCATTACCACCACCATCTCCACAACAACCGATAGATCCTATGCAGTAGATGTTGTTACTCCAAGAGTAGATGCAGAGGCAGATAATAGAGATGTTTTCCAGACAGGAATTTATGTATGCCAGACAGGAGCAGCTTTACAACAGGCATGAGCATATTTTCATACAAGAAGCTGCTAATTACAGGGCCAATGATGCTATCTATCAGCAATCATATGTTGTTTCGGTTCATGAGGGTCCTCCACCATATAGATGGCTATCCTATAATGAATTTCAATCACGTTGTGCTTGGCCTGGGGACAGGCCAATTTTTGAGGAGGGAGAAGGCAGTCAGAGAACAGCTACTGGTACAACCACAGAAGCAGGGGCCAATGGAGTTGATCAGGCCGAGAAACACAGAACAAAGCAGCACATGGTGGATCAAATAGACCAAGAGGATGAGGATTGATGAGCTATCACACACCACATCACAAAAAGAGTTCATTTTAAATTTCTCCCATTTTATTTTTAGTTCTTGCACTATTATTTCAATACTTTGTTTCATTGTTTAGTTTGGTTAATTAGTACTTTTTGGTTGATAATACCATGTTTGCATGTTACTTAATTGCATGATGATTGGTTCATTTTCGTAAGTATGATTCATGAAAAGTCAAAAGTTTTGCATGATTGTTTTGAAATTCAAAAGTTAGAAATATATCTCCTTGATGGATTTTGTGGTTGCACTCATGATGCAATGACATGTATAATTGTATTTTTCACATGAAAGTCATTGGCATAACCTTGAAATGTTTGAAATCAAGAAATTTGTACCTGAACTTGGTGAGGGAGTGTGACCTTAAACAATGTAAGTATAAGAGATTCGCCATTTGTTTTGCACAGTTGGATTTGGTTGAGTCTCTAATTATTTTGTTTGCATGTAAATGATAGGAAATGATCAAGACATTTTTTGTTCATTGGAGTATATAGCTACTTGATCAAATAGCCTACCCTTGTATAGGAATATTCATTGTCTACACCATTTTGAGCCTGAAATGAAAATTATTTTTGTTCTTTTGTTTAATCCCAAACCCTAAAGAAAAACAATGTTTATCCCTTACTTTCAAAGTTAAAAGAGCATTTATAATGGGATTGTATGCATTTATGCAAAGTTGGGGGAAGTGGAAGTTGTTTGTGTTCTTTTTGCGAAGAAAGCAAAATTGTTCAAATTTTCTCAATCTTTAGTACATAATCTTGTTCTTCAAAAATAAAAAAAAAATAAAAAAAAACAGAAAGATAAAGAGAAAGATTGAAAAAATGATGAGAATGATAAGAAAAATGGTTATATAAATCCAAATGTGAAAAGAAGGGTGACAAAAAGGGATTGGTAAAAGGAAAAGTGAAGTGAGCATGAATGCATGGTTTTATTGTAAATCTCATTATAATTGCTCTCTTAGTTTGAAAATACTTTGATATCCAGAAAAACCAATATTCTTTGAAACCTGGCCACATTACAACCCTGAAAAGCCCTTAGTGATCCTTGATTAACTATGCAATCTTGATAATTGTTGAGATAGGTAACAAGTTTGATTTGTTGTGATTTAATGGATGAACATGAGTGAAACACTTACCTTGATTTGGTTCTAAAAGAACTTGTGTGAATCCTTGAAATTTCCTTTGGTTTTAAACATGGATAGTGTGATTTTCCTAATGGATTCATGGAATTTGCATTCATATCATTGTTATGACCATTACTTGTGTATCACATATTTTGTTAGGGAGTTTTATGAGTGGAGCTTGTGATCATGCAAAGTGGAAGTATTTTTTGATTTTGATTATTCATGGATCCAGCTTGTTGAATGAACCTTGTATATATATATTTTTTTATTGGTACCTTTTGTTTGAGGGCAAACAAAGTCTTAAGTTGGGGGAAGTTGATAAGTGCCAAATTTATCTAATTTTCCATGATCTTTTGGGCACTTATACGTTTGAAATATTTAAGATATATGTTAAATTATCCCTCAATAGATTATTTTAGCTAGTTAGTTTTTATATAAATATTATGGTAAATATGTTAATTATAAGTATTAATTACTTTGTGTTTAATTGTAGGAGAAATATCAAAGTGGTCCAAGCAAAGGAAAAGCAAAAAGCCAAAGTTGAAGAACTTGGCTTAAGCCAAAACAGGCTGGCTTAAGCCAGAATGATGCTGAAAGCAAAACCAGAAGGACCACTTAAGCCAAAGCTTAGCTGGCTTAAGTGAAAATGAGGCAAAGACATGAATTTTGAAGAACACAGTTGGCTTAAGCCATATATTTTCTGGCTTAAGCGGGCAACCTTTCCTAAGAAAAAGAAACCTGTTGGCTTAAGCTAGATTGGCCTGGCTTAAGCGAGACCATCAACTCATTTCCTTTAAAAACGCACAGACAGATTTCCAAAAGGGCGGTTACTGAGTTGAAAAGAGGAATCAATAGAGAAAACAGAGAGAAAAAAACTGATTGCTAGATTGGGGATCAACCGAAAAACTGGCATTGTTCCCGAGACATCACAGAGCCGTCCTTTCTTCTGAGATATTCGCTTTGAGCTTGAAAGCATCCATGGCTGTGGATTGCTAATTTTCTTTTGTTCGGATTGGATGTAACTCTTTAACTTGGATGTATCTAATTTGATTTCTATATACAGATATCTGTTTCTATGCGATGATTTCAATGATTTAATCTTATTCTTCATACATGTTTTAGCTTGATCACCTAAGGCATGAATTTAGATTTGATATGTGAGTGAGAACTACATGTTTAAGTCGGACTTAGATTATCTCATCTAACAAGCTTGATTGCTAGAAATAGAATTAAGTCTGTTTGTCAATTTACATCTGAACTCATTACGATTATCCTTTTTAATTATGCGAGAGATCGGTAATTAGATTAGGGAATTGTTAATCTTCTCATGTAAGAGATTAATAAGATAGATAAGAACTGATGTGATGAAATTAAGCATAGAACATGATTTGTATGTTGAATCAATAGGATACTGAAGAGTTAATAGATGAAATCCAATTCCAACAGTTTTCTCATAGTGTTTTAAATCTTTTTTTTTTATTGCTTATTTTACATTTCAATCTGGTTACCAAAACAATCATCCAAATAGTTGAAAACTTATTGCTCAAGTGATTCATTAAAGAACGACATTGTATTTCCAATTCCCTGTGGATACGATACAACCCTTTTACTATACTATAATTGAATCCTAAGGGATTTGAAAGTAGATCGGTAAAAACACTTTCATCAGTTTGATGAAGAATAGCAATGAAGATTGGTTATTGGGATATTCTAGTTTCTATGATATTACTACTTGTTTTGCCGTTGAGATATATGCCATTTACATTATTTGCATATAACTAAAATGTAAGTTTCAAGAATATTAATCTCGAAGTAGACTCTACTATTGTTATTGATATAGTCATGTTTAGTGTTAAACCTCTTTGTCTTTATGCTCATTTGATTAGGTAGCTTTCTCACCTTTGAAATCGAGATTGGATTGTTTATTTTCATCACACTCTTTGTTAGGGTAACGAGAGTGTCAATTAGCTTGTTAAACATAGTGCCTTCTCTTATGATTTGTTTAAGATTTTGACCTTTTGCCCTCTTAACTGCTTTATGATCTTCTTGGAGTTGCTTTGGAGTTGCTTATTTTAGATTGTAGTTTTGATTCACTATTTTTCGTTTTCTTTATTTTTTTTTTTTAATTTAAAGCATTTATTTTGACAAAAAAATGTAGATATAAATATGAAATAAAATAATTAAGTTGATTGTGAAATTAAATTTTAAAAGAAACACAAAAATTCACAGATGGGAGAAAAATAAATTACCAATATGTGACATTTTGAGAAAAAATAAAGTATTTTGATTGGAATTAAATACAACTTTAGTCTCCAATTTTGTGTCATTTACGATTTTGGTTCTATTATTTGTAAATCCTCGACTTTTACCAACCAATTTTTAAAATATTTGACATTATCTCTAGCTATACATTTGAGGTTTATTATGAATCCACAACTTTTATCAACCAATTTTTAAAATATTTGACATTATCTCTAGCTTTACATTTGAGGTTTATTAAGATAGACTTTTATCAACCAATTTTTAAAATATTTGACATTATCTCCGGCTATAAATTTGAGGTTTATTAAGATAGTGTAGCTAGTGATATACTTATTTGACAATTATTCAATGATGACGAGAGTGAGTGAGTTCTTAAGTGAAAATTCGCTTAAATAGTCCATTGCATCAGATTAAGTTGCTTCTATCATATATATATATGTGTGTGTGTGTGAAAGTCTATTTTAAATAATACGTGCATCTCTTCCTACTGTATCAATTTTCATTTTCCTTTCACCATTTCATCTTCTTCCACCCACTCTCTTCTACCACGTTTGGGTAATCTACGGTTGCAAATTCGGATTGATTAAATAAATGTTTAATACTACACATTGAAGGTAATCTATTTTGTAAAGGTCAAAACCATATGACTTTGGTCGTTTAGCCTATGTAATAATTTCCACTGTTTTGCTAAAACACGTGCTGAAGTGTGTGACCACATAACTCAAAGTTGATCCAATCGACAAGGATGAAAAGAAGTCTGTGTACAACATAATTGGTGGGATAGAGTTTGACGCTAGGATGACGGAGAAGATTTCATACGAAATAAAATGGATTAACAATGCTAAAGTGTGCGACCAAAAATATGTTGGCTTAATTGTATTTTCAGTTCCCTTATTTTTACTAATTCACGAAATTAGTTCACCTATTTTAAAAGTTGACAATTTTGGTATCTCTTTTTAATTTGTTAACTAAAAAATGATGACGTGGGGTGCTTTAAATAACGTGATATATGATACGATGGTGTAGAATAATTAACACCCATGAAATTGAAATAAAACACCATAAAAACTTAACTTTCAACTTCGAAAAATTTTCATATTTTTAATTTAGTTAATGACATATGAATAATTAATGCATCTAGATGATTCTATATCATATAATTGTATGTCATGTCATTAAAAATATGTCAAATCGTCATTTTTTTTATTTCAAAAATATGAGGAAATGACCAAAACTGTCGACTTTTGAAATAGGAGGACCAATTCCATAAATTGATAATAATAATAATAATAGAGAGACCAAAACTGT
The DNA here is from genome assembly GCA_037974295.1 of Cicer cuneatum. NCBI lineage: Eukaryota > Viridiplantae > Streptophyta > Magnoliopsida > Fabales > Fabaceae > Cicer > Cicer cuneatum. Next base: position 41,098,019 of record JBBPBO010000004.1, on the reverse strand, counting down.
AATTAAGTCAAATATGATTTTAATTCCGCGAATTGACATTTGTTTCAATTTGAATGTGTAACTAGAGATTCATGCAAATATGGTGTGGATGAGTGTTAAACTAAATACTTCTCTCTTTATTATTCATCATCAAAGAGATGAAATGTATTTTACATTATGATTTTTTTATAAAAACAAAAAGAGAAAAAAAGGCACCTTGTGTACCAAAGTTTGGAGACCTAACAAACTCTCCTTTAAACTAACTAATTGAAATGCTTAATTACTAAATAATAACTAATTGTTAAAATAGAAAATTCATAAACTTAGGAAGGTCTAACACTCCCCTTCAAAGTAGAATTGATGTCAAGTAATCCTAGTTTGGAAGAAAAGAAAATGAAAGGACAAAAAAGCAAAGGTTTGGTAAGTAAATCAACAATTTGATCAGTCGTAGGAATAGGAAGCAGATGAATGACATCAACTTGTAGCTTGTCTTTGACGATGTGACAGTCCATCTCAATATGCTTGGTGTGCTCGTGAAAAATTAAGTTGGAAGCAATGTGCATTTAATAGAAGTAGAGTAACAAAAAGGCTCTTTAAATGTGGAAACGTATGAGGTGACGACAAATAATCATAAGAAATGTAATTAGAAATATGATAGAGAGTACTTGATTGTTGTATGGAAGAACCAACAAATTTAGTAGTTCTACCTGTCAGTAACTCACAATAATAGAGTTGGAGATATGAAGGTTGGTTAGTTTTCCTACCAGATTTTTTAGTTGGTATCATAGATGGGGAAGGTTGGTTGGGGACATAATTAACATGGCTGGTAGAAGCACCAGAACTGAAAAAATATGCAGGACTAAAGGATGGTACAAGACTGTCTGAATGAAGCCCTATGGTGGGTGAATCAGTTGAAGTAGGAATAGGATATTGGGCAAACATATCTTTACTGCCAAGGGTGTGAATGTCAAAGGTGAAGTAATGTGATGTAGGATTAATTGTAGGAAAAACAATGTGTTATTGGTCTTGTTTGACAATAAGAAAGGGAAAAACATTTTCAAAGAACATCACATCACGTGAAACAAAAATCTCCTTATCATGTAAATAAAAAAGAACATGGCCTTTTGTACCAAGTTTATGTCTCAAATTAGTGCATTTGCGAGAACAAAAGTCAAATTTCTTTCTATTAGACTTTAAAGTAGAAGTATAGTACAAGCAACCAAACACTCTCAACTCATAAATATCAGGTAAAAAATCATACAAAACATGATATGGAGAGTGAAACTTAAGAAATTTAGATGGCAACCTATTGATTAAAAAACTTAATGAATGATTGAATGTGACAAATGTGATTGAAATATGATGACACATGCAATATTTAAGATGTGTTGATGCTTACGCTCAACAATGTCATTTTGTTGAGGTGTTTCTACACATGAAGTCTGATGGATAATCCCATGAGATTGATAAAAGTCCCGAAGAGAAAATTCGTTTTCGTTGTCAAAATGTATGCATTTCACAGTTTTACCAAACTGAGTTTTAACGATGGAAACAAAGGATTTGACTAAAGAAGAGGTTTAAGACTTCAATTTTATGAGATAAATCCAACAGAAACGAGACATGTCATCTATAACCGTTAAAAAGTACTTGAAATTAAAAATAGATGGCACAGAAAAAGTGTTGCGCAAAATTTTGTAAGTGTACGAGTTTGTCAAATAGTAGTATATAAGATTATTGTATCCACATATATTAATTTAACAATTACCAAACTAATAAAGATTTTATATTATTTAGATAAATGAAAATTATTGTTGGTTCTCGATAACGAAAACGTAACAATAGCATAAGAATTAAAACGAGAGTATATAACAACACAACCTTGAATTAATGGAAGGTAAACCTATGGTCGTGATTTCACTTGTAATATCAATACCTCAAATCCTAGTTTTAAATGAATTCTTATTTGTTTTCTCAATTATCAATCCCTCTTTAAAACTATTAACAAAGATTTTTAATTAAATGTAATATTTTTTCCCTAAATTAATTATTTGATTGATCGTACAAAAAATATATTTAAGAGAAAGCTTAAAGAACTAAGAGGTTGAATGATTAAAAGATTAGTATCTATATTTCATCATTCAAGAATTCTAATCTCAATTATCATATAGATATATGAATTAATCGTAGTTGGTCACTAGTCAATTGATTGATTAAGGTATGCAAAGGTCTATCATCCCAAACATGTAAATAAAACAATAGAACAATTTAATTGAGATAAACAAAAAAAAATCTAAAATAAAACTAGAGCTAAAACTAAGACATAATAAAAAGGTATCTTAATCACAAGATTCACCAAATACCTTAATCTCAAGTAAAAGCCATGAATATGCCAGATTTCATAAACATGCTCCATTCATATGACACTTTGGGAAATTTCGCATTCCAATGAATTGGTGATTCAAGACATAAAGCATAGTGTTGCAACAATCCCTTGCGATTGAAAGACGATCAACATCTATAGGATGAGGAACAACATCTGATAAGAACCTCAAGAGTATGTAGATGATCCATAGTTTAATAAATTAAGACGAATTTTATTTATTTTAATTTGGTTTGTAATATTTCTTAGTTTTCTTTGATTTGGAATAGTAATAGTTTTATTATAGATTTAGTTTATGTTATGTGTAAGCGGAGATACTTTACTTCCTTACATTTAGTTTATTTTAGAAAAAATATGATTAAAGTCCAATATGAGCCTAGAGAATGGTGTCACTTATGACCCATTTAGGTTTAGAGATAGCTTTACTATAAATAAGCATTTGTAACCTCATTTAGGGGAGATTTTGAACATTATTTTTGTGAGGCTTTGCTCTCTAGAGTTCTTGAAAGAATTCACTTTGAACTTATCAAGGTTGTTAATCCTTGTGGCGTTCTTTTGGCTTATCAATTATTAGATTGAAGTGCCATTCTATTCTTGGTTCGTTTGCTAAACAATAATTTTGAAATTCCTTTACATCAAACCCTAGTACTCAAATTCTACCAATTTTCGTGTTCAGTAACCTGCGATCATATCTCGAGTTCTACGTACTTGTTTTCTGTGATTCAATAGCCTAACTTGCATTTTAGAACGTCATCTTTCACCTCGTTTTGGAATCGTCTGATTCTGACTTTCAGAGCTCCGGTTATTGCGTTCTCCAGCAAAACGTGTTTTTGGCTCAAATCTGTAAGTTTCCTACCTAGAACGATCTTTAAAGTGATTCATGACAATAGGATCATATCATGTGGTACCAGAGCTTGTCTCTAGGTTTGGAATTGAGTAAAATTATGTTTATGCATTTTTATTTTTATTTGTGAAACATAAATTGCTAGTTGTGTTTCTTTTGTTTGAATTATGGTCCTTAGTTAATTTTGTTGAGGAAAAAACCTTTTTGATATATGTTTTAATGACAACAAACCTTTTAAATTAAATGATTAAGTTTTATGAATGGTGGTCTACTAATGATTTCACTTAAGTTTGTTTAAGGAACATAAATGCATAAGTGAACAAAGCAAGAATCAAAGAAAACAGCAGCAGAAAACATTCTCCACATATTCTGGAAAATGGAGAATGTTCGCCAGTCCATGACAGCCTAAAAACCTAACTTTCTCCATCACTTAATCGAAGTTGTTGACTCTGGAAGTTACATGGATATGATCACTACATGGCAGAGAACACATATGATCAATTCAAATCAAGAGGACATTCGAATTGAGAAAGATAAAGACTCTCAAACAAGCCTTTCCAGACTGTTCTGGAAACAGTAATTATCAGACTCCAGAAGATACCTCATGAAGTAAATTACCAGAAGATACATTCTGGAAATTACCAGAGGATACATTATGGAATTTAACAGAGGATACATTCTGGAAATAACCAGAGGATAAATTCTGGAAATACCATGGGATAAACCAGGAAGTCGAAAAACATCATCAGAAGGTAACTTTGGAGGCCCAGAACAAACGAAAACAATATCAGAAGAATATTTGATAAACACCAGAGGGAAGCCTGCCATAAGGACAATTGATTCATACCATAAGAATTCAAATATCAGAAGCAATCAAGAAGTTATGCTGATCAGAACATAGCCTGGCAGTGAAATATCAAAATTGTCCAGACTTGATCCAGAATGGATTAGAGGATATGTTTGCTGGCCCATATCAGAAGGAAGAAATATCAGATGAAAACCTGGACCATACCAGGATGAAGACAGCCATGAGGAGAGTTATTCCAGCTCAGAAGTAATCAAATGTAATAAGTATTACAGAAGATAATCTGACCAGAACATAGCATGACAGTCAAATTTTACTTCATCTAGAAAACAATATCAGAGGATATCTCCAGAAAAGATCAGGAAGACATCCAGAATGATCAAAACTGAACCTCCAGATTGATTATCAATCTCCATAAAGTTCAAATACTAGGACTCCAGATTGATTATCAATCTCCAGAATTTTCATTAACATTCTACAGAAGTTCATCATCATTCTCCAAGCTGTTTTGACATAATCAAAAACTCCAGTTCTGCTGTCAAGATTGATAAACAATCTTAACAATATACAATGCATCAAGACAGCTTCCAGTATGTTCAGAAATCAGTCCAGATTGATTATCAATCTCCAGGATATCCAAAAGCTAAAGCTCCAGATTGATCATCAATCTCCAGCAACTACAGTTTTTCTGCAACAAGCTTTGTGATCGTTTTTAATCTATTTTCAGTGATTCCAAAGCTCCAGTTCAGACCAGCAATATTATCACTTATCAAAAGTGTTAAAGGATCAGTAAATCACTCAAGTAAATTTGATTCAAAACGCAAAAAACAGCTCAGCCTAAAACAGAAAGTAAAAAGTGTCAAAAGTGGATTACTTTTTGCTTTTGGTAAAGCCTGACAAAAGCACTCCAACGGCTCTATTTTTAAATGCTCTCACGCCTATAAAAAGAAGGCCAAAGTTCAGGAAGAAATACAGCTTCAAGTACAGAGAAAAACATCACTCACATACATCTTCATACTTGAAAGCTTCTCAATCATAAACAAAAGATTCAGTTCTGTTTTTCCTCTTCATATCAGAATCATCTACTGAATTCTTTTGTCAAGAATCTAATCTCAAACACGAGTTGAGCATACTCAGATTCTGTCCAAAAATCAAAGACATTCAAGTGCCAAGATATATCACAAATCATTCACATTCACATACTTGAAATTCTGCAAATCATTTACAGAATCAGTTGTAGTTAAATCCTTCTTACTCTGATATATTCATACTGATTTATCTGTAAAAGAATCGAAACCTCAAACAAGAGTTGAGACATTTCAGATTCTAAACAATCTCATTATTGTAAAGCTCAAACTATAAGAGTTTAATATAGTTTGAGGTAGATTGTAAGAAATCCTATCAAGACAGATAGGTGATTTGTTTAATCTGATACCAGGTGGAATTAGATTAAGTTCTGTAAACAAAGATCAAAGTTGATCTAAGATAGGTGCTGTAAAACCAAAAAGGTTCTTGTTTTAAACACTTAGTGGAAAATCTCACCGTGGTGAGGACTGGACGTAGCCCGGGTTGGGTGAACTAGGATATATCTGTGTGATATCTCTTCCCTTATCTCTATTTACTTTCAGTCTGTTAATTATCAAGTTAAATAGATAAACTGAACTGTTCATTTCAACTAACCAAGAACGTTCTCTGTTTTCTGTTTTCACAACCAACATCAATCTTGAGTTATTTTCTTAAGTTTTTAACAGAAATTTTAAAAGGGCGGATTTACAATTCAAACCCCCCTTCCTTGTAAATCGATATTGCTACTTCAAATTTGTGTGTTGCTGCTGCTTAAAAAAAATAAATAATAATAATAATAATAATAATAATAAAACGAAGTTGTATTGTTCAAAAGTAGTGCACACTACCTATTTGACAAATTTTCTTAGAGTGTTTATCGGTCACATTACTGCTGTTTTGTGTTATTTTAACTTCTTCTAACCATTTTTGGTTCAAAGTCTCGAGGTTCTTGCTGATTCAATTAAAAACATGAAGAGAGCAATGGAGTGGAAAAAGGAAAGAAGGGTTCATTATTGAAAATGTCGAAATTGAGTGAAATAGGAGTGACAAATTCAAGAGTGTAAACACGTGAGTTGTGTGGCGAATCCTGTTCTTTCACTTTTGTTTGTTTTCTTTTTGTTTAAAATATGACAGGAATAGGTGGTGATGATAGCCCTCCTCAAGGGGGAAACAACATATTGTTAGTGGAGGCTATAATTGCTCAAATGCAAAGGATGTTGAGGGAGCATACTGAAGATTTACATGTGGGAACTGAGCAATTAGAGGGTCAAGAAAATCATGGTGATGATATGAGGTATGCTAAAGAGAAAAGACATGTAGAATATAAAAATGAGGATCAAGAAAAAAAAAGAGAAGTATATCATATCATCAATATATTCGAGATTTTGTATTCGATCCGGAGTATGTGAAATATCTGTACGAAAATGGATATGCAAAACAGGCAAGAAATGTAGATAAGCTAGCCTTGAGAGAGAAAGAGAAAATCAAAGAAAAGAAAGAAGAAGAAGAGAAACATTTGAGAGACAAAGGGCAAGAAATTGACTCCAACGATTTGTCTAACTTTGATAATTCTCTATTGCAAGAGCTTGAAGAAGTGCCTCTAAAGGAGGCATGTTGTAACAGCCCGAGTTTAAAACACAGCGCGAGTGTATTTTTATTTTTATTTTTTTTAAATAATTAATTAAAATGATTTTTCAATTTATTACTTCAAAAATTGAAATAAAATTTCCTTTAATTCATTTCATAAAATAGTACGTCGTAGATTAATCGATGAACGTAATAAAATAACTTCATCGTAATATCACTAAGTACTTAATTCTGGAAATTTAATAATAAACATTAAGACATTTTCAAAAGATAACAATGTCATATCATTCCAAAAGAAAATATCAGAGTGCGGAATAAGTTAGTGGAAAAGTAGTACAATAATTTCCAAAATAAAACAAATTACATTTTCCAGCTCAAAATCCTATACATCAAATCTAACCGATCATGCACTAAAGCTACAGTAGCACGGATTTCCTCCAAATCCCAAACAAGTCTCATCCGACTCCGCCGCTCGCCTCGATGTAACCTCCTCCTCCTCATCATACAGAGAGGGATCAATCTCCTCCGAAGTCAGATCAATGCATAGTCTCAGTCGCTTCGGTGGTTCCGGAATCTCATAGCAATCATCGGATATCCTAGACGGACCCGGAATATCAGCTGCTACTGGCTTCAGCTCTTCGTTCTTCTCTTCCGCCTCAGAATCACGTACATCTCCTCCAATCACCGGGTTATGAGTCACCACTCCTACGGTGGCCTCCGTCTCAACCCCTCTAGCTGGCTCCTCCGCATAATCAAAAATTCCGTGCGCCTCCAATATCAAACGATAAGGCACAGGAAAGTCAATCCTCGCATAGTTGTGCTCCACGTAGTACACCACTCTATTGGTCCTACAGGTCCTCTTCAATCTCCCCGTGTACGTAGCCCTACCTGAGATGGGGTCGTATACCCAAGCAATAGGCACGGAACGATCAATGAAGTCGAGCGACGTTTCCGTTGTCTCGGGACCCACGGGTGTCATGGGTTTGGGGGGCATCTTAGGGCAAAGCCCAAATTCCACATATAATAGTAAAGGGTCACCGACCGAAATTAACAAATAAGCACATAACATTTATATCACAGAACAAATACACCCATGGTATAACATATGACGATGATGAAAATTAAAGATGCTCATTTTGAATTTTCATGACATGTATGCCTTTTCAAAACAGCAACCAATTAATATGAGAAATATGTTGTAAGTACAGTCAACACTTCAGCAATCACAATCGTTTTTGCGCATTTCAGGGTACAATCGCTCAACAGATCAGTACCAGTGTAGTCGCTCAACATACCAGCACTTGTGCAATCGCTCAACAGATCAGCACGTTTACGCATTACTCTATGGCTCATCGCGGGTACCACTTGACTATGCAAATGCATGAATATGCAGTGTTTTCTCTTCACTGAAACAGTATGCATTATTAGGAATTTTCAACCTTTCCATCATTTTTCAAAACATCTCAACACAGTCAATATCATCATCAACACAACCATGATTAAACAGTCAAGCAATCATTAACACTTTACATTATCTCACAATTCCATTCTTAGTTATCATAAGTCTTTCCCCCTAACTCTTAAAATTCATAAAACAGTGTTTAAAACTGAGATTTCTGGAAAATACGAATCTATATTCGAATACAGCTTCCTTGTATTCAAATACAGAAGCCAAATCGGTGCAGAATCAACACTCTGTATTCGAATACAGCCTTCTTGTATTCGAATACAGAGGCTGTCACAGTGTAAAAATCAGTATTTTCACAACTTTAGTAGAAATCTCAAAGCTTCATCATTACCACTTCAAACTATCACAAAACTCCATTTTAATTTGTCACAAAACCTTCCCAAATACTCCTCAACACTTAAAGTTTATAAACAATGTTTAAAACTTTGGTTTTCTGGAAAAACACAAATCTGTATTCGAATACAGAAGCTGAAAACTGCAATGTCAACACTCTGTATTCGAATACAGCATGCCTGTAGTCGAATACAGAAGACAGAACATGTGTAAATTCAACATTTCCCCAACATCATTTAAGGTTTTCAAGAACTTCATCTTCTCTTCTTCAAAACTATTTCAAAAACTCCATTTTAAATCATTTCAAACCTTTCCAATGTTTTCCAACCCTTTAAAGTTCTCATGGCAGTGTTTAAAAGTTGATTTTCTGTAAAACATGAATCTGTATTCGAATACAGCCTGTATTCGAATACAGAAGCTAAAACTTAAGTTTCTGGAAAAACACGAATCTGTATTCGAATACAGCTCCCTTGTATTCGAATACAGAAGCAAAAATTGTGAAAGTTAGCATCCTGTATTCGAATACGAGGCTGTCGTAGTCGAATACAGATGCGAATACAGTGTTAAAATTTCACTTCTGTATTCGAATACGACAGGGTCGTAGTCAAATACAGATGCTAAGTCAGAAGCAAAAATCCTTCCTCTATATTCGAATACATAGGCCCATATTCGAATACAAGTTTGGAAACTTGAGTAAAACAGAAACTTGGCAGGCTGTATTCGAATACACTCATGTTGTATTCGAATACACCTTCGAATTCAGTGAAAATTTCTTGAGACTTCAATGCATTTTCAAACTGTTTCCTTTGAAAAATCAGCAAAACACCAAAACAGATTCAACACTCTTTTGAACCACAAAACTCAGGCATTTTTTCATCAATAACAACTTTTCTAGAAAAACACTTTCATCATTTAAAATCCCTTTTCTATGAAAACATCAGCAACACCAGATCGTTCATCACAGTTTTCTCAAACCATTCAAACAGAATGCCAACCACAGCAAAAGACGTTTTTAACCATTTACATTCTGATCATTTCTCAAAACACATGCAAAGCATTTCCAGCTTTCTCACACAAACCGAACAACATGCAAAGCATTTCAGCTTTCTCAAACCAACAGAACGATATTAACACATTCAGCCAAACCGCAAGCATCACATAGCAGCAAAACACCAACAGAATGCATTTTCGCATTTTAAAACAACTTTCAAAACAGTTTTATGAACATGCATTTTAATCATATTCAAAATAACATGCAAGACATTTTCAACTTTCCCACATAAACAAAACAGCCTTGAAACAACATCCAGAACAGCACACATCACAGATTATTAAAAACACCAACAAAATACATTTTCTTCATTTCTTTCAAAATGTCATTGCAAAACAGTTTTACTTCAAACCATAATGAAAACATCAGTAATGTCATGACAGTTATGCATTTACAGCCCTAATGCAACTAGAAAGTGGAAGGTGCCCTTACCCTTGTTGCGTTTCTGCTACTTCTCTTGTTTCTGTTTTCGTTCCCGTTTACGCGTCAAAAATCGGCGAAACTCCCGCTTGCGTTTGCTGCTACGAAACTGGATTCTCTAGCTTCGGAATGATGAGGGGAACAACTTTTGTACTGGGGGTTTTCTGGTTTGGTGCTTAGATTTCCAATTAATGTCACTTTTGAGGAACTCACTCTTTTTTTTCTTTTGAACGGGCTGAAAATGGAAAAACAGACTGGGAGGGAAGGGATACTGTTACATGCAGTATGGGCAGTGAGGGAGGAGGAATGGTGTTCTGATTTCACCATCCTTCTCACTCCTATATATAGGCTTGTGTGGATGCCACCTCACCCAACACTTGTCTGATTTTCAGCACTTAACTCGTCTCGTCGCAATTAGCCGATAATCCCTTAATTAATTGTCCGTTAATTTAATTACTCGTAATTAAATTAATTTATTCTTAATCCAATAATCTTAATTTATCTTCCAAAATAAATATTTATATATATATATATATATATTTACTCAAAACATACATATATTAAATATTTTACAATATCCCCAAAATACACTTAATATTAATTCCATTATTTTAATTTAAAAATTAAGGGTCTTACACATGTCATCAATATATTGACATTGAAAGCAAATAGAAAGATGATGGTAAAATTGAAAGTCTCTTTAAACAAGAGAGTGAGGTGAATGAAGCAATGTTAGTGCTTGAAGGTGGTTATTCAAAGAATCCTCAAATGAATGCTTGCAAGGAAATTATTGAGTCGCCATTTTTTTGTGATAAAGAGAATATCCATGAGATTCAACTTGCTTTGAAGCATTTGCAAATACAGAGTAACATATTGTTTGCCACAAATTTCAATCCAAAGAAGGTAAATTTGGTCATGAATATCAACTTCAAAAGGTATAACTTTATCCCCATCTTTAGAATTTTTTCTTACCTTTACCATAAATGTGATGAGATGTTAATTGTTCAAGATGGAAATGTGTTTCACCGACTTATCACATTTGGTGACTTTTCCAAATTTCCATTTAACCCCGGTGGATATGATGAGCTTGTGGTTTATTTGGATTATTTCTTCAAGTACGACATAATGGAACTTAAATTCGTGGTCGAATTTCTTCAAGAAGGAGAGAATGATAAGAACCTCAAGAGTATGAAGATGATCCATCTTTTAATAAATTAAGACGAACTTTATTTATTTTAATTTGGTTTGTAATATTTCTTAGTTTTCTTTGATTTGGAATTGTAATAGTTTTATTATAGATTTAGTTTATGTTATGTGTAAGCGAAGATACTTTACTTCCTTACATTTAGTTTATTTTAGAAAAAAATATGATTAAAGTCCAATATGAGCCTAGAGAATGGTGTCACTTATGACCCATTTAGGTTTAGAGATAGTTTTACTATAAATAAGCATTTGTAACCTCATTGAGGGGAGATTTTGAACATTATTTTTGTGAGGCTTTGCTCTCTAGAGTTCTTGAAAGATTCACTTTGAACTTATCAAGGTTGTTAATCCTTGTGGCGTTCTTTTGGCTTATCAATCCTTAGATTGTGGCGCCATTCTATTCTTGGTTCGTTTGTTAAACAATAATTTTGAAATTCCTTTACATCAAACCCTAGTACTCAAATTCTATCAATTTTTGTGTTTAGTAACCTGTGATCATATCTCGAGTTCTACGTACTTGTTTTCGGTGATTCAACAGCCTAACTTGCGTTTCGGAACGTCATCTTTCACGTTGTTTTGGAATCGTCTGATTCTGACTTTCGGAGCCCCGGTTATTGCGTTCTCCAGTAAAACGTGTTTTTGGCTCAAATATGTAAGTTTCCTACCTAGAACGATCCTTAAAGTGATTCATGACAATAGGATCATATCAGCATCAGTCACAAACCCTAATTTATTTTTCGATCTGAGAGCGACGAGCATGGAGCGCGGCCAAGAATGGTAGTTGGTGGAAGAGAGCGGTTTGTTACAAGTACTTCAATGGATTATGACAACTGGAGTCATAAATATATTGTTTGAATTAGATTGTAAACAAGCAGTAGATAATATCCACAATATAAAATATGTTCCAATATAATATAGGTCAATTATTGATGATTGTTGAGTCATACTAACTACTCACGATAATTTTCAGGTTGTTTTTACTAAACGACAAACTAATGATATTGTTCATGCGTTAAGTACAATCTTTTATCTTATACTCTTCTCAATTATTTCCATCTTCCTTCCAATTGTATATAATTTTTTTAAACTATCATATGAACTAATTTCATTTGAGTAAAAAATATGGTAAATATTCTATTATTTTTTTATTTATATTGAAATTAAAAGAGAATATATTAAAAAAAATTGAAGTACAAATTAACAAGTTTTATGTAGTTTACATTTCAAAATAAAATTACCAAACAAATTCTTTATTTTTCTATCTTTAAAATAATTTTTAAAATTAGGATGTCGAAAAAGTTTTTAATTAGAATTTTTTCTTAAAAACAATTTTTAAAGATCGATTTGGAAAAGAGTGTTTAAACACTAAAACCCAAAATCAAATCAAACAAGCTACGACTCAGTTTTGTTTCTCCTATTGGGCTTCAATTTTAAATTAATTTTTGAAATTAGTTGTAGGTGTTAATATCTTCTTATGCATAATCGCCTTCTGAATTCAAAATTTAATTTCAAATATCATTTTTCGGTTTTTACAGATTTTTTTAATGTTTTTCTTCTTTTAAAATAAATTTTAGTAGCAATTCTATTAACTTCAAACAATATTTGAAATTTTAGGACACAACAAATAAGATAAGATAATTATAGTTGTTTTTAAATATTAAAATAATTATAAAAAATATAATTTAGTTAGAATTTTTAATGGGTTTAAGTTAAAATAGATTATTTAGAAGAAATTAAATTCAAAGATGAAAATAATTTTTTGTTAAATTTTACTTAACTTCTAATTCCTTAGGAGTTATAAAGTTAAAGACAAAGAGTTTTATATACTAAAAAACTATCTAAATTCAATCTTTCTCCAACATTTCTTTTAAAATGTGGAAAAGAAATTCTGTTTTTTTTTAATTGTGAACAAAAATCTGATATTCAAATTTTTTAAAATTTTAAAAATTCATAACACTAAAATTAAGTTTGTTATGTATTTTTTTTATTTTAGAGACAGAGTTTCCTTAGTCTACATTAGAGCGGTTAAAAATGTCTCAAACTCTTAAGTTTTTTTTTTTAAATTTCTTATTAAGCTCCTAATATTAAGTCCCCTATTAAAATAATTTTTTTAAAATTTCGACTATTATTTTATTATTTTTTGTCGGTTTAATGGAGAGGACTCATGGGCTCAATATATTGTTAATTTTGAGATTTTTTTCTTGAAAAATTTTTAAAATTTATTTTTCTCAAAAAAAATATAAAAAATAGTTAAAAATATTTTTTTTCAAAGAATTTTGTGAAAAAATTAGAAAAGAAAATTCTCGAAAAGAAATTGAATTAGATTGGGATTAATAATAAATGGATTTGTGAAATTTACCACTCTAGTCTACACTACTCTAACATGTTTTTCAATTTTTAAGTGAGAAAAATTTATGTTCTTAAACTTTGGAATGTGAAACCTTCCTTTCTACCTCTCTCTCCCTCCATATGTGAAACCTTCCTTATTACCTCGCCTCTCTCGCTGCTTCCGACAGTTCTCCAACCGTTCTCCCATAAGATTTTCTAGACTTGGGAAAACCCCTAAATCGTAAAGTTTGGAACGTTAAGGGTGAGTTGGGGCACTTAATGGAGGTTGGCCGGTCGACACAAAATCTTATGTTAGTAATTTTTTTTTTTTTAATTTTCTTTTTAATATTTTTTTTCTAATTTTCGTTGTGAGATAGGTTTGCTATTTTGTGGAATTTTGTTGTAGGATTATGAAGAGGATGCAAGAATTCATGTCTTGATGAGATGTTTTGAAGAGGAAGCCTTGGTTCTACATTTGTGGAGGTTATTGAAGAAAGAAATTATTGTTGAGAGATTTGTGCTATCTCTTTTGTTACTTATCTTGATTTTAATCATTTGATTGTGGTATTGCATTGCTATTCCAGTTTTTAATTTGATGATGATTAAATGTTTTGTTCCATTGTTGATATTGACATGTATTAAGTTGGGTGTGGTACTATTGCTTTATAAGACTTTGTGTTGTTTCTAACTTGTTAATGTTATATTTTCTTTCTGTCTGATAAATTATGTTATTTGATTGTTTTACATTCCATTTTATTCACCGAGCACTTCGTTCCGTCGCTACTATTATGTAAAGGTTCAGCCACTTTTGTTTATAAATTTGAAAGAAAACACCACACTTTGAGTTTGGCCAAGCTAATTAATCATGACCATGTACTGCTGATTGCCCCAACTTTTCTTCTTGTTTCGTTTAATACTTATTGTATTGCTAATTTCTCACATGCATTGAATGATAAAGAAAGAAGCAAGCAAAATTAATTACTTTCCCATCTTGAAACCCCATGGTTAAGTAAAGTCACAGAAGCTAGTCTAGCAATAAAAGAATTTGGTCACATGAATACAGGAATTTGACTTGATTCTATGTTGAAAAGCAACTTATCTTTGACTTCCACTCAATGTCTTCTATGCATAACTATGATGGACTTGATCAACTTGTTCATATCATTTTGGTGTCTTATGACATGATGCTAATTTGATTATTGCAGGTTGTACTCATTTTGCATATTGATGCTTAGTTTAGAAATTTGTCCATAGTTAATATCCACTTAGGCTATGTTATTTGAGCAATATTTCTTTACATTTGGACACTGTTTAAGCAGACTTTTTACTCTTTTATGATCTCATTTTCAGCAAGAAGCATATTCAAGATGCTTCCAAAGGAAAAAAGAAGTGGCTTTTGGAAAGGGCTCAAGCAGCTGAAATTAAATGAGTGGTAATTTAAAATTGAATTGGATGTATTGAGTTTAGGTTGTAGAAAATTGCAATATAAATACTATTTTTATTCTCGTTGATGTTGTCAATTTGATCTGATTACTTTTACTGATAGGAAATATTTGTGAGTGGTTTATTCTATTAATAAATGAAATTTGTAAGCAATTTGTGACCAACAGGTTGATTTTATACAATAATTACTTGCTCTTGAATTATTGGATTTTGTAATTTTATTGATTTTCATGGTTGTGATTTCTTTTTATTCATGTATGTTCTTGTACATCCAAAAAAATAAATCTTTAGTAGATTTAATTTGCTTCAAAGGAGACTATTGCATTTGATTTATTTTTAAAATAATAATAATTTATCAACAAAACTTTCTTCCCTAAAAAGAAAGTCAAGATATTTATTTTTTAAATTTCTATAAATATATTGAGGATCTTTTGATAATTGTTGAAAATAAAAGATAAACTAATTATGATTAATTGAGATTGCCAATTAAACATAAATGCTGATGGTTCTAGCCATGAGATAAATTGAGATTGCCAAGCTGACTTCCTATCAATAACAGCTTTTTTCTTCAATTATAATTAATTGCACTTTTTCAATTAATTCTTCTCATTATGTTGTTTATCCTTTCTATTCTATCACTTTTTCAATTATCTTAAACAATAATCAAATTGAAACTCCGGTATACGTAAAATATAAAAATTAAATAAAATCATGCATGTTGTTTTTGCTTCATCAATAAAGTAATTTTTAAAATCATCATTATCTAAGACAAAAAAAGAAAAGAAGTCATCATCATCTAAAATACAAGCAATGAGTGCAATGGCCAAAAAACATAGCATAAAAAAGGTTTTGAAGTGGCTAAATCCCAATTTTAGACTCTAGAGTAAATTCTCAAATAACCTTTTTTTAATGAATATTCAAACTCTTGGAGAATAAAGGAATAATATCATAGTAAATTGATGCTTATGAGCATTTTGAAAAAAAGGGACCTTTTGTCTAGTTTTCTATAATTTTGGATAGCAATTTTTCTATGGAAGAATTCTTATTTTAGGTGCTACACTTAATTCTCAAACAGTTGTAATTATTTAAAATTAAATATACGTAGAATGTAGAATAAACAGAGAATAATAGTAACACTTTGTGTGATATAATAAAATCAAACTCATGTATTGAATAGTCAATTGCAAACAAAACAATATAATAAAAACAATACTTTGTCAACATCACTAACTACAATAGACAATAAGAGACAATAACTACAAATAATTGTCCAAAAAGCTTGTTGCTTGATGATGCATTTTCCTTAATAGAAGAGCTCTGATCTTGCAAAAAGTGATATCTTTTTGGCACAAATGACGTCTTTCTTTTCATCATAGTTCTCTCTTCCTCTTATGGATATTGTTTCTTTTTCCATCGTCAACTGCCCAATCTCTTTTCAAAGACTTCCATTTGTTCTCAAAACTCTCACTAAGCCTTATTGCAATCTTGTGAATCTCATTTCTTGGAGGATATATCATTACTGCTTGAGAAAACACAAGTCTCATATCATTAGCAAACTCATCGGGTGTCGAATAAAATTGCAATTTGGCCTCAATATCCTTCAAACCCATTGCCTTCAACTTTGATTTGTTCTCTAAATTACCTTCCTTTGAGTTATGACAACCCTCAAAAACCTTGAGATCAATAGGGTCTTTCAAAGCCCAACTATCTCTTCCTACCAACATTCTTTTCAATATCACCCAACATTGCATCTTCTTGTAATATTTCATCGGTTTCGTTTTCTTATCTTTCTTGATCAACTCTCTTTCAACCCCATCATTCTTCAACCCATATTTTTCAGCACTTGGCTTTTCTTTAATAGAAGAAAGGTTTCTTGGTTCATTGCTCAAATTCTTGTTGTTCTTGCAGCCAGCAACAGTATCCTTCAATATGGGTTTTGAATCTTTTTCACAACTCATTGAGTTTTCTTTGACACAAGACTTTTTTGAATCAATTGTTGTTGTGGAAATTTCCTTGTTGACCATCATGTTGTTGTTTTGATGAGACATTAAGGTTGTTGAATCTCTAGAATCAAGCCAATAACATGTAACAATTGGCTTTGTTGTAGAATGTTCCATCTTCTTTTTCTTAATATCCCCTTGAGAATGATTCTTTTGAGAACCACCGGGGTAAGAAAGTTTGATTATAAGTCGCTTGCGATGTTGTTTAGTACTCTCCAAATCCAAGGTTGACAAAGAACTCATTGTGTTGAGTATAGAGAACAAACAAGAGAATGGAATATCAATGTCAATGATGAATTCAATTCACTAGGAAGGTTTATCACACCACTGTCATATGTAGTATATGCTAGGAGTGTGTTGGGCGTCTTTTATAAGGTTAAAATCAATTCTTTTTTTTTTTTTTTACCGTTGATATGACCAAATCTTTTCACTTGCATTTAATATCTTTTAAATCTTTTTTTTAGTGAAATAAAAATTGACTTTTGGTTTATCATTATCACATAAATAATACACATAAGTTGGGTGGGTGGGTTTTTTATACCATACAAAATCAAATCTCCGTAAATAATGTTTTTTATGGTTCATAGCTGATTTTTTCATAGTCAATCATTTAATATATTTTTATAATTTATACCATACAATTAATATATACATGTACATTTATTATCATTATTATTACATAAAATTATTACGTAAAATTATAAATTGATTAGAGATTATCATTTATATAAGTTATTATTACAATTATAAATTATCATTTACTTAATAATTCAATTTAATTTAATCATACAACAAAAAACTATATATATTCTAATCTAAAACTAAATTTATAAATATATTTTTTATTTAAAATTTATTTCTATAATAAGTATAAATCGTCTAAATCCAACGTTTCGAACCCCTTGAAAATTTTTGGTATTGAATTTGATACTTGAAAGCTCCTGAGATAATTAAGTTTTTTGTTTGGTTGGGCTGTCATAATTCGCGGTTAAATGATCAGTATATCCCTTTTCTTTTTTTAAATAAACCAAAATGTCCTACTTTTTTTTACCTGGAAATTGCATTCCCGCCCTACGACCTCTTGAAAGAATAATTATTTTTTAACCTCAATAGGAGGTCGCATCCCGGGATGCGACCATCTCCATGTCTTTTTTTTTTTAACAATTTGGTTATTTGTTATTTAATAAATTAAAAATATTTAAAAAAAACAAAATACTATTAATAAAATAAAATACATTAAATTGAAAAGAGAAAAAATATGGTTGAGTAGATGTGCCAAAACAAATAACTTGTTATATTGTTTTAACAACTATATCTTATTTTGTAGATAAATTAACCCTATGCTAATTTGCAGATAAAATAGCCACTTAATTCTAATTCTATTGTGCTAACAACTTCCTCCTGTTTATTCCTCCAGATCTACACTCTTTTTTTTTTATTTTAACAATTGGATTATTTGTTATTTAATACATTAAAAATAATTAAAATATTTAAAAAACAAAATACTATTAATAAAATAAAATAAAATAAAATATATTAAATTGAAAAGAAAAAAAAATAAGGTTGAGTAGATCTTTCAAAACAAATAACGTGTTATATTATTTTAACAAATTTATTCTATTTTGTAGATAAATTTATATTATTATAACAACTCTATCCTATCTTGATAAAATAGCCATTAATTCTATTGTGTTAATAACTTTCTCCTAAATTTTTTTTCCGGATCTACACGTTTTATTCTTTTTTATTTTAACAATTGAATTATTTGTTATTTAATAAATTAAAATAATTCAAATATTTTAAAAAATACTATTAATAAAATAAATATATTAAATTGAAAAGAAAAAAACATATGGTTGAGTAGATGTGCCAAAACAAATAAGGTATTATATTATTTTAACAACTTTATTCTATTCTATTTTGTAGATAAATTTATATTATTATAACAACT
>JBBPBO010000004.1:41026634-41078969 GCA_037974295.1 Cicer cuneatum | reverse complement strand
ATAAATTAAAAATAATTAAAATATTTAAAAAACAAAATACTATTAATAAATTAAATAAAATATATTAAATTAAAAAAAAAAATACAGTTGAGTAGATGTGTCAAAACAAATAACATGTTATATTATTTTAACAACTTTATCGTATTTTATTCTATTTTATAGATAAATTTATATTATTATAACAACTCTATCCTAAGTTGCATATAAAAAAGCCACTTAAGTTGTTGACACAATAGAATTAAATGGTTATTTTATCTGCAAAATAGGATAAACTTGTTATAATATTATAAAGTTGTCTACAAAATAGAGTAGAGTTGTTAAATAATATAACATGTTGTTTGTTTTGGCACATCTACTTATTTTTTCTTCTTCTTAATTTAATATATTTTATTTTATTTTATTAATGGTATTTTGTTTTTTAAATATTTTAATTATTTTTAATTTATTAAATAACAAATAATCCAATTGTTAAAATAAAATAAAAATGTCGATCCGGATAAAAAATAGGAGAAAGTTGTTAACACAATAGAATTAAATGGCTATTTACATGCAAAATTGGATAAAGTTCTTATAATAATATAAATTTATCTACAAAATATAAAATAAGATAGAGTTGTTAAAATAATATAACACATTATTTGTTTTGACATATCTACTCAACAACATTTTTTTTCTTTTTAATTTAATGTCTTTCATTTTATTTTATTAATAGTATTTTGTTTTTTAAAATATTTTAATTATTTTTAATTTATTAAATAACAAATAACCAAATTGTTAAAATGAAAAGAAGAAAAAAAAATAATAAGACATGTAGATGGTCGCATCCCCGCGATACGACCTCCTACTAAAGTTAAAAAAAGTAGGGCATTTTGATATATATTTTTCAATGTAGCGCATTTTGATTAATTAAAAAAAAAGGATATAATGATCATTTAACCCACAATTCAACTCCGAGGTGTGATGTTTTGCATCATCAACATATCTTGAGTCTATTACATGTATCCAATGCATGAATGACAATCAATCTTTCATGCAATACATTAGAGATTGCATTATCTCCTGTCTACAACCCCAAGCTTTTCAATCACAATAATACTTTCAATTTCTTGAATTCGAATGCCTCTGGAGATTATAGCTCTCTTTTTTTTTTTTTGTTGGAATTGGAAGACGTAGAGCTAGGAATTCCATTTATATTGCTAAAGAATCTTTTTCGATTTTCAAACTTAGTTCAACAATACATACATTCTCTAAACTCTTTAACTATAAGTTTTTACCCATCTCATACTCATCAGAGAGAGCTTAGGATTATGTCTTGGAATGATTCTAGGGAAGAAGTTGCGATTCTTAATGTTGATGGCAGCGCTATTGGAAACTCTAGTGTTACTGGTTTGGTGACATATGGAAATAATGATTGGATAATTTTTTTTCATGGTCACATTAACTATAGTAATAAACTTCATGAAGAATTATTAGCCATTTTCCACGAACTTCGAATTACTTGGAGATTGAGAACTTTTAATCTTATTTTTTATTCGGACTCCCTCCTAGCTATAATGTTTGTAAATGAAATTATTCAGCCATTTCACTAGTTCGTTGTTGTTTAGTATGAAATTAAGCTTGAATTGATGAGAAACTGAAGTGTGGAGTTGCGACATATTATTAGAGAAGGAAATGAATGAGCTGACTTTTTTGCTAAAAAAGGATCTTCTCAACTTAACTTTCTAAAGATTATTCCATCTTCGCCGGTGGAGCTCGCTTCGTCTTTATTTGCTGATTCTATGAGAATTTCTTTCTCAACGGAGTTGCTATTTTTTAGCTTGTTTTTGTTTCTTTTTTTTTTCTCTAACAAAAAATTGTACAATTAACTATACTAATACAAAAAAGGCAAAATATCTCTCACGGTTACATAACTGAATTTCATGTAACAATTTCATTCCTTTATCTTTTTTTTTCCGATTTGATTCTTTATTTCCTTTTAAATAAAGATTTGGTCATTTATGTCTTAAAATGTCAACAATATTATCATTTTTTTTATAGAAATCCAGAAGTTTCATCATTATCTTCAATCAAAACTCAAAAAATTAGTAATCATCTTCAATATAATCCATATTTTCCTCAAATTCATAACTCAAATATTCAAATAACTCATATTTCCATCTTCAACAACAACAACAAAACAAATCAATCAAATAAAGAATTTTGGAGAAGAAGAAGAATAATATCTCTTAAAGTGTGAGTTCTTTATTTGATTGACTTAATGTTGTTGGAGATAAATATATGAATATATTTTAAGATTTGAGTTATAGATTTGATAAATATATGAATTTTCTTAAATTGATAATGAATTTTTTCGGTTATGTTTGAAGATGATGATGAATTTTTTGAGTTTATGTAAAAAAATAATATTATTGACATTTTAAGACATAAAGGATCCAATCGTTACTTAAAATTAAATAAATTATCAAATCGGGAAAAAAAATCAGAATTATTACTTGAAATTAAGTTAAGAGATGACGGTATGTATTTTGTCTAAAAAAATCAAAAAGAAAATAGAAAAGAAAAGAATCAAAGTGGCACAATAGTTGAGCTCTTATTTACATGAGTGTTCATATTGGATTTAGCTCAAAAAAAAAAATAAACAAAATTATAATAAACAAATAATAAAAAATTAGAACAAATAAAAAAAGCTAAATAGCGCCCCTCCCGCCATCTTCTCAGCCTTCTTGCTTTTCTCCTTTTCTTTCTAATACAGCTAGAATTTTGCCGATGTATACAAACAATTAAAAAGTATGGTCTCTCTTTTCTAAGTTTACCTTAGAAAATCCAATTTTTTGGCAAAAACAAGCAACAAATTGAAATTCAATTTTATCTCATGTACACAAAGATTTATTATTTTAGTCTATAAATTGATAGCAGAAATCAAGCAAATGGAACCTTTTTCATACTAGTAAAAAGAAAAATAGTAAATGTTTGAAATTCTAAAACATGAAATGAGTTGCAAAAGAATACACTAATTCAAAACAAAAGTAAATATCAGATAGAACAAATCAAAGGAGTGTAACAAATATTTAACTTGCATATTTTAACTATTTTTATAATATTTGTATAGTTTTAGAGTGTTATACCCTTTAATTGTTTAGAATAAAAAATATGAATTTGTTTGATCTTTATTTTTTTAGTTTTTCTTTTCTTGGTTTGTTCTCTTATGTCTTCTACAATCTCACAATCATAAATCAACCTGAAAGTAAAATATACGAACAAAACTCTTTTTATTTTATTTTATCAAAAAGTACCCAAAACAAAAAGAAACAGAAAGAAATGAGGGAAGGAACTCACCTCCATAGCCCGACATTGCCACCTTCTCTCTACTATCGCTGCCATAAGGCTATGTTTCGCCACGACATGACCTCTAGATCATAGTAACAAGGACTGCCACGATATCCATGAATAGAACTACCTAACCCCTCTAAAACTGAACGCGTGAATTTTGTTTCTATTTCAGTTTTCATGATGACTTAGGTTTTGGAGTTAGAGAGATCTAAATCTAAGTTTATGTTTCATTTAACACATTTATTTTATTTCTATTTTTTTATTAAAAAATGTGGACTGCTGTCAGTTTAGGCATTTGGGCCTTGATTCATCTTGTTTTAGTTTTTGTAAGTTTATTTAATTCTTGTTAGTTTTCTTCTTTTGTGTTATAAGAATTTTTATTTTATTCTCTTATCAAGTTTTGGGCTAAATACAGCCAACATCAACTACTAATGAAATTAGATATGCATCTAAGTTCATTCTTAGATTTATTCTTATTATTTTTAATAAAATTCATTTTATTCAAAATCAATTTTGGTAAAAAGATTAGTTGAAATGTTACATTTTGCCTGGCTTAGTTTTAATACATATGAGTTGTGATAATTTGGTGATCATAAGCTCCAAAATAATAATATTTTAATAAAATTAGATTGACTAAGATGCAACATCTTATTAGTCGTAGTTTCACACCTCTGAGTTATGATAACTTGGTGATCTTAAACTCCAAAAACAAAACAAAATCTTAACAATATAATAAGATTGATTGAGATGCAATATCTTGTCAACCCTAGTTTTAGATGACTGAATTGTGACAACTTGGCGATCTTAAGCTCCAAAATAATAATAATCTTTTAACAAAATATGATTGATTGAGATGCGACATCTTGTTAGTTCTAGTTTAAGATGTATGATTTGTGATAACTTATAGTTGTATTTTAATAATAATGAGAAATAAATATATTTAAGTTAACAATAATTTTGCACAATTAATTATAGATAATCGTTTTTAACGAATGTCGTAGGGTGTTAATACATTTTCTACGCATAATCGACTTCCGAACTCAAAATTTAGTTTAAAATACCATTTTTCGGTTTCAAACATTTCTCAATATTTTTCCTCTTTTAAAATAAATTTTAGTAGCGACTCTATTAAATTCGAGAAATGCTCGAAATTTTAGGATACAACAACTAAAATAAAATAAATAGATGTTTTTAAATATTAAAATAATTATAAAAAATATACTTACCCCTATACTTAGTTTCTATACCTATCCCACAACAAATAATTTAGTTAGAATGTTTAATGGATTTAAGTTAAAATAAATTATTTAGAAAAAATTGAATTTAAAAATAATTTTCTATTAAATTTTACTTACCGTGCGTGAGAATTTCGAATTATTAAGGTTTTAATTCCTTAAGAGTTATAAAATTAAGACAAAAAAAGAATTTTATATAAAGCTACCTAAATTCAATGTTTGCTCCAACATATTTTTAAAATGTGAAAAAAAATCTGTTTTTTTTTAAAATGTGAACAAAAATCTGATATTTAAATTTTTTTAAAATTTAAAAAATTCAGAACACCTAAAATTAAGTTTGATCTCAATTTTTTATTTTATTTTATTTTAGAGTAGGGTTTCCTTTTCAATTTTTCAGTGTGAAAAGTTCATGTTTTTAAACTTTGGAACATGAGTTGGGTAGGACTTCCGTTTCGAAAAAGAATAACTTTTCAATTGGAAAACACGAAAGGGAAGCGCACAGCCAAAGTAAAGGCACTCTCTTAAAAAGAAAACAAAGCTTATTATTATAAATAGAAACACGTTAGGGTTTGGCCGCCGCGCCACCTCCTTCAGACGCGTTATCCGTCTTCGCACCGCCGTGAGGTTACTATGCGCGTTCGTCGCGGTTTCGTCATACTCCTTGTGCGCGAATCATGTTCTGAGTGTTTTCAATCGCGTTCTCCCTTCGAGCCTCTGATCTTGACCTTGCTATTTTCAGTTATGCGATTGCTTGGGTCTGTTTCGTGGTTCCGTTTTGGGGTACCGGGTTATGTTCCGTGGTTCTATTTTGGTATTAGGTTCTGTTTTGCCTGGGTTTTCTTGTGTTGCGATTGGGTTTCTGATTAATCGTGATTGATCGAGTTCGGATGAAAAAATTTGGCTACCTCTGCTTGAGTTCTCTTGGATACAATCTCATGAAGGCAAAATTAGATAGTATATGGAAACTTATGGGAGGTATCAAATTGATGGATGTGAGGAATGCTTTTTACACGGTCAAATTCGACGGATAAGAAGACAAAAATAAGGTTATCAGTGGAGGTCTATGGATGATCTATGATCTATGACCATATTTTGGTTGTACGACAATGGACACCAAACTTTAATGCTACTACTGCAAAGATTGATAAAACATTGGTTTGGATTAGAATTACAAGACTTAATCTTGCCTTTTATGATGAAAGTGTCTGGTGGGCTCTTGCTTTTATGGTCGGTAATCCCATCAAAGTGGATCTACATACGTTGAAAGTAGCGTGTGGAAAATTTGCCCATATGTGCGTCGATGTTGATCTTACGAAACCAGTTGTCGGACGTGTAAGGATAAATGGGGTTTGGTATGAAGTGCAATATGAGGGTCTTCATATAATTTCTATGAATTGTGGCTGTTATATTCATGTAATGAAAGATTGTGTTACTCTTCAAAAGAAGTCAAACGCGGGAGGGGAGCTAGCCATGGTTGAGCTGCAGGGCCGACCAAGACCAACATGGAGGAAAGACGACTGACAATCGAACCGAGCAGAAAGTCCAGCGAACTGGATAATCACTCAAGTAAACCGAGTGGCTCAATCATCAACCCAATCACAACCAATGTTGAATCGGCCCAAAAGGTTACTTACTGTTAGGGAGGAAAGAATGAGTGCTGAGAATTGTGTGAGCATGGAAAATAATAATACTCCTGATTTTTTGCATGGTGATTGGATCAAGGTTGAGAAGAAAAAAAACGAAACAATAAATCCAAGAATCATGAGACTAACTTCAGATTTCCCAACAAGGAAGGCTACATCAAAATGAAAAATACCCAACAAAAAGACCCAATCATGACACTAGCACGATGTCTTATAATGGTCCAAGTAAGTTAATGAGTGAGCCAATAAGCATAGGGGTGTATGCTGGAAGCAATAATGTGAAACATGTCTCTAAACCAAAACAGACCCAAGGTGAAGTGAAGCAATTGGCCGAAACCACTACCACACAGAAAGGGCAGACTGAACAAAGTAGACACATGGAGTTGAGTGATGCCACAAGGGCTACGGGTGTTGCTCATCCCATTGGGATTACTTATAAGATGGACCATGGGGATGTGGCTGCAAATCTGGAACATGAGAGAGGAGAGACATGGCAAAAAATCCAGAATCTTACAACCACTGTCTCTGATCCTTTGCTTGTGATGAGGGATTTTAATGACATTGCTAGCCCAAAAGAGAAAAAAAAGGGGAGTTCGAGCTGATATAAGAAAATGTCTACATTATAATAACTAGATTAATGAGCGTAGCTTAGTGGAGGTTACTACTGTAGGTACAAAATTCACTTGGAGGGGGCCCTAGTGGAATGGGAGGGACAAAGTTTTTAAAAAGTTGGATCATGTAATGTTCCTAGAGATTATGCTACCACGAGGCTTTTGCTAAAGTCCTTCCTTGGGTATAGTCTCATCATTATCCTCTACTTGTTCTTCTTGTGGGTGAACCTACTCGTAATAGCAATAGACCTTTTAGATTTGAAGATGCGTTGAAAACTCATGAAATTTCAAAACGGTTATCCAAGAGAATTGGGGGAGTGATAACGATTTGATTACTCTCTTGCAGAATCTTACTCCCAACTAGAAAGATTGGAATAAAGAGATATTTGGAAACAATTTTAAAAGGAAAAAAGAGCTTTTGGGTAGAGAGAATGGGATTTAGAACAACCCACACTATGGGTATATCACTTTCTTGGATTCTCTAGAAAAGGACCTTGAAGATCAACATGTGTGTACTCTATACCAAGAAGAGTGTTTGTGGTACCAAAAATTCTCGGAAAAGTGGATTGTTGATGGTGACTGGAACACAAAATATTATCACTAAAAAACTACTGTGAGAAGACGCCATAATAAAATTGTCTCGCGTAAGAATGACATAGGAGTTTGGCTTGATGATCAAGAGGAGCTTTGCAACATGGTAAAGAATTTCTATTGTGATCTTTATCAAGAAGACAACCCTATTACTTCTTGGGCTACATATTTCCAGATTCATGAAGCAGAGCATCAAACCTTGAGTTCACGGATCAGTTTCCTTGAATACAAAAAAGCTCTGTTTGAGATGGGTCTATACATGGTTCCGGGTAAGGATGTATACCCTGCTTTATTCTTCCAACAAAGTTGGGATACATTGGGAATTAAGTTTATCAGTACGTCAATTAGGTGTGTTCTAACCCTTCTCTTATTTCTCCCATTAATAACACTATGCTTGCTTGTTTTGATCCCAAAAGTTGATAAACAAAAGTTCATTTATCAGTTTCCCCGAATTGTCCTCTGTAATGTTACTTATAAAATTATTGCTAAGGTGACTCTTATTCATATTATTAATCATTGCATTACTTCCCATTATTATCAGATTATATGGAAATGCGATAAAACTGAGAGTTTCTCTCCTATATGTGGCATTAGGCCAGGGGACAATATTGATCCAGGGAGGACTACCATAGGAAAGTTAAATCATATTATTGGCAAAATTCAGAATAAACTGAGTGGTTTGAAGCATCAATGTCATAGTTTTTCTGGCAGACTCACCTTGTTTAAATATGTGCTTAGTTCCATTTCGTATTATCATATGCAATATGTCAAACTTCCAAAGACGTTTGTTGAGATGGAGAAGATTTAGAGAGGTTTTCTATGAGGGTATACATATCAAACTCATAAACAACATCTGATTAATTGGGAGGTTTGTTACTTGCCTAAAATTGATGGGGGTCTTAGGATAAAGAGCCCTCACCAGATGAATGAAGCTTTCCTCATGAAAAGTCTTTGGATCTTGATCAATAGACCCAATGACCTTTAGGTGCAAAGTCCTGTACAACAAGTATGGCAGAGAGAATGACCTTCGAGTTTCTATAAAATCAAAACCCTATGATTCGCCCTTATGAAGGCCTTGGCTAGTATTTGACAATTTCCATAACCATATTGTTTGACATTTGGGCAATAGGCAACACATTGATTTTTGGCTTGACAAATGGATGTTTGACAAGAACTCTCTCATGAGTACCTTTACCAAACTTATTATAGACACTACACTGGCTATAAAGGATGTTTTGAGGAACACAGACTTGGGACATTGTTTCCTTAACAATCATCTTCCTGATAACAAAGTGAACTAGTTGATGGTTATTCTTGCACCTACGGATATTGATGGCCCAGGCTCCATGAGGTGGGGTGGCACTAATACTCGTCATTTAACTGGTTTTGAACCCTTATAATCTCTAGAGGAAACAAAGAATGGCTTTAGATGGGAAGTCGACTCATTTGTGGAAGTGGAAAGGTTCCTACATAATCCAAACCTTCTTGTGGCTTGCTACCTATGAGCGCCTCCTCATAAACTATCATTGCGGTCGATGGAGAATTGACGTTTCACCCACATGCTCTACATGCAGGAATGGAGATGAAACGACCAGTCATGTTTTGAGAGATTGTTTTCATGCATCACAAGTATGGACCAGGTTAGTGGACCATACACATATTACTAATTTTCTTAGTCTACATTCAGGGACTTGATCTTCTACAACCTTGAGCATAAGTGGAAAGGAGTATACTCCAACGAGTGGCAGATGATCTTCATGGTAACTCATTGGCAACTATGGACATATATAACAAAAGTATCTTTGAAGATAGGCTTAATCGCCCATGCAATCCAACTGATGAAATTATCAAGCTGACAAGGGAAATAGAGAGTTGCAAATATCTTCACTTGACTGGTGGACCTAAATATCTCAACACTGTTTTCATTTGACGGAAGAGATCTTAAAGATGGACCAAGCTCAATTGTGACGACACATACAAAAGCTCGATCAATATTTTAGGATGTTGCAGTTTTCTTCCAGATAGTAATGAGAAACTTATGATTAGTAATGCACGACAAATTGGGCTTTTGACACCCTACATGCGGAGATGTGGGGTATGGACGTGGTTCGTCGACGAGGGATTACACATCTTCAAGTGGAGAGCAATTCAAAGGTCTTAGTTGACATGATGAATGACAACTGCAAAATCATTAAAAATGTCTCAACTCTTATACGTCATATTCGTGAGCTACGAAGTATGGATTGGCAAATTGTGATCAATCACACCTGGTGGGAAAGGAATTGTGCCGTTAATTGACTTGCTAATTTTAGTTTGACTTTACACTGTGAGTTTTTGTACTATGGAGACTCCTCTTAGAAAGGTCCAAAAGTTCATTTTTGATGATATTTCTGGAGCTTGCATGCCTCATAGCTATCTTTGTAATTTTTCTTGGGCTTTGCCCTCTTTTCATATCAAAAAAATAAAATAAAAATTTACTTAAGAGTACTAATTGTATGTCATATAAATATCTCACTTCTCATCCAAATTCAATTTTAAAATGCATTAAGTGAACAAAAAGTGAGATATTTTTTTATTAAATATGTTATAGTTCTTATAAACTTTTAACATTTCATTTTTAACCTATGTAAAAAAAACAACTTTTATTTCTTATAAACTTTTAACATTTCATTTTTACCCTACTTGCAATTTTAGACCTTATTAAAACAAAACATATTTAAATGTCCTTACACGAAAAATTTAGATTTGAACATTTTTTTACAAATATATTTAGAACATTATAAAAAGTTTTTTCACAAAAATTTAAATTTTTTTAACTTTGGATGACATAATTAAGAATTTTTTAAATTCCAAAAAGTCAAGACCTAGAAGTTGAATTTTGAGCATGTTGTTGGTAGAGTAACTTTTTATAATGTTGGAAACATATTTGCAAAAAATAATTAAATACATATGTAAAATTAATAGCATGGACTAAAGTTGCTGCATGATAATTTCATAGGAATGAAAAGTTGTATTTTTTTTATAAGGACTATAAATAAAATAATGAAATTTTATAAGATTAAAAATATATTTACCTTTTAAAAAAAGTGATCAAAATTGTGAATTTAGAAATAGCGAGACAAAAATTGTAATGATGGATTTTGTGTTTTTGCAAAGGGAAATATATTGTTTTAGTGAGTTTTTCCTTCTAATTTTATCTTTTATTTAAACTATTATATTTAAGATTTATTCTTTTTTAATTTACTTAAATAACATAACTTTTTAAATTTATGTTGGATTTTTTGTTTTTGCAAAGGGAAATATATTGTTTTAGTGAGTGTTTTTATTTAATAAGCATTTTGCAGTTATTACTATTAAGTAAAAATTGTAATTTTGTAAATGGTCCAAATTTTTAGTCTATATTTATATGAGTTTCTATTACATCATATTTAACAAAAATAATAATAATGAAAACAAAAAGTATTCTGTTTGCACTGAAATCCTTTTTCAGAACCACTAGTATGTCTTCCTTCATTCTAATTATTTTATTTTATTTTATCCCAATAACGTTATATCTTCACCATTCTTATACTCAACAAAAAAATCATCATTCACATATTTCCTTAAGCATATGAGGTTGCTTGTCTTTGTTCCAAAGACAATGAAAATTCCAGAACTTGATTTTATCTCATGAACACATTGCTGCAAAACAATAAAAAAATACATAACTTAATTTTATTTCATAAACACAAAGATTCACCACTTTGGTCTATAAATTGAGATAGAAAAATCACTCAAAGGGCATATTTATTTTCCAAAAGAGAAGTAAATAAAAAGAGAGAAATTGAATAGAGAAACAACGATACAATCCCATATTCAAAATTATTTATTTCAAAACAAAAAAGAAGAAAAATAGAAAAACAGACGTCATTACCATCATTCCAACTTCCACCCGGTAACCACCATCAACCACCGTCAACCGCGTATCACCGCCTTTATCTTCACCGGTATATGAGAATGTATGTATTTTCTCATTCTCTTCATGTTTGTTCTATTTTTCAAACTTTATATTATTAGATTTGAAACCAAAATTTGAAACTAGAGTTTGAAAGATGAAATTTTGTGATATGTATGAGTGTTGTTTTGGTTGAGATTTTCTTTTTATTGTGTTTATAAAGTTTATAATTCTCACCTATTTATATTGAAAAGGCAGCGTGCTTTGTTTGTTTCTTTTTTACTTCGTGCCATTCGTTGCTACAACCTGATTCTTTATGGATGTTTGCATTTTTTTTTTAATTTCTGCCATGCGTTGCTTGCTACAACTGTTTTCTTGTATGGATGTGATCGATGGGTTTCTTTTTTCTGCTTGCTACATCTACTTCTTGTTAGCTAATAATGATAGCTTGCCAATAAATATCATGGTATTCTCATGACATTTATTTCATTTAATCAACAAATATCCTATTATATTTATTACATTTAATATAAATAATTATGTATATAATTAAATAGCAATAAACATTATTTATTTCATCGATGAGTAGTGTTAATCGATTTTTTTATTTTTATTTTTAGCTTTGGGTTGTGTTATTTAATATTAAAATGAGTTTTGTTGCCATCACTTATTTAATTAAAAAATATTTTGAAAGAAGCTCACACTTGTATATAATATTTTTGGTTCTATTATTAAAATGCATTTTCGTTTATTTAACAAATCAAATTATAAGTCCATATATTTCGTAGAATCATTTAAAGTTATTTAATATTTAGCATCGATTTTTAATTCAAAAAAAAAAGACAAAGATAAAATTATTATCAGATATTTAAAGGTTAATTAAATGTGACATTTGTTAACCTTTGAGTTGTTAAGATACGAGTTGTACAACTTGATAGTTCTAGAATTCATTTTTATAAATAAATTATTTTTAAATTATTTTTTTTAAATTTGATTAATTAGATGTGACATCTTTTTAATCTTTGAGTTATTAAGACACAAGTTGTACTACTTGGTAGTTTTAAAAACTCAATTTAAAAAAAAAAACAAAAATAATATAAAATATTCTTATAAAAGTTAACTAGATGAGACATCTTTTTACTCTTTGAGTTTTTGAGACACGAGTTGTACAACTTGATAGTCTTAAAACTCGCATTTCAAAATAATTATTCAAGTTAAACAAACTCATTTTCTTTCGCCAAATTTTTTTTTATTGATAACAAAACACATTTTTTCTTTAAACGTAATCAACACATCCATATTTTCTACCCAAGAACTACGTAGCTTTGATTTCTCCATCACACCAGGAGATACGTAGGAGCAATATCACACTCTTGTCAAGCACATTAATAAATTTTTGTTTTCCCTCTTTTCTTTAAGCACACATTTATTTCAAAATCATATTAAAAATAAATAATTGATATTCATATTTAATAATAAGGAGAAATAAATATATTTAAGTTAATACTAGTTTTACACAATTAATTATAGGTACCCGTATTTTAACGGATGCTGTAGGGTGCTAATACCTTCCCTACGCATAATTGAATCCCGAACCCAAAATATGGTTTTGAAGACCATTTTTTTTTCTATTTAAGGGTTTTCTATGTTTTCCCTATTTTAAATAAACATTGGTGGCGACTCCATTGAATTTCGAGAAATACTCGAAATTTAGGCCGCGACAGCTGGCGACTCCACTTGACCTTTAGAGAGTCAAGCCTAACATAGTTAATTGTGCATAATTTTTAACTTTTTCTATATTTGTTTGATTTTCATTTTCTAATAATTTATAGGCTTATTATTTCTTAATAAATATTAGTTGTCATTATAATATTCTTTTAAGCTAGTAAGTCATTTTTTATTTTATATTTTATTTTATTTATTTATTATTATTATTATTATTATTATTTTATGTGCATGTATATGTTTTATTAGTATTATGGAGCTATTGAGTTATGTTTATTTTACACCCTACATTTTTACTAAGACACACTTATGAGTGAAACCTTATACCCGGGTTTGAACAAAACTTTAGTTTAGTTTCGAGGTTGCGTAGTGATAGCCTTCTGGATGTACGTCCTGTTTGGTTAGCATGAAGATCTCACCTAAAGTTTGATCCCGTTGAGGGTATTGTCGCTCCAAATAGTTTACCTATTATTGTTGACAATATTCCACAATAGGATTATTGACTCTAGGAACCACATTTAGAATCATGGAGCCACCATTGTGAGAGTTTTACTACACAAGCCAATAATCATTTTCATCATAAGAATATCCATATAAACCAAAAATAACTCATACATTCACAACTATATATACACACAACCAAAATGACATTGATGGCAGCAAAATCAACAAAATTATCAAGGTTTGGGAATAAAACAATACCATAGATAATGAGAGCCAAAATATTTATATAAAAGTACCCCATTCTTTTTTAACGGCTAAATCTTGTGCCTTTTGCTCCAGATATTTTCTCGAGAAACCATGAATAGCCCATTTTTTCCTCTTTTTTACTTGTCAACTCTCTTATGTTGATTTTCAACACTTCAGCAATTACGCTCAAATTTTGTGGTTGCTCAATATATCGATAAGGATTTCCTTTCTCTAGGGAGTAACCCAATATTAGCTCGAATTCTTCTAATGTCGGGGCCAACTGAAAGTTTTGAAAGGTGAAACATCTTAAGAGATGGTCGTAATACTGAGCCAATGCCGTGAGGGCCCCTTTTTGGTTAGCATGAAGATCTCACCTAGAGTTTGATACCGTTGAGGGTATTGTCGCTCCAAATAGTTTACCTATTGTTGTTGACAATATTCCACAATAGGATTATTGACTCTAGGAACCACATTTAGAATCATGGAGCCACTCTTGTGAGAGTTTCACTACATAAGCCAATAGTCCATTTCATCATAAGAATATCCATATAAACCAAAAATAACTCATACATTCAAAACTATATATATATATATATACACACACATACATATTCACAATAATTATTCTACATAGTTTCATTCATATCTCATGATTTTATTTCTTTTTTGTAAAAATAAAAAAACATAATGGCATTTTGCATAAATTTTCAGGATTTTTGGGGAATCATACTACCCTTAGTCATGTGTTGGGTTAAGTGGATAATGGGACCGAAAAAAAGAAAAACTTTACTCTTAAAGTTCAAGCAACCTGATTTGAAAAGTTTAAGAGACATCAACAATCATATGAAACCATACAACTTGAGAGTTTCTTTAGTAAATATTGGAAGATCCTAAACCTCTTGGCAGTGAATGTGCAAACAGGGGCCATCACGGCATTGGCTCAATATACGACCATCTCTTAAGATTTTTCACCTTTCAAGACTTTCAGCTGACCCCGACATTAGAAGAATTCATGCGAATATTGGGTTACTCCTTAGAGAAAGGAAATCCTTATCGATATACTAGGCAACCACCAAATTTGAGCGTAATTGCTGAAGTGTTGAAAATCAACATAAGAGAGTTGGCAAGTAAAAAAGAGGAAAAAGGGGGCTATTCATGGTTTCTTGAGAAAATATCTGGAGCAAAAGGCACAAGATTTAGCCGTTGAAAAAGAATGAGGTACTTTTATAGATATTTTGGCTCTCATTATCTATGGTATTGTTTTATTCCCAAACCTTGATAATTTTGTTGATTTTGCTGCCATCAATGTCTTCTTGGCTTTTAACAAAAATAAACAAAATCCAGTTCCTGTAGTTCTTGATGATGTATACTACTCTCTGCATATGCGGCACGAGAAGAAAGGGGGAACAATTTTGTGTTGTGTTCTAGTGTTGTATACTTGGTTCATGTCTCACATGTTCAAGAAAGGGTATCATGTTGGAACTAAAAATAACCGTGAATGGGCTCAGAGTATAGCTAGCCTTACCGGGGACATAATTTCATGGTGTCATAGAGAAAAGGGGTAGAAGAAATAATATGCCAATGCGGAGATTTTCTAAATGTACCTCTCATGGGAACCAAAGGTTGTATTAACTACAATCCGACGATAGCTCTGAGACAACTTGGTTACCCTATGTTGGAGAAACCAGATGACAAGTCATTAGAAGCTTTTGTTTTGCACAATACGGATATAGTAGATCCACCGATGTTGCGAAGGATAAGTCGAGCTTAGGAAGTGATTATTAGAAAAGGGAGAGTACTCAGATGTAGAAGTTGCAGCACAAAAGAACCCTATCAACAATGGGTAAAGAAAAGAGTCCAAGAAATCAAGCTGCCTTTCCACAGTACACCCTCAAGTGATAAGGAAATACTTGAATCTACCCTTGTTACAAATGAAGAAATAAAAGAACTCAAAGCATTATTGTTAAAATTTAAAGAGCAGAAAAAAGAGCTACAAGCGAAGTTAGAAAAAGTCTCCCGAGAGAACGAGAATTTGCGATCAGAAAACACTTGTAAGAATTAGTTTATTGAGAGAAGCAACAAGAGGTTGAAAATTGAAAAGGAAAATAAATTGGACATACAAGATTGTTTGAGAGGTGCAAATGAAGAATTCGATGTGCGAAAGCAAGAAAGGAATGAAGCTATTGAAGAAGCCTATATGTGGAAGCAATTATGGGCGAAATCAACAAGCTCTGAGAGGAATATAAAAAAGGAGTTTGAAGATTTAAAGAAAAAACTTAAAGAGATGATAGCTGAGTACGAGAGTCAAGTAAAGAATTAGAGGCAACACAAGGAAGAAATGAAAGAATTACTCTCAAAACATCAAGATGCGCTAAGAACAGAAATGGAGACTTCTAGTGAGTTGAAGAATTACATTGATTATCAAGAAAAGATCTATAATGACTTAAAAGATGAAACCATATATTGGGAGGATTGTTTTATGGTGTTGCTTGGGCAATTGAAGAATCAAGAGATCTATAAAGAGTTGGAAGATAAAGGCTAGCATTGGAAAGATTGCTTTTCAAAATTGGCAATGCTAGCTAATCAAGCAATCATAAAAATTCCAAGGCATCTAAGAGAGATTGATGCAGTAATGCATCCACTCAATACTCCAGTCAAAGTCTACAAGTTCGTTGAATATTGCAAAAATTTGGTATAAGAATTGGAGGAGAAGATTGGTTGTCCTATCAAAAGAGAAGATTGAAATATTATAGTTGTTGTAGTTTTTAATTTAAATGTGATGTACTCTTTTTCTCATCAATGAAGGACTTGCTTGTTTTGTTTATCGATCCCCATATTTTCTTCACTTATAATTCACGTAAGGCTTATGATTCCCCAACATCCAACTATAATTAACTAAATAATTTCATCTTCATTCCATTCATACATACTCATAATTTTTTCCTTTTATAAAACAGAAAAAATCAATAAAGCTGTTTCCTCGACACCCTTATCGGACTCGCGCAAACTCCAAGATTATGAATGAACTTGAGCAAAACCAAGAAGTGACGAGAGCAGATGTTAGCCAATGGAAGGACAAGGGTGATCGAATCCTAGAGGCTATACAAACTTTGGCAAGAAAGGAGAATACAGATGGGAATCCTCTTAATGAAGAACACCAAACCACTTCTTCTCACCCACCAGGCTTTACCCCGACTACCCAAATATTTCGTACGACAGCTATAAAATTTCCTATGTATGGTGTCTCACCTGGTTATACTCCGCCTTTAGTCATCAACCCCATGGAAAACAATCCAAATCACTCAACTATCAACTCCCAAAGCTTAAACCAACCACAAATCCCATCTCATCTCGGCTACGTGCCACCCCAAAACACTCTACAACAGAAAATATTCCATTAAGCGCACCCCAAATACCTCATTTTAATGCTAACGAAAATTGGCAACAACCTCAGTTCATCGGTGAAGATACACAGTCGAAAGAAAACATGTAGAACGAATAAAAGCAATTGAGGGGAGTAATGCCTATGGTCGCGATGCTTTTGATATGTGTTTGGTTCCCGATGTAGCAATCCCTTCAAAATTCAACGTACCCGAGTTTGAAAAGTACAAAGGTGCCACATGTCCTAAAAATCATCTGACCATGTATTGCATAAAAATGGCTTCTCATGCTCATGATGAAAAACTTCTCATTCATTTTTTTCAAGACAGTTTGAGTGGGGCATCACTAAATTTGTATATGCATCTCGAGCGAAATCGAATCCGTTCGTGGAAAGACTTGGCTGATGCCTTCTTGAAACAATACAGGTACAACATTGATATAGCCCCTATTAGGATGTTTATGGATACTCCCCAGTCGCCCTTTTATGATAAGATGATTGGAAGTATGTCATCAAACTTTTCTGACATGGTCATGATAGGAGAAAGAGTAGAAAGTGGGATGAGGAGTGGTAAGATTGTATGTGGAACGAGTGGTGTGAAGAAACCTCATATAGGATTCATAAAGAAGAAAGAAAGGGATGCTAACGCTATAATGGCAAACTTAAGGGTCTCTTATTCTCCATCCATGAACTCTTATCGACCTCCAAATTTTTAGCCCCCGATACCCCAAATTCCATACATTCCCTATCCATATGTGGCTACGAATTCACAACTTCCATACCCCCAATATCACCCTTCATGGCCACCTTATTATCAACAACCCATGGTCCAGCCACCACATGTCACATTTCCCCAACAAAACCAATGGAACCAAAATCCAATCCTGAATCAATACAAACCACCAGTTAATCGAGATAAGAAGATAACCCGTTTTGACCCGATTCCCATGACATACAACCAATTATTGCCTCACCTACTCCAAAACTCAATGGTAGTCCCGAGACCCATGAAACCTCTGGAACCACCATTCCCAAAATGGTACAACCCAAATGCCAAATGTGAGTACCACGCAGGAGCTGTAGGACATAGCGTCGAAGATTGCCAAGCACTAAAATCTAAAGTGCAAGAGTTGATTAATACAAAATGGCTTACCTTCAAGGAAGACAATCCCAATGTGGGGAACAATCCCTTGTTGGCCATGGAAATTCCTCTGTCCATGTTATTGAAGGTGGGGTATACCAATGTGCAATTAAGAGTATGGAACATGTGAAAACCCCAATGAAAATGATTTTTGCTGAGTTATGCAATTAAACTTGATTGAGACGATTAACAATGAGGTTAGAATTTGTGGTATTCACCCAACTGGTTCACGTTCCATAAAAAATTGTGAAGTGCTCAAGGAATTTGTTCAGGTAGGTTGTACAAAAGATGAACATGTGTTGACTAAAGAGCCGTGCGTGGAGAATAATAGATCTTTCCCAAGACCATTGGAAATCCTCTATAAAAAAGAAAATCTTAAGGCAACTCCAAACAGGCCAAATCCAATAATTTTCCGAGCACCAACCCCTTTTCCTTATGAAAATACCAAGGCGGTACCATGGAATTATGAAGTCACATCTCATTTGGCCCATCATTGATCAAGTGATAGCTGTGAACCTAAAGGAACTGATGTCACCAACATTTCAGGGATTGGTGGGATGACTCGGAGTGGTTGAGTATACGCCCCCGAACAACCTAGGAAAAAGGAGGACCATGGGGAAAAGGGTAAAGAAGCTATCAATCATGATATAGATGGGCCAGATACTAGCAAAAAGACAGTGCTTGAAGAGGAAGCTAACAAATTTTTGAAGTTTATCAAGCAAAGTGAATATAAGGTGGTGGACCAGCTAAATCAAACCCCTTCCAAGATATATGTTCATTCTTTGTTATTAAACTTCGAAGCACATAGAAGGGCACTGATGAAGGTTTTAAATGAGGCCCATGTTACTCACGATATCACGGTCGACCAGTTTGATGGAGTTGTCAGTAACATCACCGCTAATAATTGTTTGAGTTTTAGCGATGGGAATTACCAGCTGAAGGGACAAGGCATAATAAAGCACTACATATCTCTATGAGGTGTCATGATCATATTCTTGCACGAGTGCTAGTTGATAATGGTTCATCATTAAATGTGATGCCAAAATCGACACTATCAAAAATATTTGTTGATGGATCATGTATGAAGCCTAGTGCTATGGTGGTGAAAACGTTTGATGGATCTAGGAGACAAGTTGTTGGCGAGATTGACCTACCAGTTCAAATTGGACCCTATAACTTTGAGATAACCTTCCAAGGGATGGATATTAAACCAACGTATAGTTGTCTTTTATAGAGACCGTGGATTCATGCTGTTGGAGCAGTGACATCCACTCTCCATCAAAAGCTAAAGTTTATAGTGAACAATAAGCTGGTAATAATATTTGAGGAAGAAGATATGATAATGACTCATCTATCTTCAACAAGCTACATTGAAGATCCAGAGGAAGCCATAGAAACTTCCTTTCAAGCATTAGAAATTTCCAATGTTGTCTTCATGTGTGAAGGATCTCACTTAAAGGTGAAGGTGCAAACACGAGAAGGGGGTTGAATTGTGTTTGCCAAAGTTGAATACTTTTTGTTGATTTGATGGAAGTTGATATAAATTACTTGGAGAAGAAGCAATCAGATTCAGCAGCAGCGGATAATAAAAGCATAAGTATTTGGACACATAGATTTATCTTGGTTCACCATTAACTTGGCTACATCCAGTCCCCTCATTCAAAATGCTTTAATACATTAATTCAAACACTTTGAATTACACAGCCCCTGACCCTCCAAGCCAGTCTTCCCAAACTGCCTGACAGCCCCAGACTTTTGAGGAACAACAACACCTTGACCCTACAAGCCAAGTATTCTTCTACCAATCTGGCAACCCCAAATTGAAGAAGGAACTTACACCACCTTGACCCTACAAGCCAAGTCTTCTCCTAACAATCTGACAACCCCATATTGAAGAAGGAACTTACACCACTATCGGGTTGGATACAAAGGTTTGGAACTTGATTAGTTGCTTCTAGAAAGCTGATTATAACAATGACTCACACTCTAAGAAAAGAACACTTAGAAAATATTTCTCTTTCGCACAAGTGTTTCTCTCTTTGAACTCTAAGATGAATTTGGATTTTAAGCTTGAGTTCTTCAACTCTCTTCAGTTTTTCGATAATTTCTTCTTCAGCCTGGAGTATCTATTTATAGTTGAGATTTGAGCTTCTACTTGGTCCAAGTTTAATTTCGAATTGTATTTTGTTCTAATTTCTTTTGTAAATTCTTCAACTTGATTATGTTCCTTTTTAAATTTGAACCAAATCTTCTTCTGATTTAAATTAAATCTTCTTCAAATTTTGATCAGATCTTCTTCAAATTTCAATCAAGTCTTCTTCGAATTTGAATCAAATCTTCTACAAATCTTGACCATGTCTTCTTTCATACTCTGATGTTTTCCTCGGATGGTATCCTTTGATGATGTCCTCTGATTCCTGTCTTTGAAGGTATCCTCTAATTTTTTCCTCTGATGATATCCTCTAATTTTTGCCTTTGATGATATCCTCTAATTTTTTGCCTTTGATGATATCCTTTGATTTTTGCCTCTGATGATATCCTTTGATTTTTTCCTCTGATGATACCCTCTAATTTTTGTCTCTGGTGGGATCCTCTGGTGATATCCTCTGGAGGTAATCTCTGGTGACATCCTCTGGTGGCATCCTCTAGTGACGTCCTCTGGTGACACCTCTTGTAGTATCCTCTGGTGGCATCCTCTGGTGGTATACTTCTTCGAAGTCAAATATATTATTCTCATAAAATACTTTTGTTAACATCAAAACTTTAGGTGTAAAACCAACTTGGTTCCAACAAAAGGAACCAAAGTTGTCTACCACATCATTGAAGTCTACCAAATCCATGTTGGAATGATGAGTTTTTGCTAAGTTGGGAAAATTGTTAGATATACTAGAAAAGAATGATCGATACGGGTTGGGATAAGTACCTACCAAAATTGATAAAGAAAAGGCAATGAATGAAAAAAAAGGAAAGCAGGATGGTTCGTCTGGAAAATCAGACACCGAATTCACAGAAGATTCCTATTTGTGACATTCGCCAAACCTTTCAAAGTGCCGAAATAATTTATGTTGACTAGGTGGATGTGGTGGAAGAAGAACATGTTGGTGATGATAACCTCAAACTAGTGTACCCTTGTCTTCCGAATACCATCCTCAACAATTGGAAGATCATCGAGTTTCCCGAGTTTGTTAATTCATGCTCAAAGTAATTATGTATTTCAACTCCTTTTGCTATGCCCAACGCTATAAGGATAATTAATTAGGGCGCATGTATTTCAATTCCATACTTATTATCAATAAATGCATTTTGGAATTCTCCAACCGTTTATTTTTCTTTTTTTTTCTTTCTTAAAGTTGCAACCTTTATTCATATTTTCTTTTTTTCCTTTTTCTTTTTAATTTTAACAATGCAGAGTCAAAAACGAATATGTTGAAAATAGCAGCGCTAGAACCCCTTCTTGTAATTTTGAACTCCCAATTAATCACGTTGATGAGGATTGTGAAGACAATTGTGAGTCTCCCCCAAAACTAGAAAGGTTAATGGAACAAGAAGCTAAGATAATCTAACCCTATCAAGAACATGTTGAGGTGATCAATTTGGGGACTGAAAGTGATAAGAAAGAAATTAAAATTAGTATGTGCATGAAAGGAAGTAAACGAGAAAAGCTGGTTAAACTTTTATTTGACTATGTGGACGTCTTTGCATGGTCATATCAGGATATGTTTGGGCTAGATACCAACATAGTTGAACACAAGCTACCACTCAGGCCTGAATGTGCTCCAATTAAACAAAAATTGAGGAGGATGAGGCCTGATATGTCACTTAAATTTCGACAAGAGATCAAAAAGAAATTTAATGCTTGTTTCATAGTAGTAGCAGAATATCCGCAATGGGTGGATAATATTGTCCCAGTTCCAAAAAAGGATGGAAAGGTTTGAATGTGTGTTGATTATTGGGATTTAAATAAAGCAAATCCTAAAGACGATTTTCTTTTCCCTCATATTGATGTCCTAGTGGATAGCACTGCTCAATATTCTCTTTTCTCCTTCATGGATGGTTTCTCAAGGTATAATCAAATCAAGATGGCTCCCGAGGATATGGAGAGAACCACATTCATCACACAATGGGGAACTTTTTTTTTTTTGTAAAGTGATGCCATTTGGATTGAAGAATGTTGGGGCAACCTATCAAAGAGCAATGGTGACATTGTTTCATGATATGATGCATAAGGAGATAAAGGTTTATGTGGACGATATGATTGCAAAGTACCGGATCGAAGAAGATCATGTTGTTAACCTTCAAAAATTATTTGAGCGACTAAGGAAGTTACTTGGGTTTATCGTTAGTCAAAAAGGGATAGAAGTGGACCCATATAGAGTAAGGGAAAAACAAGAAATGTCGGCTCCACGCACAGAAAAAGAAGTCTGTGGCTTTTTGGGGAGATTGAATTACATTGCCAGATTCATATCAAATCTGACTGCAACATGCGAGCCAATTTTCAAGTTGCTTCACAAAGACCAAAAGGTTGAATAGAATGAGAATCGTCAAAAAGCTTTTGAGAAGATTAAACAGTACTTGTTAAAACTTCCAATCCTGGTACCTCCAGTTCCTAGGAAACCACTTATTATGTACTTAACAATACTTGATGAGTCAATGGGTTGTGTGCTGGGGCAGCACAATGAATCTGGTAAGAAGGAGCATGATATTTATTATTTCAACAAAATGTTTACTAGTTGTGAAACAAGATATTCAATGCTTGAACGAACATATTATGCACTAGCATGGGCTGCTCATCAGCTAAGGCAATACATGTTATGTCATACAACTTGGTTGGTGTCTAAAATGGATCCAATTAAGTACATCTTTGAGAAACCTGCTCTTACAGGAAGGATTGTCCGTTGGCAAATTTTGTTATTAGAATACGACTTGGTGTATGTTACACATAAAGCTATCAAAGGAAGCGCATTAGCAGAGTACTTAGCCTTACAACCTGTAGAAGATTATCAATCAATGTAGTGTGAATTTCCCGACGAAGGCATAATGACTTTATTTGAAGATACTAAATCATCTGATAAAGAAAAATGGACATTGTTGTTTGATGGTGCTTCTAATGCATTAGGGCATGGAATTGGAGCCATTTTGATTTCCCCAGAGAACCCGTTCACTCCATTTACAACTATGTTGTGTTTTGATTGCACAAACAATATTGCAGAATATGAGGCATGTGCCATGGGTATTAAAGCAACCATTGAATCAAAGGTAAAAGTTTTTTAGGTATATGGAGATTCATCGTTGGTTATCCATCAAACAAAAAGAGAGTGGGAAACTCGAGATTCCAAATTAATTATATATTATACCCTTATAAAAGAATTTTTAGAATACTTCAAGAAGATCACTTTTCACCATATCCCTCGAGAAGGAAACCAATCGGCCGATGCCCTGGCCACATTGTCATCGATGTTCAAAATAAGCACAGGTCGGGATGTGTCGGTAATAAAAATCCAACCAAAGGATAAGCCAGCATATTGCTTATCAATAGAAGTGGAGCATGACGACAAACCATGGTTTCATGATATCAAATCCTATGTTAAGAATAAGGAATATCCATTGGGTATTTCAGAGACCAACAAAAGGTTTTGAGGAGGTTGTCAATGAACTTCTTCTTAAATGGTGACGTGCTTTATAAGCGAAACCATGATATGGTTCTCCTTAGATGTGTGGAAAAATAGAAGCAAAGAAAATCATTCAAGAGGTTCATGAAGGTTCTTTTGGAACTCATGCAGATGGGCACACAATGGCAAGAAAAATCTTAAGGGTTGGCTACTATTGCTTGACCATGGAGTCTGATTGTTTTAGTTATGTAAAGAAATGCCATAAATGACAAATCTATGCTGATAAAGTACACGTACCACCAACCTCTTTAAATGTCTTAACATCACCTTGGCCATTTTCAATGTAGGGGATGGATGTTATTGGGCTCATCGAACCTAAGGCTTCAAATGGACACCGATTTATCCTAGTAGCTATTGATTATTTCACAAAATGGGTTGAAGCTGCTTCTTATGCCAACGTGATGAGGAGCGTAGTGGTTATATTCATCAAGAGAGAATTGATTTGTCGATATGGGTTTCCAAATAAGATTATCACAGATAATGCGACCAATCTAAACAACAAAATGATGAAGGAGTTGTGTGATAGTTTCAAAATTCAGCACCATAATTCTTCGCCTTATCATCTGAAAATGAATGGAGCTGTAGAAGCGGCAAATATGAATATCAAGAAAATCATACAAAAGATGGTAGAAACATATAAGGATTGGCATGAAATGCTTCCCTTTGCATTACATGGCTATAGAACATCGGTTCGCACCTCAACAGGGGCAACTTCTTTCTCATTGGTGTATGGAATGGAACTGGTACTTCCCATTGAAGTTGAAATCCCCTTGATAAGAGTCTTGATGGAAACAAAACTAGAAGAGGCAGAATGGGTTCAATCACGATTTGACCAATTGAATCTCGTAGAAGAAAAAAGAATGATAGCTATGTGCCATGGTCAGTTGTATCAAAAAATACTTAAAAAAACCTACGAGAAAAAAGTTCGTCCTCGAGAGTTTCAAGAAGGAGATTTGGTCTTAAAGAAAATATTGCCCATAAAAAAAGATTCTCGTGGGAAATGTACTCCGAATTATGGGGAACCATATGTTGTGAAAAAGGCTTTATGTGGGGGAGCTCTAATACTCGCAGAAATGGATGGAGAGGAATTTCGACTTCCAATAAATTCAGATGCAATCAAAAAATATTATGCTTGAAAACAAAAATGATTGAAAATGGGCTCGCTAGGTTGAAAACCTGAAAAGGCGACCTAGGCAAAACTAGAGCATCCCGATAGATTGAAAATTTGGAAGAGCGGTCCGGGATATTAAAAAAAAAGATCAAGCGGTTCAAACTGGGGCAATTATTACTCTTAGAAGTTGACCAACAGGAGTCCTGAATTACAAGAATGAACAGCGTTTGTTATACCTCCAACTAAACCTAAACACACTTATCCATATATTGTAACCCCAATTGTCTCATTCCCAATGTAGTGAATGTACTTTTTCCAATATTGTTATTCGATTTTGTACGTTACACTCTTTCTAAACTAATTCAATTTCATGGTTGATTTGTTTTAGCATTTTAAAATTTTTTGTTGGAATTTGAAATGTGTAAACAAAAAAAAATTATTATTTTAATTATTTTTTATATTTGAAAATATATACACGTAAACTCGATAGATTCTCAATATGTATGGAGATGTCAAAAAAAAAACAATCATTTTAGACAGTACACTTTGTTTCGCCTCTAAAAAAGTCATGCGAGATGTACTAGAGTCATCATACAAAAAATGGTTGTTATCTTTATTCATCCATTAAATCTTGTGGGCGTATAGGATCGTATAAGGATCGGGGAACTAAAATGAACAAGAATTTATCTAACACCCACCAAACATACATCTTACATTCATAACCTACTTATACTCACGTGAACCATGTATCTTCATTCATACTTTATATATACTCAACAACCTTGCATAATGCATAACAAACATGAATCATTTATATCTTGTTTTTATACTTCATTTATACTCAACAACCTTCTAAACTAATTTGTCTACATTCCTATTGGTTTACACATCGATAATCAATCCAAACGCGATCATTTCATTCTTT
Organism: Cicer cuneatum; assembly: GCA_037974295.1. Lineage (NCBI taxonomy): Eukaryota > Viridiplantae > Streptophyta > Magnoliopsida > Fabales > Fabaceae > Cicer > Cicer cuneatum. The sequence continues at coordinate 41,052,985 of JBBPBO010000004.1, read as the reverse complement.
CATTAATGTCGATCTACGCATCGGTAACCAAACTGAAGACGGTCATTTCTTCATCCATGTTGATCTACGCATCGGTAACCAATCCGAAAACGATCGTTTTTATTTTATTTTTGTCGATATGAACAATTTTTTTTCTTTCGCATTATTTTTAATTTTCCCAATCCTTTCATAAATTTACTTCTTCATATATTGAATTAATTTTTATTTTATGCAAAATTTGAGGGACAAAATTTGGATCCTTATATTTACTTATCTTTTACAACGACTCGAATATAATTAAATAGGGGTAGCTGTAGTACTCTAATTTCGAATATAATAATATGTTTAATAAGCATTTTGTAGTTATTATTAAGAAGTAAAAATCATAATTTTATAAATGATCCAAATTTTGAGTCTATATTTATATGAGTTTCTATTACATTATATTTAACAAAAATAATAATAATGAAAACAAAAAGTATTCTATTTGCACTGCAATCCTTTTGCAATCCTTTTTCAAAACCATGTGTATGTCTTCCTTCATCCCAATAATTTTTTTAATTTTATTTTATCCCAACAAGGTTATATCTTCACTATTCTTACACTCAACCAAAAAAGATCAGTCACATATTTTCTTAAGCATCTGAGGTTGCTTGTCTTTGTTGCGAAAACAATGAAAAATGTAGAATTTGATTTTATCTCATGAACGCATTGCTGCAAAATAATAAAAAATACATAACTTAATTTTATCTTATAAACACAAAGATTCACCACTTTAGTCAATAAATTGAGACAAAAAAATCACTCTAAGGGGGCAGATTTATTTTTCAAAAGAGAAGTAAAGAAAAAGAGAGAAATTAAGTAGAGAAACAACACAATCTCGTCTTCAAAATTATTTATTTCAAAACAAAAAAGAAAAAAAATATTAGTAAAACAGAGGTTATTACCGTCATTCCAACTTCCACAGGTAACCACCGCCGACCACCGTCAACTGCGTCACACCGCCTCTATCTTCATCGGTATATGAGAAGACATGTATTTTCTCATTGTCTTCATGTTTGCTCTGCTTTTCAAACTTTATATTATTAGATTGGAAATTAAAATTTGAAACTAGAGTTTGAAAGATGAAATTTTGTGAATGTATGGATATTTTCTACCCAAGAACTACGTAGCTTTGATTTCTCCATCGCACCGGGAGATACGTAGGAGCAAGATCACACTCTTGTCAAGCACGTTAATAAAAATTTTCTTTTTTTTCCCTCTTTTCTTTAAGCACATATTTATTTCAAAATCACATTAAAAATAAATAATTGATATTCATATTTAATAATAAGAAGAAATAAATATATTTAAGTTAATACTAATTTTGCACAATTAATTATAGGTAACCGTATTTTAACGGATGTCGTATGGTACTAATACCTTCCCTACGCATAATTGACTCCCGAATCCAAAATTTGGTTTTAAAGACCAATATTTTTTCTATTTAAGGGTTTCCCAATGTTTTCCCTATTTTAAATAAACTTTGGTGGCGACTTCATTTAATTTCGAGAAACACTCGAAATCTAGGCCGCGACAGACAACAACACGAGTTTTCGATTCAATCAATTCATCACTAAAACAACCATATTCAAGAAATCAAAACTCTTCAATCAAACAAAAGCTCCAGTTATCTTACACTTGATTCAAATATCTTTTTATTGAGTTATTGCCGATAATCAATCTCAAACGAGTGAATGTGTAAAAATCCTTTTTGGACTATAAACATCCTTTCAAGGTTGAAATGTACATGATGTAATTGATCAAGAGTGATCAAGAAAAAATTGTGTGAAAGCAAGAACGTTCTTGTGTGAAGCACATTAGTGGAAAAACTCACAAATTGTGAAGACTGGATGTAGCCCACCTTAGATGAATCAGGATACATCGTTCTCCATTCTCTCTTCCTGACATCAGTCTCCGTGTCATCTAAGTGAAGTTTAAAAGTTTCAATTTTTTTCACACAAAAAGAAAAAGTAACAACTTTCTTTTTCCTTCTTTCAAAAAATGGCTACCATAGCCTCATCATAACCTACTCTCCTCCTTCCCAATATCCCTTGTCACTTCTCAACCACCCACTAATTTATACCTATGGTTGTCGTTATCTCCCTCATCTCGTCCCAAAAATCTACATCTTCTTTTCATCTCAACCTTTGTACTCTCATCCTCTGTAACTCGCGTTTCATTTTTCCCAATTTTTTCCCTTCTTTCTCAAAAACATGGCTCGCACCAAAGCTTCTGCACGAAAAAATCCAACTCCAAGAACCCCATCTCCTTCTCGATCACTAGCTCCACCACCATGACCCACTCCTCCATTGGAATTGGCAGAGTTTTTGGAAATTTCACACTCTTTCTATCCATAAGGCATTCGTGCATTTTAATGCAAAGCTCTGCTTGTATTCACTTTAAAAGGGGTTGAAATCTGACTCGCTCCAGAAATCTTAGCTAAAATCCAACATTTACTTACTGAAGGGCAAAAAATATTTGGAAAAGATTGGTATTCTACCCTAAATGTCAACAAAGATATGGTTTTTAATGAGTTCTTCATTCTTGGCTCAACCAACTATGTGTTTGCATATTTGAAACCCCTTCAAATTTCTTTTTAACAATATCAGTCAGCGTTCAATCCTTCCCCACTGTGGTAGCCACAAGTATGTCTCTAACAACAATGCTCTAGTCATTTATCACCTCCTCCATTGCCAAAAACTCGACCTTCCACATATCATCATCAAAAACATGATCGCCTCCACCAACCGAGATTACAAAAAAAAAAAACTACAGTTCCATATGGCATGGTTCTCACCAAAATTTTCAAATATTTCAACGTCCCTCTCAAAAATGAAAAACCCATCATCAAAATTCTCTTCCAAAAACATCTCCCACATGAAGAAAGATTCATCAATTCCACCAACTCTATACTTCTCTTAAGATCAATCACCATTTTCTTATGGTTCCAACAAAATAAAGTGTTCTGAAAGTAAAACATCCTTAAACCCAAAAACTCATAACTTTGGAGTTAACATTCCTCAAGAACATTCTCCCTTTCAGCACAATGATCTTCCTTTCATTACCACTCCATTTGACTGAACACCACTTACAAATACTCCCGCTTTTGGTATTCCAACACCACAATCACATCAAAATCCGATTCTCCAAAGTCATCTTTGTTCCAAAATCCATTTTGACATAGCATCTCAAATGGCTTCGGCCTTTGTCTCCCCACAAAAATTCATATCTTCCTTGTTTGACATCAACAAATACCATGCTTTTCCATATATGGATCTTTATGGTTCCTCTATTCCTAAAGCACAGTCCTTTTCCAACACCTCCCTACTATTGGCTCATCTTTTGCCACATTGTCTTCCTTCTGCACTACATGATTTCCTTCTCCAGGACAAACTTCTCTAGCTTCTAAGCATGTGAATGAAGATCTTCGTCCTCCAAAATGCTCCAAATTAGAGATGGACACTTCAAAAACTCGCAAGGATATTCCTTAGATTTTTACATCTTTTCAAACAATCATCGATAGGCAAGTCCATCAAGATAGGAAGAATGCAATCCTAAGGGATTGAATGGCTACTCAGCTAACTCCCAAACTAGGACTAGAACCACCGCTTCCAAATCCACTTCCAACCTTCCCTGATCTACCCATGTCCTCCATATCTTCATCCTCTAATGGATCTTCTCCATTGTTATATTTTTAAAATTGCCTTCTCTTTGGATTCCTCCCAACACTTTTTGCTATGACAAAGGGGGAGAAATAGTCATTAGATTTAAGAAGTATTTTTGATCTGATTATGTACTTCTATGCTTTAATTTTTTTTAAACCATACGTATGAACACTCTTTTGATTATTAATGAAGAAGATATATTTTGATTCAACGTTATCTATTATTAGATGAAAAAATTGACGGGGAGATTTTTAACAAATGCACTTTGTATAATATCATCGGAATCAAAATTAAAATCTAATTAACATGTTTGTCATCATAAAAAAGGGGGAGATTGTTGAGGCAAAATCCCAAATCAATGCTTTGAAGATAAATAAACAAGTTAATTAATTTCTAATCATGATTCTGATTGTGTTGCTATTTAACTTGTGCTTTAAAGTGTATTATTTGAAGATAGGTAATCTAGACCTATTTGATAATCAAGATAATTATGTTTTAAAAAAGAACATTTTGGTTCATAAGAATATCAATCTGGGAAACCAAGACCATTTTGGTTCATAAGAATATCAGTCTGGATAAACCAAGATCGTTCAAGTTTGTGACATTATCATTCTAATTGAATCAAGATCATTTTGGATAATTTTTTTTAACGATAAAAATGAAATGAATCATTTCCCAAAATACAGATCTTAAGTAAAACTAATATCAAGGCAACTCAAAACAATGATCAAGCCCAAAAGTTTAACTAAAAGAAGCAAAACAACATCAAGAACAATAACCAGATCAATCTCCATATTGATGGGCTATAAACAAGTACAACTAGGACAACAAGGATGAAAAGTACACAGCTACTACACCTTTTGCAGAAAGTCCAGCTAGCATGCAAGGCAGAAAACTGACACCAGATAGCTACTAAATATCTCAATCACAATATTCATTCAAGCACAAACGAAGAATATTCTGGTTGCAAAGGAAGAACCTTCTGGATAAAATAGAACTCATGTTTATTAATTATCACTCTGAATAGATGGATCAGTAACGACTATAATGAGTTGTCACTAACCTTCATCTTGTCTATAAAAAGAACATCAAGGTGAAGACAACAACAAGTGTTTTTAGTGCAATCAATTCATCACCAAAACAATCATATCGAGAAATCAAAACTCTTCAATTAAACAAAAGCTCTAGTTCTCTTACACTAGATTCAAGGATTTTTTTTATTGAGTTATTGCTAATAATCAATCTCAAACAAGTGTATCGTGTAAAAATCCTTTCTGGACTAAAAGGTATTTGTAAAAATCCTTTCAAGGTTGAAAGGTGAATGCTATAACTGATTAAGAGTGATAAAAAAAAATTGCGTGAAAGCAAGAACGTTCTTGTGTGAAACACATTAGTGGAAAAGCTCACAAATTGTGAGGACTAGACGTAGGGGTAAACGAGGATACATCATTGTGTGATTCACTTATTCCTATCCTTTATTATTTGTTACTCACTATCACTAATCATGTAAAAATAAATTGTTTCATTTATTTTTGACTAACCAAGAACGTTCTAGATTTTTTATGAGTAACCAAGATTGATCTTGAGCTAGTTTAAATTAAAAGCAGGAATTAATATTTTAAAAAGGGAATCACAATTCAAACTCTCTTCCTTGTGATTGGTATTGCTACTTTAGTAATAACGAATGAGATTATAGATTTGGCTAAAAGACTTGGAGCCCAATGTTTTTTTTCTAAAAGTGACTTTGAGAAAGCGTATGATTCTGTAGATTGGCTCCATTTAGATGAAGGCATATATTTCTACATGTTCTATGTCGACTCTTGTGAATGGGAGTCTTACTAAGGACTTTCCAATGCAACATGGTGTGAGGTAAGATGATCCTTTGGTACCTTTTCTTGGTGATTGTACAAGGTTTATCCAAATAGGTGGATAAAGTAGTGACAAATGAGCATTTTGCGGCTTTGGAGGAATCAGGGTCCATCTTTTTATTCCTATACTTCAATATACATATAATACAATTCTTATGTGTCGAGCGTATTGGGAAGTTGTGTGGAGTTTAAAAAGCAATTATAAAGGGTTTCACACTAGTTTTGAGCTGTAGGAGAATTTTGTAAAACCTTTCTTTCATGTAGTGAAAGTTCTCACTCTCAAATTTCTTGGTATTCTAGTTGGGGAGAATCCACGAAGGTGTTCAACATGGAGACCAGTGGTGGATCTTATGAAAAACAACTAACATTTTGGAATAAGAAACATATTTTAATTAATGGTAGGGTTATTTTGATAAATCTGATATTAAATAGCTTGCTTGTGTATTCTTTTCTCCTTCTTCAAGATGCCAAATAAGGTTTTACATACTCTTATAAGTTTGCAACAATTTTTTTTATGAAGTGGTACAACTGGCACTCAAAAAACTTGTTGGGTCTGCTCAGATGATATTTGTTTACAAGAGAAAAATGGTTTGGAGGTAAAAAAATTTAGAGTTCTTTAATGTCAATCTATTAGCTAAATGAAAATGGCATTGTCTTTTAGATAAACGTGCTCATTGATTTGAAATGTTATCTTATAAATACGGCTCATTATCACATGTTATTTTTATCACATGTTATATTTTTATGGTTAAATTGATTCACAATTTTCTTCTTTGTGGTGGAGAGATTTTCTAACTTTAAATCCTAATAGTTTTATTGATGATGCTGCCTTAAAGGTAGGCAAAGGTGATGTGGCTAGATTTTGGGAGGATAAATTATTTGGTATGATTGATTTTTGTGATATATTTCCTTCACTGTATGTGTTGTTTGTAAATAAGCATATTCTTGTTGAGGATTGTGTTGTTGGGAGATTGATTGCAGTATTTGGAATTAGGTGTGTGTTCACCAATAGGTGGAAGTGAAGATTGCTTGAGTCAATTGTTTTTCTTATTACAAGAGGTGATGTTAATGATAAATGAATTTGGATAGAAACCTTGTTGCATACTTTTTTGTTGTTGCATTTGCTTATCTTAGCCTCTTATGCTAGTTAAAGCCCAATGATGGTGATCTTATCTTCGTGAAGACATAGCAAAAATATTAGTAGACAAAAATTCTATCCAAAGTGTTTATTTTTGTGTGGAGATTGTTGTTGGATCGTCTATCCACCAAGACAATTTATTGAGGAGGGAAATTATTAATAATGAGAATTGCATAAGTTGTAGTTTTTGTTTTCGAAATGATGAATAAATTAATCACGTCTATATTTGTTGCTCTTTCTCGTATAATATTTAGCAATCGATTTATGAATGATTGAGTGTATCTAGTGTTTGGGGAATGAATGTGGTGGATAATTTATTGGAGCATGCATTTATGGTGAAAGATAAAAAGAACTATAAAGTTAGATATTTTATAGTGTAACAAAATATTTTATAGTGTGACAATTTTGTGTTAGTTAAAAACTTTATCTTGGAGTTAATTTTTATCAAGCGTTAGAAGGAATTTGGATTGAAATTACCATGCTACATGAAACCCTTAGAGTGTCTAAAGTTTATTTGATCTTATTTTAATACCTATTTAATATAATGAGCTAAAATACCTCTTCTACTTTGCTTTTTTATTTGTAAATATTGTTTTGTTGTTTATAAAAAAATATTTAAATAAATTTTTAGTTCTTATAAAATTTTAAAATTTCATTTTTAGTCCTTAAAAAAACTATATTTTTTAATTTCTACAAAATTATCATACAAACATTGTTAGTTCTCAATAGAATATCAACATATATTTTTGAATGATTTTTTTGTACACATATTTACAACAATATAAAAAGTTCATTCATAAAAAATAACTTAAAATTTGATTTGTAAATCAAAAAAAAACTTATATTTAATTTATTTTACGTTTAAAAAATTTTAAATTTGTATCGACGAATATTAAATAATGTTATAAATATATTATAAAAAAATCATTCAAATTTTTTAAATTTAAATGATGTTTTATTCAATAAAAACTAAAACAATTTATAAAATATCCCTCAAACATAAACTCAATCTTGGTTGAGGTTTTAATCCTACAAAAAGTATGAAGACATAAATTGTGTTGAAACTCTTACATAAATTGAGGTTTTTTCTACTAAAGTAAAATGTATTGAAACTCTTATATAAATTAAAAGAACAAAATTAAACCCTTCACAGCTCCGAACCCAAGGAAGAGGAACTCACGCGTACTCTCTCGTTCACGTTAACCGCGGAGAGCGACTGAGGACCACCGTAACTTCTGCGCCGGCACCGGCGGAAAGAAAAGTACGAACGAGAAATGTCACTGGTCGATTACGCTTCCTCCTCAGACGACGACGACGTTCCTGAACCCAATGAACAAGAACGAAAGGAAAAAGAGGAACCCCAACGCACTTCACCGCAACCACAACCTCTTCCACGACACAATCTGTAATTCCATAATTACATGTTTTTTTAATTGTTTCAGCATAGAATCGTTTTTTTTCCTGTGGTGTTAAGTATGTGTTTGGTTCGGTGGGGACACAAATTGATTTTGAATTAATTGACTTTGACTTAGAGTAAGTTGAAGGTAAAATGATTGATGTTTGGATAATTTATGTAAAAGTGACTTGAATGATAAATTATTATAGGCTAAAAATTAATTCTAGAGGCAAAAGCTACAAGTTCCAGTTTCAAGTTAGAATCAATTCTAAAGGCAAAATCAATTCTTTTCGAGAATAATTAAACATGTCAAAATCAATTCTATACCACTAGAATTGACTTTGACTCCTCCAAAAGTGGAACCAAAAATACTAAGTCCAACATGTGATTTAGGGGCCAATAGTTGTATTCTTTTTTTGTCTTAATCACCCGATTCTCGAGGAAACAAGCTCTATTAATATTTGGTTTGAACCAGGAGGTAAGTAAGTCTGAACAAATATTCTTTCAGTCAAGTTTGATGCCAGGCATTTGATCCATTCGACCTTAACTAAAGCTTATTAACTACTTGATTCAATTGCTTTATTTATGTGGTAACCTTGTATTTTTATTCCTATGAGATATAGAGAATTAGGGATAAGTTTTCTATATTAATTCACCTTGATGAATTGCATTAGGTAATGCAGGAAATAGGCGGTGCAGTTGATAGTATAAAACAAGGATATGGTTTGAGGGTTGATCACTTCTAAGGTTTCATTTGAGATTTGTTAGGGGAGGGGTTTGAGATGAATGGTAGGAGGAAAATAATTGGGAATGGCTTTGGAGGGTTTTGGAGAGCTTTGAAAAATTCCCAAATTCCTTTCCCTCTTTATAATACTCTCAAAATAGAGAGAGTATTAGTCATAAGTTTTTCTCTCCTCTCCTTTCCCCTCCTAACTCTCAAACAAAGCCTAAAAGTTCCTTATTAGAAACATGAAGTAGGAAATAGGTGGGGTTGATAACATATGGAACTTTTTTTATAAGAAATTTTAAATGGTATTAGGTATATTCGTAGCTTGCAGTTTGGTAGCACACACAAACTCATCAATTTGACAATAAAAATCTGTATGTGTTTGCCGAAGGTTTCTTTCTTCAAGGCTCTGTCTTTGATCGGTATTTGAAGAGATTGGTGATCCGTTTAGTCTGTTTACTCTGTTTTTTATATAGGAGACAAGAGAGGATTAGAAATAAATATATTAACAGAGGAAGTTGGGTAGTGAGAAAGATGGTACAATCTCATTTTAGTGGGTTGGGCATGTTCGGATAAGACCTGTAGAAGCCTAATAGGAAAGTAAATCAAAGAGTAGCGTTTAATAGTAGCTTTAAAGAGAGACTAAAAAAAACCATAGATCAGATAATTAAAAACGAGTTAGATTTTAATAATTAATTTGTGATTGTTGTTCTGCTCTGATGTTATGTGATAATCACTTCAAATGGAGAGTCCATGACCTTCAGAATGTGGTATCTTTTTAGGGAATATTAGGAATATCTTACCATTGTTTGTTCCTGTTGTTGTTGCGGTGGCTGGAGGGGGTTTAGGTCTGTCTTAGGATGCTTCAATACAGAAATTTTGGTGGCTGGAGGTTGTTTAGGCCGTGCGTCCAAGTCCTGTTTGGTACAATTTTTAGTTGATATTGGTGTTTTCTCTGAAGCCCTGTTAAGTTCTTGAAGCTTGTTAGTTGTCAGTTGTTGAACTGTCAAGTTCAGGGAGGTGAAATTTGATGTTTTTCAGCCACTTTTGTTGTTGTTTGCTGGTTTCAGTAGGTCTTCTGTTGCTTTTTGTGGCCTTCACCTCTGATTGTAGGCAGTTCTATTTCATATCATATTTTCACAATTTTGAGGTTCATTGCTTTGGTAGCTGCTCTTCCTCTTCTGTTGATGGTTTTGAAATAAGTTTGTTTGCCAAAGGTGATTTTGGTACAGTCTTGCATTTCATGGTGAGCCCAGTTTCTATCAGAGATTCTGTGCTTTTCTTCAGTTGCTGGTTGTCTTCCTGATGTTGAGTAAAATAGATTAAATTTTGATTGATTGAAGGCTTTAAACCAATGGTAGTGACTGTTATGTAATTTTGGTGTTGACTTGTGTTGAAGGGTCATGTTCTTATGTTCTGCACACTAACTCTTGAATCTGATGTGGATTGCAATGCAATAGATTCTTGACCATTGTTAGATTCTACATTTTCTGGTGGTTGTTGCAGTGACTTTCCTTTCTTCTTTTAATGGAGGGTCTAAATAAAATTTAATTATCAGGTAAAAATTCTAATGAAATGAAACTATGTAAGATGCATTTTAACCATTAAGGGTCGTCATAATTGCATCAGTGAGCCAGATCCCATGTAAATACTGTTTTACCCTGAAAAATAGAAAATAAAGACATTATGATAAAAGTATATATGTAGTATCAGTATGTGCTTATATGAGGTGTTAATTTAAAATCAGCATAACATTAATTATAGTTACATTTCACTTTTCTTGACCAACATTGTTTTCTTTACTCAGTATTTATGCACTTTTGTGTAGGACAAAATCTGATTCTTCATCCAACCAGCCACTAGAAAATAAACCACAGTCATCTTCAGCTTCCCCTTCGGTGGAGAAACTTCCTGATGCTTCACTTCTTTTTAGTTCACCCGCTCTCTCATCTAATCTGACGAATGCTAGTGACCACTCCTCTCGAGTTGCTGCGGCCCTAGCTGAAAATGCCTCACGTAAAAGAGACTCTAATGGAAGGGCCTCCTCTTCCATTCGTAGTAAAGTTCCTAGAGCAAACCCGCCTCATTCAAGGAGTGTACCAGAAACGGCTGGTCGTATGCTGGTTCCACCTCAGATCAGTGGAAGGTTAGTGGTGTCATTTTGACTGATGGCTATCTGCTTGTTGATTTTTTTTATGCATCTGTTGCTGCCTACTTAAAAGTTAGAGTTTTTGTTAATCATCTCTGAGATTAGTAGATCCTTAATTGATGAAGGGCAACATAAGCTTTTTGTCAGAATATTGTAAACTTAAAAGTTTAAATGAGCTATACCATGATGTCTGCTTATAATTTAGATTTTTATTTCCTTAATAAAATGCTGGGTTTTTCTACTTTTCTTGTTGTTTAGTATACTTTGTTATTTTATTTTGGTGGGATTATGAGCAGACTTCCTCTTCATGCATTATTGTTTTGATAAAAAAGAAATTCTGTAGTAAAGAAAAAGAGAAGGAAAAGAAAATAATATTGAAACATATGTCAACTCAGTAGGGCTTTCCCATCCCTCTGCACATCGAAGATAAAAATCCGTTTATAAAAACCATGATCCGAAACCCATGATGTACAAAGAGACTAGCTTACACTAAACAAAAAGATTGATATTACCTAAGGGTGAATTTCCAAGAATTCAGTTGAGTTGTGTTAACAGCAAACTTGGCTTCAAAACCTTTGTTGCGGACACCACAATTGCTGTTGAACACGCAATGCAGTTTGTTTCAGCTTGTGGTATTTTCCAAATAAACAAACCTTAGACCTAATCTCCTAGAAGGCTCTTTGGTAGAACTAGAACAATAGTAGAGTGAAAATATTAATTTTAAAAAATCAAACTGAACCGGACGATTGAACCATGAACCGGCACTGTCCACGGTTTGGGTATTTGAGCGGTTCAACCACAGTTTCGCACCAGTTCGAACGGTTTAAAGCAGTTGAGACATGACCGAAACCGGAGGTCTCGCCGGTACGATATTCAGTTCGGTTTTTAAAACATTGGAAAATAGGAGAAAGAGGCAGAAGAATATGGTGGTATCATTCAGCAATCATAGTATGATTATCGTACTTCTGATCAAGATGGTGGAAAGGTAGAAGATACAAAAACCGACTATTCCCTTCCTCACTCACTCAAGGACTAATAATTAAGGATGGTTGTGATGGAGGGAATCATCATGTGAATTTTATAGTTGATGTAAAAGGATAAATCGTTTGTAATTTCTTGGACTTGTTAGAGATGTTGTTAGGATAATAAAGAGGTGTTAAAGTAGTTTTGGATAGTTAAGTTAGTTACTTGAGCAATTTTGTGAAAGGAAAAACCCTTGAAGGAGAAATTTCTCCCCATTCTCAATCATTCATTCAATATATTTATTCTTTTTTTCATTTGTTTTGTTCAATTTCACATTTTTCTCTCTACGTTCAGTTCATAACAGATACGTATATGTAAATCTTGTTTTCCATCCTTCTCCTTGATTTTTCAATAATCTCAATTCGGATTTCGGGTTTCATAAATAGTTCTGCTCTTTTCTATCTATTCTTTACTTTTCTATTCCAATTTTTTAATAGAATAGCAAGTTATTATACTGACACTATTTTTCATTTTTCCACTGTTACACTTTTAGTTTCCATGATAGTTTATGGCTGCAAATTTATTTGGCTGCTCATGCTAATCTTCCAGAAGCATTTGACATCTAGGAACCATAATTTAGTGTGCTTTTTCATGCATTTTACCATGTCCCAATATATTATTTGCTTTAGATACCATTGTTTGTCGGGTTCTACTTGTTCTCTTATCTGAAATGGCTATTGTGTTTCCTTTCTGAGTTATATAATACTAATAAATTTCTGATTTATATATTTTCTTAGGAAAAACGTTGTTACTGAAGACATAAGCAAGCTTTTTGTGCAAAAACACTAAGAACATCCATCTCCTTAGAAGATTACAAATTTGAAAGGAATGATGGGTGAGAAACTTACACCTCTAGATGCAGCTCTTCACTTGTTGAAAGTGCTTGCTTTTGTAGAATTTGTACTAGAATAACAATTTGAAGTTTGTTTATATCCTCACATTTCTGCTACTGTTTAGTTGATAATATTATTTTGTTAACTTCCAGCTTAGCATGTAAAAGAAAAAGTGGTAGAAACCCTTTTGGGGTGATTGACTTTGCTGCGCCTTTTTGAGATTTGTAGGCATGATTTATGGTGTGTTTGGTACCTCAGAGAGCTCCATTAACGTGCACTGTGTTTAAAACTATAACTTGGAGTTTTAGGTCTAATTCATGACCGATGGCCTTCTAACGTGGAAGCTAACATATGTTTAGGCTTAAGGTTCTAAAAACACTTTCACATGTATGAAAAAAAAAATTATTGGAAGAGACGGTCCACTTTTGTGATCTCTACATCTAGATAATTAAGAGTAATTCATCTTTAATTTTACAAAAATGTTTTTGGTCTAGTGTGCAATGCATATGGATTTTTTGTCTTTTCGGTTCTTAGGAAAATGGCTCTAATAATCTTGAGTTTTATCGGGAGTTAAATATAAATATATAAGTTTTTAATTAGGGATCAAATTTTAGATACTCTAGATCAATTTAACTTAAATTGAAATTTATTAGTAACGTGAGTTCAACCAATTGGGATAGTGGGTGTGGATGACCAATTGGGACAGTGGGCGTCTGATGGATGAGTGTTTGTTAAACATAATTTCAAGTTAAGATGATTTTGTAAAATTTATTTGATTTAGATTGAATTTGGAGGAGGCAAATATTTCCAACAATAAGTTACGTTGTAATGTTGGGTCATATTCGAGATTTTCTACTTCTCCACACTTTAAGATATGTTATCTAAACAATATGAATCAATTGAAAGGAAAAAGGGAGGAAGAATAAAAAGAGACTAGAATTCCAAACAAAATGATAAAAGATGAATATAGTTATTACAAAGATAATATATAGTATTGCATAAAAAATAATATAGAAGCATAAAAGGACTACACTGCTCATTTAAAAATATAACAAATCCAATAATATAAGTCCAATCGATTATTATTTAACAAGTGAAACTACTCCGCCGCCTCTCTCAAATCTTAATTTTAGGTTCTCTTTTTCTTCCTCCATTAAAGAGGGGTGGTTTATGATCATTTTTTAGTCTAAACTCATCACTAAATCGTTTTTTCTTCATTTTATTTAAATATGTAGCTTCCACACAAATTTAGTTTTCTTTCATATTTTTTGTTGTGATTTTTTCATCTGAGGGTGATGCTTTTTAATTTTTCCGTCTTGGTGTGGCGCTTCTTTTTGTTTTGATGCGGTATTCGTTTTGGTTCAAATTGACATAGTAGCTTTGATCGATTACAATTTTCAATCAATGACTTTGGCATCGTTAACCTTACATATCTGAAGGCATAAGTATTTCAGACATTTGAATTTTGTCATGTGTGTAGGCATATTTCAGATTGACATAGTAGCTTTGATCGATTACACTTTTCAATCAACGACTTTAGCGTCGTTAATCTTACATATGTGAAAACATAAGTATTTTGAACATTTGAATTTTGTCATGTTTGTAGACATATTTCTGTTTTACGCTAATAACTTAGGTGTTGCGAATTCGCATATTCATCCTTGAATTTGTATTGCATCAATGTATTCTATAATTTGAATCAATGAATATCATTTCCTTTAGTAAAAAAAAACCATGTCAGTTTAGCCACTATGATATTTGACAACAAAAAAAGTAAATTATTTATGGACCTTTTATTTTGTAGGACCAAATTATATATTTTTTTATCATCTATAAAAAAATTGTCCTTTTTTTAATTATTGTTAAGGACGTAATTATCTCCATTTTTGAAGGTGGTTCTTGCAGGATTAAATGTTGTCCTGATTTATTTTTTTCAGAGACTAAAAAATTATTTATATTTTTAGCGACAAAATTAGGTCATATAATTTTTATCAAGGACTAAAATGAGGTAAATTCTAACATGGAACATGGTCCATCATGAACCAATTTTAAAAAAAAAATCAAACTTCAACGATCACAAATGTCGTCTCTTTGACGTAGACACTAATGATCGTCTTTATTTTTATGACTGAGGTAATGACTTAAATAATATCAATTCAATAAAATTAAAATTAAAATAAATATGTATCTTGTATTGAATTGACATCAACAATATCATCGTCTTATTCATAAACACGGAAATAGTTACAAACTATTATTTCTTAATAGTATTATCGATTATCATTAAAAAAAATTATCATTTTTAAATATTAATATACGATAAACTATTTATAAAAGTGGTACCATAAAATAAATGTCTACTAATTTTAAAAAAAAAAGTAAATAACTGTGAACAGCCTACCCTAACATAAACATCCTTACCAAACCCCACTTTAATAAATACATTCCCATAATTGATAAGCGACCAGTTGTTTCTTTTAATCATAATGTCACTAACCTTTCTAGTTAGAAAAATAAAACTAGTTAGTCTAAACATGAAGACTCTTTTTGTTCAAGAAAAACATTCCTCACTTCCACAATTAAACAGCGCCTAATTAGTTTGAAATTTTTGCCAAAAGCGATATAGGTACTCTTTTAAAAAGTGGCTCTATACAATTTCAAAACATGGATACCAACTACAAATACCACTTGATTTAACATGCAATCAAAATATCTTATTTCTCTTATTAATTACCCCTTTACCACATTTGTTTGTATTTATATACAAGACTCTTTGTAAATTGTTAAATACATTTATTATTATTTGTTTTAAATATTTTTTTATATTAGCAAATTATCGTGAAATATAAAAAGTGAACTTTAAATTTATTTATACACAAAAGATAATCTAACAATAATCATATACAAACTATATATATTAATTACATAATCAACTTTTTTTTAATATATGTAAAAAAGTGTCGTAGATATACTAACTACATTGAATTAGAGGAGATCGAATATATCAATTGATTTGAACTAAATTAAAAGAGTTGAATAATAAAAGAATCAATATCTAATCTTTTATTAAAGAAAAAATATTAATATAACTATTATACTAACATTTGTAAATTGAAAAATAAGTTACATTGAGCTAAAGGATTTTTTATGGCAAACAAATCAAATCCATCTTATTCCACATCTATAAAACATGCCCACATAGAAAAGGCCAAAAACTTTACAAGTGACATGAGAAAACAAAATTGTCTTCGTCAAACCAATGTAATGGTTATCAATGTGATCCATAAAATCTAGCTCATTAACTTCCAAAAATCCAAACAGGGTCTCCCACAAGGGGTCATGTACTCATTCACTAGTCACCACCAATACAGAAACTCTATATAATATAAATAATATATATTATGGATTTCAAATTACACGTCAAACCAACGTGTTCAAATACAAATATCAAAATTGTGTATAGTAGAATCCACACAATCACTCATATCATAACCATTGAATTAATATAAAATAAAAAAGCATACAAAATATGAATTCAAGATCTACACATGTGTACTTCCAATATCTCATATTACAGTATCGTTTAAAGGTTATGTTATATATTCTTATCTATAATAAAATGAGCCTATTGACTGAATGTAATTAATGAAATAAAAAATGCTATCTAAAAAAATAAATAAAGAGATTAGTGAAAAAACTAATTAAGTGCGGTTGATATTTAAAAATGATAAATACAATTAAAACTACTATATAGTTGATTTGAGTAGTAAAGACTCAAATACGTGATTGAAGATTCCATTTATAACTCTTGCATACAAATAAAATTTGATAAAAAACAAAAAAAGAATTTATATTATGTATCGAAAAATCTATCCACCCAATAAATACTTTATATTTAAAATATAGTTAAAAATGTACATTTAATTCTACTTTTTACGTGTTAAAAGTTGTTTTTAGAGGTAATTATAATTTAAAACTAAAATTTATAATTTTAACCTCTAAAATTAATTTTTAACTTAAAATTTATTATTATTTACCTCATCTATATATATATATATATATATATATATATATATATATATATATATATCCAAACATATACTTTTAGTTAATTTTTAATTATAATTAATTTTTCAAAATTAACTAATTTATAAAGAATTTTGTCACACAAAATAGATCTAGTAAAAAAAAAATGGTTTGACTTGAGATTCCCCGAGCAGAGGAAATCAAAATTATAAACCAACTCAATCACCTTAACGTCTAGTGCTTATCCACGAGGAGTCAGTTTCTATATTATATTTTAGTAAATTACCGTTTTCATTTTCGGTTCTCAGATGGAAAATTTTGGTAAATTTGATATCTCAAATTTATAAAATATTAATTTTTTAAAATTATTTAATACAAATTAAAATACTTTTTAAGCTTTCTAATTAATAGATAAAATATTCTCTAAAATAAAATAAATATTTTGCTTGACTTTAATCAATTTGAAGAAACCATATATTTCATAAATTTAAGGACTCAAATTAATCAATTTTACAATTTTAAGATCTAAAATATTGATTTTTTATATATAATGTTTATGGTCAATGGTAGTTTTATTTTCTATATTTTTATCGATTTACGAAATCAATTTTTTTAATTTTAAAATTTAACAATTTTAGTCTCTTATTCTAATTTTTTAATTAAAAATAGTGATGCGATATGTTTTAAAATAACATAACATATGACACGACGACGTAGAATGATTAAGACCTATGAAATTGGAATAAAATTCTCTTAACTTTCAACTTTGAAATTTTTTTTATTTTTGTAATTTAAATAATAACATATGAATAATTAATGCATCTAAATAATTCTATATAACAAAGTCATATATCAAATCATTTAAAATATTTCAAATCGTCATTTTTTTAGTTTAAAAATAAGAATGCAAAACAAAAATTATCAACTTTTGAAATAAGATGACTAATTCTATAAATTAATAAAAATAAAAGAATCAAAATTAAAATTAAGTATAATTCTTATTAACTTTTTTAATTTCAAATAGTAAATTCTGATTAAAGAAAAAAGCTGATTAGTAAATTCAAATTAGCATAATACTTGAACAAGGCGTGTCCAAAACATAAGGAGGCTAAAATAAATTTCAATATAATATTTTTCAAAGTTTATAATAATATTTTAATAAAATTATTATATCTTTTATGAAAATTATTTTTAAATACTTTATAAATCAATATAATTAATTTTATAAAATATTTATTTTAAATAAATGTATATTATTCTTATATCTTAAAATATTAAACTATGAAACTATTTATTAAGTACAGAATTTTTTAAAAACTTTTTTATCAAATAAAATTTTATTTATGTTTAAAGAATTGAAACAGTATTTTTAGTGTTTTTAACCTTCAGCCAACCCTAAACTTGTGTAGCGGTTAAAAAATACTATAGCTATGAAAAAGAGTAAATAAATAAAAGTAACTTAAATAATTCACGTGGTTATATCACATATTATTTTATATTTTGTGACACAAAATGCACATTCACAAGGCTACAGTCACAACCCCCAAAATATTCCAGTAAACTGTGTAACTTTTGTCATACGTGTGACATTTAAATCTACTTTTATATAGATTTTTGCATGTCCTTTCTTGTCAGATAGAGAAAATAAAGGCTAGAGAAAGAGTTTATATATTAATTGATAATTTGATTGGAAGATAAAATATAAATACAATATCATAACGTGAAATTATATTTTAAATTTTTTAAAATATCAAAATGATATATCTATATTTTATTTTATATGTCAATTTTTATTTAAATAACGTTACTCTATATTCATATTTCAATTTCATATAGTATTACGTTACATTATATATATATATATATAAATATAAAAGATTTCAATTTCATATAGTAATACATTACATATATATAAGTAAGTGAGAAAGAGAAAGTGGGCATCACTCACATGGGTGGGTTTTGGTGTGTGGACCCCACACACAACCTGGCATAATTTATAAATGAATAAGGCCCACTTGCAGTGTCAGCATAACCCATGTGATGGTGTGTCACATCGTGGACCCCACTATCTTATTTTTTTCCCTCTCCAATAATGACGTGAAATAAAGACATTACCCCACCTCCCACCAATTTACATATTCAAAAAAGTGAAAAATAATGCAACTACAAACACAAATTCCCCTTTGATATTAAAAAATAAAATAAAAAATCATCTCCATCTATTATTCTTTCAAATTCGTCTCCTTCAAAAATTATAGTTTTCATAGATACATGCTTTACATACATTTTTTTAATAGAATTAAAAAATATACAATTTTTAATAAAATAAAAAAACTAAATTATAAATAAAATTATTTAAATAGAATATATATTAGAAGAAAAAAGGTAGTCCAAAACTTTGATAATTCTTTTATATATATAATTATTTATATTTAATTTATATACGTGTATAGTCTATATAAATATATAAGTGATTTGATATGGAATTTCAATTGTTCTCTCTACTCAAATTACCGTAAGTTAGTAATTGAGAGGAAAATAAAAATAAAAATAAGTCATTTCTCAAGAAAAAAACACAAGAGAGAAAGAGAGAGGAAAAGAGAAAACAACAAAAGGGACCAATTAGTTTTAATCACTTTTGCTTTCTGCTTTTCCTTTTTTAAAATCTTTCACTTTTGTGTCTTGGTGGTGGCCTAGGGGTTGATAACTGTTTCACATCTAATTATGAGTACATACACACATCACTCCAAACGTTAAAAAAAGGTGCTAAAAATCTCCTTTTTGAAATTCAAAACAACTTTCATCTCTCCTTCAATCTAAAGTTATTTATCATTATATTTATATTTTGAAACATCAACCTTGCAGTGCATATTTAATATTACAGTGACTTTGTCAGAATCACAAGAAACCATGGTGATTTTACAAAAGTCACAAAGAACAACTTTGATTATATAAAAGCTACTATTAGTAATTTCTTCTGAATGCTTTCTCTATGATGAGCTTCAGCTATACAAATACTTCGAAAATTTAATCTTTTCTAATATAAAACTAAAAAGACTAATACATCCAACATAGGTAAAAAAAAAAAAAGCAAAGAAAAGGTGGAAGATATCACAATGTTTTGTTACTTTGTTACTACTATTACTACTTCTACTACACATTCACTCTCTTGATTCTTTTGCTATTCTTTACTTTTTAACCTGTGGTTCAGCTTACTACAGAAAATGAGAAGTGATGAAAATAGTACAACAACAACAACAACAATAATAATAATAATAATAATAATAATTATTATTATTATTATTATTATGATATAGAAAAAAAGAAAGGGAATGCATGTCCCACTTCCTTTACTGAACTGCTTTTGAAAGTATGCATTTTGTATGGAAGTAATTAGTATAGTATTGATGATTGATAGTGATGTCTTCATTGGTGGTGTGATTCTCTACAACATTTTTTTTTTCATGTCCTTCATTGTTTGGTCATGTTTCTCTTACTGTAAAAATATTCAACAACAAAATAAATTAAAAAATTTCTTAATAAACAAAAGACAAGTTGCATGTTTGGAATTTTTGCATGTTTAACAAAATTACGATAGCACTATAATTTTGTTAAAGCTACAAAAATGTAATTTTAGCTAGAATTAGATTGATATACAGTGATTTTGTCAAACTCACTGTCATTCTAAACATGTAATAAGAGATATGAAGTGTAATAACTTACTTGACGAGAAAATTGAATACTAAATGCCAATTGGTCCACCGGTGCCCGCAAGCATTCCAATGGTTCCATGTCCAGAAGAAAACCTAAATTTAACAAAAAATTATGAGTAATAGAGATTTAAATGCGATACTAGTCTGAGTACATGTTTGGATTGACTCTTTGTCTAGCAGAATCACAACAAACCACCGTGATATTAATAAAAGCTATACTTTGAAGTCTCAGCAAAATCACGGTGACACCGTGTGATTTTTTCAAGATCACTGTGATTCCAAACATGCACTGCATGTAATGATTGGTTACTACCTTGGTATTTGGCAATTATATGATTTGAAAGATCCCATGTCAAGGGCAGATGATGGTGGAAGAAGTGTGTTAGTACTAAATTTGGAATTGGCAGATGAAGCTGAGGCATCTGAATCAATGGTCTCATTAGGTCCATTGTTGTTGAATGCAGCCATGTAGTCACCAATAGCTTTAGTAGGTGAAGCAAAAGGGCTATCAGGGAGATTATGTTCCAAGCTGCATTTATTCATTAACAAATTTAGATACATAACCTTTTGAAATAAAAAATAAAATAAAATCAATGTCACAGTTTTCATTCAAAGTTTAGTATTGGAAATGAGGAATAAATGCATTAGACTTTTAGCATGGACTAAAAGTGGAATTTGATGCAAAAAATAAAGGTGCATGCTATTATTGTACCAACTTGGTTATTTATTCTAAGACTAAATGAGAAAGAAAAAAAAAGGTTTTATACCATTCTTGTAAATCACTATCATCATGAGTTGAGTTTTGCTTGCCACTTGTTTCATTATTTCCATTCTCTACTCCATTGACTGCTACTTCTTTGCCAACAGAAATGTTGACTTGTTGATCAATAGGAATTGATGCACTGCTAGCGGAACCCGAACCGGAACCATTCTCTGATATCAAACAACATAAAATGAAACACTAAGTTTAATCCAATTTCTTGAAAACACCAAGTTCAATTCAGGATCGAACTATACTTAAAAAATAAAAACGACTAGGGGTCTAGCGCAGGAGATTTGGATTGCATGCAGTCAAAACTGCAAACAGTCCTGCAATCAGAGTTTTTTAGCTGTCCAATCAAGATCAGACTGTTCAGAAAATCTGAACCATACAGTCTTTGATCAGACGGTTAGAAAAACCTTGACTGTAGGACTGTGTGCAATTTTGACTGCATGGAACCCTGATTCATAGCGCAAGTGGTTGGTGCGCAGTATGTGTAAGTGTTTTAAACCCTAGGATACTGAGTTTGAATCCTACTAAAAAAACTGTACATAAAATGTGAGATAAAATTATACCCTCTTGGCTTTCTGAGCTGCTGTGGAATGAAGAAAGAGCAAAATTTTGATTGAACATATTAGGAGAGTGCGTTGGGGAAGGAATTGGACTTCCGGACGAAAGTGCACGTTGGTGTTGCTTTTTTATGTCAAGAAGTTGTAGACTCATTAGTCTTCTATTTTGAAGCTCAAGAGCTTGTTGAAAATCAGCTTGCTCCTCTAACTTCCTCCTCCAAAGAATGTCCTGAGTATTGTAGTACATTCTCCCCCCTAAGAAATTCGAGAACATCGTACACATTAAAGAATAGAGCCACACATAACTAGAACACAAGACAAAGAGACACAAAAATGTAGCACTGATACTTCGAATTGAAGGCGTGTCTAGTGTCCAACACTGACAAATGTGATAACATTCAACAATTCAATTTTCTCAAATTACTACCAGTGCCGATGTGTCAGTGTTGTGTCAAGTATTGGTGTCAGTGTTTCATAGTTATAGTTATTAACTTACCAACTTGAAGATCAAATGGATCTCTAGCATCCAATCCAGTAAGTGTACCACAAGGAGAAAAGTCTCCCCTATCCAACTGTTGCTGCTTTCTGCAAATGTCAAGAAAAGAAAACTCAGCAAAGTTCAAAGCAGTATGAAAGATTGAAAGTGTAAAAGACAATGGAAAAGGAGGTGCCTGTACTTGTCTGGTACTTTTCCTTTCTCCTTGTAAGGCTTAACAAGAACTCTAGCATCACAAACAAAATGAGGGTTTCCTTTAGCTAAAATCAGTTTCACTGTCTCTGGATAAACAAATGTAACAAATCCAAACATCCTTTTTTGCTGGTATGGAATCCTCACATCTTGAACAGGTCCATAAATGCTGCAGCAAAAGTAATGAAAAACAAGTCAACTTCACATAACTCTACTAATTAGTGCATGCAAGTTTTGATTTGCAATGAAAATTTGCAGAATCTTAGTTTGCCACCGTGATTTTGTCAAGAACTACACTTTGTAGCTTCAATAAAATCATGATGTCACTATGGTTTCACCAAACTCATGTAGTGCATGTTTGATAGCACCAAAGTGTAGCTTTTTTGTAAATCATAATGCCTCACTGTGATTCTACAAAACTAAACTCATTGTCAATCCAAACATAGTCATAGAATTCAATTCATCATAAAAGATAGGAAATAGGAAAAAGAAAAGAACCTGAAGTAGTTTGAAACATCTTCCTCTCTAAAAGTGCTATCAGCTGGAAAAGTCAAGTATATCTGCCTAGAAGCTGGATTCATCATTCCAATATTGTTCAAAGAAAAATCATTTCTTTCTAACCTTGACCTACCAAACTTGTGCAAATCCTCATTCATCATAAGAGCAGCAGCTGCAGCCCTGCAATACCATAATCATTCATGATTAGTATATACAACAAATTGAGTAGAAGCCACCATGATTTTGCAGAAGCTACACTCTGTAGCTTTTGGAAAATCACGGTGACTTACTATGATTTTATCAATCCCACAGTGAAACCAACATGCACTTAGACTCCAAAGAACTTCAAAAGAACAAAACTTTATAGTTAACTATTATTATTATTCTACCTTTGAGAATCACTTTGTTGCTGCTGCTGCAAAAGCAAACTCATGCACTTAGGTGAGTAAGGAAAAGATGAAGTAGCCATAAGCTGAGAAGCTGCAGCAAGTCTTTGTTGTTGAACAGATTTGGATCTAAGAAGTTCATGATGACACTGATCCATCATCTCAATCTTACTACTATTAGAATCAATCATTGTAGCACCAACTTCACCACCAACATCTCCATGAAGAAACCTACAACTAGTACCATTCTTGCAATACCCTCTAGCAAAGTAAAGACAAGGTTTCCAACCAAAACCAGAATTTGCAGCATCCTCAGAAACCAAACATGCATCATTCACAGAACAACTTCTTCTATGAAGTGAAGAACCTCCCCATCCATAAAAGAGTGAAGGGTCACCACCATTAACACCATTAGGACTAGAAGATAATAAATCAAGAGAAGGTGACCCTTCATTTAGAAAAGAGAGTTGGTCTTGGAGTTGAAACTCATCAATTGAATCAGAACCAACTCCTCCATTTCCATAAAAGGGTGATGAAGTAGAAGAACCAAGGACTAAATTGTTAGGACTCATCAAATCATCATGGTTTTGTTGAAGTTCAGATAAAGTAGCCCAAGAAGCTGAATTTGGACTTGGTATACTAAGAGTAGTAGGAAGAATCATGCTACCATTGTTTATAAGCCTTGAAGTGTTGTTTGAATTTTGTCTTGAAAGAAAAGGTGAAGGTGACTGAGGTGTTGAAGGTGAAGTAGCAGAAGCAGAAGAAGAGTTCAAATTCAAAGGTAATAATCCTAACTCTTTTCTAGCTTTGAAAATCACTGAATGAACAAGTGATTCAGGACCAAATGCTAATCTAATCATTTCTTTCTCACCATGGTCTTGAAGAAGAAGTAAACCCATTAATTTTGAAGCATTTTCAGGGTCCATGTTTTGGATCCTTGAAAAAACTATCTTAGTAGCTTCATAACCATCCATGTTTGAAGAAAAAAACTAGCTTGACCCAAATGAAAAAAATTCAATTTTTTTAATGTTCTAACTCTATTTTTTCTCTCTATTTGTTACTATCTTTCTCAATCTTACAACAACAAAAAGTTTTCTTTTTTTTTCTTCTTTCTTAACCAAACATAAAGCCCTACCTACCAACCTAAGATGAGTGTGTGTTTCTTTCTCATGTTCCTGCAAAAATTAAGAAGAAAAAGAAAGTTAAAGAGAGAAAGAAAAATACAAGAAAGTAAAGTGCTTAAAAAGAGTATTCTCGTGTGGTAAATCAAAAAGGATAGACAAAAGGAAGAAAAAAATTGGTTTTTGAATTTTCTTTGTGAAGAGAAGTAAAGTAATGAATGAACGCAAAAGTGCCAAAACAAATACTAAAAATCCAATTTTTATATGTTTTTTTAATCATTAAAAACCAGACCTTTTTTTCCAAACCAAAGTTGAAATCAAGTTATATGCAGAAAATACATGCTTAACAAAAAAATAAAGAATGGTTTTTGAATTTCTTGGTAAAGAGAAGTAATGCAAAAGTAACAAAACAAAGGGAGGGAAAGAAACAAATAGCAAATAAAAATCCAATTTTTATGTATTTTTTCAATCATTAAAACCAACCCTTTTTTCCAAATCAAAATTGAAACCAAGTTGTGTGCAGAAAAACCAGACTTACCCATGAAAGCATAAATCTTTCTCTTGGTTACTCTCTTCTGAGTTCTGAAACTGTTTTCAATTTTCAACATACAACAATAAAGGGTCAACCTTTAGTTATTAATACACATAATATAAAGCATACAGAAAGTTGCATATGCAAGTAGTAGCAGAGCCATTATTATTTACTTCACTATACTCTTGTTGTGTGGTTTGTGTTTTTATGGGGTTCTGAGCAAAAGAGTGTGTAGTGTGAAGTTGAAATCTTGTCTTTTTCCAAAGGCCTTTCTCTCTCAGCCCAAGATTTTCTTCTCTCACTAACTACACACACATAATAGACACTTTCCCTATAGATCCTTTCCTTTAAGTCAATTTATTTAGGTGTGTTTTTTTAAACAATAAAAAAAAAAAAAAAACTAATCTCACTTACTTAAATCGATAAGAATTCAACTCAAATTTTAGAAAAATTTAAGTTGAAATTATATTATCGATGTGAAAATTTTGTTGACCGCTAAATAATATATAAGTACGTGATATATGAGACTCTAATCACCTAAACTTTTATTAAAAAAGAAAGAGTGATGATAGTGTGGTTAGGAACAGCAACAACAAGTGCTAGTGTTTATATGTGTGTTTGTGTGTCTTTGTGTTGGGGGAAATTTGTTTGAATGGATTCAGATCTGTGTTTCAAATAGTGCACGTTCACTTGCCTCCAACGTCTGACACAGTTTTATACTATTTAGTTTTTTAGGGTATTTTTGTGTAATATTATAAATTTTAAAAATCTAGATCCCAATTTTTAAATTTACAAGTTGCCTTTTTTAACTCCTTAAAAAAAACAAAAAAATTATGCCTTCTTTTAAGTAACAAAATTTCTTGTGTATAAAAAAGCGATAAATTTTCTTGGTCAAACAAAATTAGTGATAAATTTTAGTATAATATTCTGATATTGAATATAAAAAAATTAAGTTTAATGGTTTAAAATATAAGTGAATCTCAATTCCCTTTTTTAAGTGATATGTTTTAGTATGCTATTCTAATATTGAATATAAATAAAAGTACAAATTTTAAGCTTGATGTTTAAAATATAAGAGAAACTCAATTAACTTTTTTAAGTGATAAAATTTAGTATACTAAATAAAATTTTAAGTTTGATGTTTGAAATATAAGTGAATCTCAATTGCCCTTTTAATTGATAAAATTTAGTATACTATTCTGATATTGAATATAAATAGAAATAAAATTTTAAATTTG
>JBBPBO010000004.1:40988628-41026085 GCA_037974295.1 Cicer cuneatum | reverse complement strand
AAACATTAAAATCAATCAATGTATTAATTATTTTAACTTTTTTCATTAATTTTACATATATATACTCTTATTGAAAAATGTTAAGACATTAAATAATCATTAATAATATTAAAAAGAAAAATATCTTAAATAAGATATAAAAATAATTTAAATAACAAATATACATTAAAAGTCGTCACTTTTTCTTATATATAGAACCAAAAATTTATCTAAAAATTATCTTAAATAGAGGACTACAACATTTTATTACTAGTCAATAAATTTCATCCATATTCTATCATTTGTCTTTCTTTAAAATTATTTTAATCACATTTCTTAAATATTAATTAAAAATAATTTTTATATTATTTTATATTTATCAGTTAACTATCCACAAGTTTTATTAAACATTTCAAATTCAATATATGTGCATTCACATTTGAAATAAAAACCATATGAACTATTTTCTACATTTACAATAAGAGCATAAAAATAAAATAAATTAATATGTCTTAAAAAGATAACTTTTTTCTCATATTTAGAACTAAAAAAATTATATACATTTTTTTTATACAAAAGACAAATGCTTCCTCCATCTTGTAACAATAATTTTATTTGAACTGTATATAATTTCTAAAAAATAGATATTTTCTAAAATATTCACGTTAACGGGTAGTTGGATATATGAGTTAAGATACTTTAAATAAGAGTAAATTAGTAAAAACAATATTTAATATTTTGTTAATATTATAAAAAGATATATAGTCTAAAACAAATAAACATTATGAGATTATTTTATATGCTCCATCGGTGTAAATTTTTTTGGCCATGCAACCAAATAAAACATATCAAATATGTATTTATGGAGATATTTTAGCAATCAACTTAAAAAAGTGGCATTATAAAGTGATTTGATTGAGTGTATGTGTAAAAAGTTATACACTCATTTATACAAATTAAATTTAAATATTATTCATTTCGTCCGATATTAATAAAACTATTTTATCATTTCACACGTATTAAATAAATTATAAAAATTAAAGAGACAAAATACTAATTTTTCCAAATTATTCCTATTATGTATTAATGCATTATCAATGTTGTACATATATAGTGAAATAATATTACATAATAAGTGATACAAGTAATATTAATTAAAGAATATAATTAAAAAAAGTATACTGAAAATTAAAAAAGCAGTTCTTTTTTATTATTTTGTTTTCAAATGTATTGACTATCTTAGGAAATAAGTACACAAGAAACGTTAATGTAGTAGAGAGTAACAGGTAAGCAAGAAGTGACCATCAATACTCATTCAGGCACATCTACAATCACCAAAAAAATAATTTCATCTATTTATAAAAAAATTATCTCAAAATAACTGAATTTTCAATTTTAATATATTTTTTTAATTAATATTATTTACAATATTTTCAATATAATATATTTTATTATGCATTTATGATATTAATAAAACACTAATACTTAATAAAAATAATTTAATAAAAATAATATTCTTTTTTAATATATAAATTTTCTTATTACGTCTCAATTAATTTTAAACGAAAAAAGTACAAAATTATTTACAAATTTTGAGAATTTGAATATATTACGATTTTATGAAATTTCTTTTCCAATCACATTGTTTTTTGCACAAATGACAACGGGTATGGTTGGCAATTGACTCAATCAGAGTTTGATGCACACGCTCGAATGGAATATGCCGTGGATAAGCTGTGCGGGACCTACTTACTATAGCACAATCAACCTTTATTGGAGAGTGAACACCACGCGCTGATGTTTTATTTCCACTTGATTGGGTCATTATGTGTTATTTAGGAGAGTCAATGACATTTCAATCAAACACACTCAAGAGTCAAGTATATCTTAATAATTTAAATATAATATAAAATTTTAATATTAAAATTTGTATATTCCACTTTTTAAATATAAAAATATATGATTTTTATATATATATATATATTTTTTTAAAAAATTTCAAAATATTCTATATTTAAATTTATATACCGAAATATTCTATTTTTTGGACATAGCCGCATCTCTACCATGTAACAACTTAAAAAATAATTTTTTTTCTTTAGTAGGAGGTCGCATCACCATAATGCAATTATATAACATTTTAAGTTTTTATAGATGATGCAACCTCCTACTACTATATTATTGTTTTGTTAAAATAAAAAATAAATAAAATTAAAAGGTAGTAGATGGAGTAGTAAAAATATTATTTGTATCAATTATTGTGAAACACATGAAATATTATATTTAATAAGTCAATTTATGTATAAATGTGTTTAAAATATCATTTGTATTTGTATACATTTAATTTTGACATTTTGTATTCTAAAATATTTAGTGGTATTAATTGGGGATTTGTACATAATAGAAACAATAAATATATCTAATAATTTTAAAAAGAGACTTGTATATAGGAGTTAACAAACTTTTTATCAAATGAGTGGAGTACTCTAAGTTATTTCATTTGTCCTTAATTTTAAGACTTTATTTCACATTTTTTATTCATGCCATGATATTTTAACAAAAATACTTCTATTTAATTTGCTATTGGTAAACGTAATTTTTTTTCTCTCTTTTATGATATAAATAATTATTGGGATACATATGTAAAGGTAATACATTTGTAGACAAATTTGTTACTACAAATTTACTGTGTGCAATTTTTGTTGAAGGGTCTTATAATAAAAGAGGAAGCGAGTAATAATTAAAACAGTTAAATAAATTTTTGGTTTTTATAAATATACTATATTTCATTTTTAGTCTCTTTAAAAAAAAATTTCAAACAATAGTCTCTCAAATGTTTAATGTCAACAATTTTGGTTCTTACTTTAAAATTAACTCATGTGTATCATTTAAATTTTGAACGCTTTTTTGACAGATATATTTTATAATATATGCTAAATAGCATCCGAGGTCCTTTAACTTAATTTCAATTAACGTTTTAGTCATTTATCTTTTTTTTTCCCGATTTGGTCCTTCAAAAAACTCATCAAAATTTTCAATCAAAACCCATAAAATTAATTATATTATTTAATACAATACAAATTTCATCAAATTCGTAACTCAAATCTTCAAATAAACTCATACAAAAATTTCATTCTTTATTTGGTGTTGTTAAAAATGGAAATATGAGTTTATTTGAAGATTTGAGTTTCGAATTTGATGAAATTTGTATTATATTGAAGAATATAAATAATTTTATGGATTTTGGTTGAAAATTTTGATGAATTTTTTGAATTTTTGTAAAAAAAAAGGATAACATTGTTGACATTTTAAAACATAAAAGATCAAATTGTCACTTAAAATTAAAATAAAGGACCAAATCGAGAAAAAAAAGATAAAGAACTAAAACGTTAACTGAAATTAAGTTAAGGGACCACAGGTGCTATTTAGTCTATAATATAATAAAAATATTCTCTACAAAAAATTAATTTTTTTTAACAATCAATGGCATAAATATGAAGTTTTAAACACCAAGAACTTAAAAAATTGTATTTAATTATTCCTTTTAAAAAATTCTAAATTTTTGTGAGATGAATTCTTATAATGTTATTAACAATGCATGTCAAAAATCATTCAATTTTTTTGATGATATGGATGAATTGATTTAAAAACAATGATCAAAATTGTTGACAACATTTTTTAAAGGACCATAGTTTAATTTTTTTTAAGAGACTAAAAATAAAATATGAAATATTTATATGAAAAACAACTTATTTAATCATAATTAAAATTAACATAAATGTATGTTAGATGTTAGTGATCCATGAGAATATTTGATGGGGTGAAGTAGTTAAACACCCAAAATATTTTTATTATTCACAATTAAGTCTATATTTAAAAGGGCGATCTCACTCTGCGTTTAGTTATTTTCTCGTGTCTCAAAATATGATTCAGAGAAGTTAGACTAACTTTCAAATTTGTAGCCGATTCACAATGGTGGGTGCAACAACTTAAATCCAAACACATGTTTAGTACAAGAAAAATGTGTCGTGTATTAAGAAAGATTTGTTTAGAAAAGTAGAAATAAAATCACAAGCTTTTTTTCTTCACATAAAATCTCAATTATAATAAGATTACACATGGAAATTAGCATTAGAAAATATATAATACAAAGTATATTATATTGATATATTATAATATAATTTTTAATTATTAGTAATTTTAATAACTTAAATTGCATTATACGAAAATATATCGTATGCTATTTGTCTTTTTTTTACTCCAAATCTTTTGCCTCATTTTTATCGGGGTCAAATGTGTTATTTTTGTCACTATTTTTTTCTTCTTCATTGTTTTCTCTCTTTCACTACATCTTTCTCTTTCTTAGATCGTTATTTATCATTTCAATGTATTTTATAGTTAATTTCACTTATATTATTATATTATTATTATTATTATATTTATTTAAGTTCTCTCGTTATATATTATATTATTATATTTATTTACTCTCTCCTATATAATATTAAATTATTATATTAACTTACACTCATAATTAGCAAAAAAACAAAAATATGTGCTCTATTTGCCTTAAAATATAAATAAAAATGGATTAAAGAAAGTTGACGTATTTAGTTTAAAAATAAAACTCACATATTTGGTTTAAAATTTTATGTCAAATATATCAATTTTCTTTAACTTATTTTTTCTTATATTTTGAGACAAAATAATATTTTATTAATAGTGTGTCTTTTGAATATCTTTAAGATACAGTTTTGAAAAAAAAAGTACACCACACTAATTATAATTTTCTATATAAACTATACATGAGACAAATATTTTTCATTGATCAAATCAAATTATTAAAAGATTGGGTTTTATGAAATAACTAGTTAAAAAAAATATTTTTTCATTAGTAGTGTATCTCTCAAATATCTTTTATACAAAATTTAAAAAAAAAATTATAATACATTAACTATAACTTATTATATACACCGTACACTTTCATCTTTCACTTCAATTTTTTCCCCCTCTCTCACACACCCACATATAGAAAATATCAAATTACTCTAAAACTAATTATGTTTAGGAGTTTCTCTGCTTAATAAGTCTTCATAACACTTCCATCGTGAAATTTGACCCATAAAATGATGATTTCTGGATTTAGAAATAATGATTAATTATCTCAATTGTGAATTTGAAGAAAAAATACCAAATTTAGGACAAAAAGTTACTATTTTTAATTTGAAGAAAAAATTATAGGTTGGAACCAAAATTGCAACAAAGGAAATAAATTATGGACAAAAAAGTTTGACTTTAAAATACCAGTTTTTTTTTTGTGAGTATGATAAAAAAATAGATGATTAAATGGGCAATTAAGCCTAATTTCTTTTAAATAATTTTAAATAATAATAATAATAATAATAATAATAATAATAATAATAATAATAATTTACTTATTATGATTTGAAGCGCAATCAAAATTAAATTGAATTTGATTTATTAAATTTTGCTACCACACATTGGAATATCAATGTTTTTTTATTTTTTATACTATTTTGAGGTTTATATCTTTAGTGTTAATCGATTATTGTCTAAAAATCTAAATGAAATATTATAGATACATATTTTCGTATAAGTTTGATAGAAATTATATAAATTTCTTTTAATAAAATGACTGCGTTGGAAATATATAAATCATAATATTTTATATAAAAATAATTTTTATATAGGTATCACTATATATATATATATATATAGATAGTGACACCTATATAAAAATTTATTAATATATAAATTAAAAAGAAAAAATCAAATATTATAAAGATATTAAATATTTTATTTAAATTATTGTAAATTTTTATAGAAGAATATTCTAATAAATAAATACAAATTATATTTTTTAAAATGTATAAATTTAATATAACACATGACACATAGTATTGACTATTAAAATATTGATACGTTAAAACTCATCTATTTTTACACAATTTTAAAATATTTTTGAGAT
This sequence comes from Cicer cuneatum, assembly GCA_037974295.1. Taxonomy (NCBI): domain Eukaryota; kingdom Viridiplantae; phylum Streptophyta; class Magnoliopsida; order Fabales; family Fabaceae; genus Cicer; species Cicer cuneatum. Next base: position 41,020,120 of record JBBPBO010000004.1, on the reverse strand, counting down.
ATTTTTTGGCCAATATATTTTTAGTTTATATATATATATGAAAGTCATAACACTTGAGTGTCACCCTTGTATTGTATTCAATTATGTTTTCTAAATAATTAGACTAAAAAAATATTTTTGAAGAAGATCACGAGTTATGAATCCAACTTCAATTATTTGACACTTCAATGATAATTAATGGTGATTAGTTTTACAATTCATAATTTACAAAATTATACCATTTTAAGATTCAATATTTTTAATAAAATTGTATATATTTGAACTTAATTATTTTATGTTTTATGAATATTTTTATAATCCTTCACATGTATCTTGTGTGGCATAATTTACAACAATGGTATAAATTATATTTCAATATATAATATAAATAATATATATATTTCAACTAAGATAATTTATAGTCAGATAAAATCAATTATTATGTCAACTTAGATAATAATTATTAAAATATTTAAAGTCTGTGAATATTCGTGCTATTTAAAAGTTCGTGGATATACATGGAATAATACATTGACGAAAGTGATAAAAATGATTTTTATCTTTTTAATTGGAACTTGCGGCGATATTTTTTGGAGATGCAATTATTTTGGCGGTCGTTAGGTTACACAAGGGGCTAATTTTAATATTTTCTTATAGTTATACAATAGTTTTATCACACCTCAACTATAACACTAGTTCATATTCTGTCTTAAAACAAAATAACGCTAAATTGAATGATCATTTTTTGAGTTGAGTTCATTTTTTTTAAAGGAAAGACATAATAATGTAAACGATTTACTTAGGTTGACAATAATAACGAGCCATTTAAACAAGTTGGTCTAAATATGTCCTATGAAGATAGTTCAATTGGTGAATTAAGGAACGTTGAAGAAGTTTCAAGCAGGATGTTTTGGATTTCTCGAATACTAACGTAATATAACTATTAAAATTTAATGTATGTTTTTATTATTCTTTAATTGTGCAACATCTTAGGCTAATTATTAGTAGTCATAGTCAACACAAAAACTTCCTAGACATTGAATATAATTATTGCAACATCATTATAAATCGAAGGTATGATCTCACAAGAAACACACATAAATTTATTGATACTTTTTATGGTATCAGAGCAACTTTTGATTTTGTGACCTGCCTTTATGCTTCACTATCGCTGCCGACGACAACTTTTGCCACTGATAGCACCACCTTTCAATCTTTTAATTTTTTCCCACAAACAATTGTCCATCATCGTCAACTCCAGCGGCTCTTCCGCTATCTTCTCTGCATTTTCTAGCTGCACCATAACCAATGTTTTTCCATAGTTCTATGCTTATTTACATTGTTACTGTTGTGCCAACACCAGCTACACCTTTTACAGTACGACCCACTGCCTAAAATCACCACATACCACTGTGCAATCCTCCGGTGAGCACAACAGTGCTTTTCACGTCGCAAACAACCACCACACGCGCCTCCACCTTCACTGCGTGTGGGCCCCATACGCCTCCACAAAAACCGCACGTGCAGTTCTCTTCTACTACTGTTTTAGATCGTTGGCCACATCAGGAACCCCTCTACCATATTCCGAGGTGTTTACCATCTTTTGGTGATTTTTCCACAAACTTTTATCTTCCCTTTGTATAGATCGCCATGTCCAACACTGCATTTGTTGCTATTTTTTCTTGTGCTTTCAATTTCACTACTCTTCCGCTCAATCCTTGTGAAAAATTGGTCAGTTTTGCCAATTAAGCAGATTGGACTGCTGTGGGAACTTGGTTTTAAAGACAAAGTACCATTTGCTCAAACAATCCTTTTACTTTCGCCGATGATCAATCCGATGGTGAATCTATTCCCACATCTGAATCGTATTAGTGGCGCCTTTTATTCCCATCGACGATCAATCCAGTGGTGACTCTATTCCCACATTTGAATCATATTATTGGCACATTTTATTCTCGTCATCAATCCGGCGGTGACTCTTTAACCACACGTGAATCATTAATGGTGTCTTCTCTTCTAAAACAAGTCCAACAATTGATTTGATGTAACAAGCTTAAAGCATAGTAAGCTTTAGGTTGAGGGGGAATATTAGATTTTACTGTATGTTTTTATTATTCTTTGATTGTACAACATCTTAGGCTAATTATTAGTAGTCCTAATCAACATAAGAATTTCATATACATTGAATGTAATTATTGCAACATCATTATAAATCGAAGGTGTGATCTCACAAAAAATACTCATAAATTTCCTCATATTTTTCATAGTATCAAAGCAACTTTTGATTATGTGACCTGTCTTTGTGCTTCACTACCGCTGCTGATGACGATTTTTGCCGCTGGCAGCACCACCTTTCAATATTTTCATTTTTTTTGCCACAAACAATTGTTAATCATCATCAACTTCGACAACCCTTCCACTGTCTTCTCTGCATTTTCTAGCTGTGCCATAACTAATGTTTTTTTTTATAGTTATGTGTTTATTTAAATTGTTACTGTTGTGGCAACACCAGCTGCACCTTTTCCAGTGCGACCCACTGCCTAAACCCACCGCAGACCATTGCACAATCCTCTAGCGAGCACGATGGTGGTTTTCCCGTCTCCATCTGCTCCGATTGTGGACCTATGCACTTCCACATAACCCGCACGTGCAGAACCGACACGCGCTCACATAAGTTTATGGTCAAAACCCTACCTAATTTTTTGATTGTTTTGATGACGCGCGCTTGATCAAAAACCTAGAAAAATTGGAGTCAAATAACCTAGGAAAAATAGGGCACTTTTCCTGTGTGGTTCTTATTTGATGGATCTCGAATTCCTCTTTGATCCAATTGTAGATCTCCTCTAGAGGGTTCTGCTCAGTTGGAAAAGCACACTAAAAGCTCTCCAATTATGAAGCTTTTCTCTGTTTCTCCCTCTCTATTCGTTCTGCTTCTTTTCTTTCTTTTGAGTGGTCGTAGTACCATATTACGAGTGGCAACCATTTGACTGCCATATTGAGGGTGTAATTCTAGAACGGTTTTCCACGGTGCAGTGGAACTCCGATACAGAGTATCTGAGCTGTTTTAATCCTGGAGACTTCGTGGTTGATAGTTTGCATTGCACTATTTGAGCAGTGCCGCGAAATGTCTTAAAGAGAGCGACCTAGTCCGCGACTCAACCCAGTAATATTTTCGGTGACATAAATCATTTTTAAACAGTTTTTTCAAAACTAGAAAGAACATCCTTTGATTGTGAAACTTCCTAAGCTAATTATTAGTAATCTTAGTCAATACATTAACTTCCTAGACATTGAATGTAATTATTGCAACATTGTTATAAATCGAAGGTGTGATCTTCCAAGAAACACACATAAGTTACTCATATTTTACAATAACTAATTACTAATATTTACTTGTCAAAAAAAGTTGTTCAAATATTGCAATGTCAAATTTTTATAAATTATAAATTATCAATTATTATTAATATTAAATATGTCAAAATAACTAATTTTTATTAGATGTCAATGTAAAAATATTTTACACTATCAATATATATCTATTAAACTCGAGAATAATGTTACTATTATATTAAAAATTTTAATTTACATTTAAATATTCATTTTTTTCTACCCTGTGCAGAGCACGAACTCAACTACAATAGTAGTAGAAATAGTTGTTGTTGTTATTATTATTAATCTTATTATTTAAGCAAGTATTTATATTGTCTTTTAACATTATGCATGTCCATGAACTATTAGACATATAAATAGAATTTAGGAATTTAGCGAGTAACCATAGCCCAAATCTCTAGGTAGCCCAAATTTTATCTAGGGAGTCATTTTTTCTTTAGTCATAATGAAAGTGTATTTTTGGAGTTTCAATTTAACCTTCTATATAATCCAATCACATGCATCCCACTTCGGTAAAAGAAAGAAAACAAAAAGAAGGGTGCAAATAGAAAGAAGGCTAAACGAGAAAAAAGAAGAAGAAAAGAGAAAGAATAGGAAAAAAAGAACATAAATGGAGAACCACTAAACTTTTTTTTATCTTGCATGTACTTCCCAGCTCACCTACAACATTTTCTCCATAATAAAGTTGACTTGACCAAACTTTATGGTAGAAATGTAGAGAGAAAGAGAGAGATACCAAGAAAGAGAAACAAAAGAACATAGAAGAAGAGTAAAAGGATGCTTAAAGACATTATGGTTTATCCATGAAAGAAGGAGTTGTAATCTTGTTTATGAATGAATATTTTAGAAAAGGAATTGAAGTATTTGAAGAAAGGAACTTGGAGCTAAGCTAGGGTTCAAAGGAAGAAGATAAAGTTTAAAGTAATATATCATGCATTTGAGATAAGAATAAAATTTCAATAGATTTTATTTGTTTTTGTCTTTTAGTGGCAAAAAACTTCTAGTTGTTGTGAGTTGGTATAAAATATCTAGCATTAGATTCCTTTTTTAGTCCTCGATGATTTTATGCAAGCTACTAAAATAGCCATTTGGTCTGTTGAATAAAAAATAATCATTGCACAATTAGTAAAATCTCATTTCTTCATTATCTACTCTTTAATTTTTTTTTTCATTTGAGGAGCTATTTTCTAAAGTTAATAGCACCTAAATGAAAAAGAGGATATTATCAATTTAGTCCTTAATATCTAAAGTTAGTTCTTGTTACAATTGGTATTAGACTTTGTCTTGGACCATGTAGTCCTCACCACCTCCACCATTGCCCTCTTCAATTTAAGACCTTAGCAACAACAGAAATTGATGAATGTCACACCGATATGCAGGTTAGTGATGCTGAGATGAAAACTTGTTCCCAAGAGCTCATTCTTCAAATAGTACATGTGTAGAAGCTTTACACACACTAATACAAACTCAATCACATGACGATGGTAGTGATTACTCTAACGACCGTGTTCATAACGTTACAAACACTGAGAATCCAAGTAATGTTTACGCGATATGTATTTTAAAAGTGGAATTTCCTATATTTGATGGGAAAAACGTTTGCAATTAGTTTGCTCCTTGATGCAACAACTACGACGTAAATGGTGCATTTAACATACCACATTGACGGGTTAACTTTGCAATGACATTCTCACTACATGCGCCAAAATTATGATTGTTAGCTAACGTGAACTCAACATGAGATGGATGTTACAAAGCTTTTCAGCGATGCTTATGAGGACCCCCATCCTTGCTACTACAACATATCAAACAAACAAGGAAGGTGTAAGGATACATTGACCGGTTCAAGCTCGCATTAACTCAGGTAAACTTGATCCCTAAACATTATTTGAGCATTTTTTAGCTGGGTTAGATCATTATACTCAAATGCATGTTAGAATGTTTCTTCCTTCTACTATTGCTCATGCAACTAATTTAGTTCAATTGCGTGAAGCTTCACGAGAACAACCAAGGCTTGCTTCTAAGTTTGCATATACCTTTCCAAAACACCTCCATTACTACCCGAACCTACCACATTTGTTTCAACTTTACCTTCTTCATCTCATACACCTCTTATACCAAATCCAACACTTTCCCAACTTTTTCCTTCCGTTAGATGTTCCACACACATTTTTTGCTGTAGAAATGACAAATTGTTGAGCTAAGGACCTTTCCATATTTTATGATGAATCTTTATCCACAAGTCACCAAATAGAGCATCATTTTTCACAAATGATGATTTTGGAAATTGAAGATGAAGATGACCCCTCTCAAGATACTAATACAAATACTTAGTCAGTTCAAATGGGATAGAATCAAGTTGGTTTGAAGAACTAAGACACTTACTTGTTTTGATGATAACAAAATTATTTTGTGGCAACAATTTAAAGCACTAATGTTTTATTTAGGTGTTTAGTTCCCAGATCACCAGATGCGCGTTTCAAGCACGTTCCTCAGACTTAAAAAATATTTTTGGAGCAAAGTCTTGGTGTTTCTTTTACTTGTCCAAACATTAGAGGATGCAACATAAAGTCATATAAATTAGGTAACCAAATAAAGCATCATTTTTCACAAATGATGATTTTGGAAATTGAAGATGAAGATGACCCATCTCAAGATACTAATACAAATACTCAGTCAGTTCAAATGAGATAGAATCAAGTTGGTTTGAAGAACTAAGACACTTACTTGTTTTGATGATAACAAAATTATTTTGTGGCAACAATTTAAAGCACTAATGTTTTATTTAGGTGTTTAGTTCCTAGATCACGTAAATTTATGACTTTATGTTGCATCCTCTAATGTTTGGACAAGTAAAAGAAACACAAAGACTTTGCTCTAAAAATATTTTTTAAGTCTGAGGAACGTGCTTGAAACGCGCATCTAGTGATTCTGTTGTTGCAAGAATGTTCTAATTCGGTAGGCTCTGATAACTATGTCAATCATATGACTGTCTGTCGTTGATAAGTATGACAGACATATGATTGTTTGCCTCTAATAACTGTGACAAACATTTGATCATTTGGCTCTGATGGAAACTTAACACTCCAATGGAAAGTCAATGCTATGATAAATAGCCAACACTTTGCTGAAAAGTAAATGCTGTAATAAAAAAGTCAACGCTCTGATGAAAATTCAACACTGTGATAAAAAGTCAACACTTTGAAGAAGTCAAATCATAACAATTCAACACTTTGAAGAAGCCAATTTTTTGATTCACACATGCCATTTATTCAACCCAATTGATCCTTCTCAAACCTTACTTGAGATTATTAGTAAGGTGATTATTGATTCTATTGATATTTTTGAAAAACCTAAACACTTACCTCCTTCCAAAGCTACTTTTGATCACAAAATACCTTTAAACAACTGAACCATTTAACTTAAGGCCCTTCCTTTACAGAAAAATATTATTGAAACCTTGGTCACTGAAATGTTAGATCAAGTCATCATTTAACACAGTTCCTTCCCATTTGCTTCACCAAATGTTTTGGTACAAAAAAAAGACAAGTCTTGAAATTTGTGTGTGAATTTTAGAAGACTAAATAGTTGTACGATAAAAAATAGATTTCATATTTTTTTATTGAGGGTTTAATGGTTGAATTGGGTGGTATTTATATATATTTTTTTTCTGAATTGGATATGCAATGGCTGAGGGAAGGGAACACAAGACAACTTTCAAGACTTATAGTGGCCATTATGAGTACTTAGTCATGCTTTTTGGCTTGATAAGTGCTCATGCTTCATTTAAGTCCCTTATGAACTAGGTTTTACAACAATTTTTAAGAAAGTTTTTCATCGTTTTCTTCGAAGACATTCTCATTTACTACCAGTCCATTTATGATCATGTAGCTAATTTGTCTCTCATTTTCCATACCATTCGAAACAACAACTTATTCTTAATAGAAGTATGCTTATATTAGAAAATCTTTAGTGTTCGAACCAAGTTGGTTTTATATTTAGAGTTATGATGATAACAAAAGTATTTTATGAGAACAATATATTTGACTTCATAGAGTATGAAAGAAGATTCGTGTGATTGAAGAAAATCTAAAATAAGATTTGATTAAAATAAGGTTTGAGTTAAATTTATAATTGACGAAAATCTAAAATAAGATTTGATTCAGATTTATAATTGAAGAAAATCTTTGACCAAGTCGAAAAGAAGATATGGTCAAGATTTGAAGAATATTTGATCAAGATTTATCTACAACAAAATATGAACAGTATCAACCTGAAGAGTTTATAAATTCAATCTGAACAAAATACGAACAAAATCAATCTGAAGAATTTTCAAACTCAATCTGATTAAAATACGAACATAATCAATATGAAGAACTTACAAACTCAATCTGAATAAAATACGTACAAAATCAATCTAGAAGAACTGCTCAGATTGGATTCATAAATAAAGAAGCTAAAAGACATATTATAAAAAAACATTTTGTTCAGAATTATTTTTGAATAAGATCATTGTTGACCAAGCTACGAATGAAGATAAAATTTAGAATTAAAAAGGTCTAAATTGAAGCCCTAATTTTAACTATAAATATATAGTCAAGGTTGAAGAAAACGATCATTGAAAATCAGAAAAGGGTTGAAAAACTCATAAGCTCAAAATTTTAAATTCATCTTAGAGTTCAAAGAGAAAAACACTTGTTCAAGTCAGAAATATTTTCTATGTGTTTTTCTTAGAGTGTGAGAGCTATTATTTTTATCAGCTTTTTTAGAAGCAAACACTTAAAGTTCCAATCTTTTGTATCCAATCCAATAGTGGTTTAGACCCTTCTTCCATTTGGGATTGTCAGTTTGTTAGGAGAAGACTTAGCCTGTGAGGTCAAGGTGGTTAGTTCATCAAAAGTCTAGGGTTGTTAGACTGTTTGGGAAGACTGACTTGTAGAGTCAGGTTCTTTGTAATTCAAGGTATTTGAATTAGTGGGTTGAAGCCTCATGAATGAGGGGACTTGATGTAACCAAGTTAGTGGTGAACAAGGATAAATCGATATGTCCAATTATTTATGCTTTCATTGTTTACTGCATTTCAACCTAATTTCTTCTTATCTAAGTAATTCATAGAAACCAACCAACCTTCATCAAATTGGAAAAAAGTTATCAACTTTGTCAAACACAGTTCAACCAACTTCTCGTGTTTGCACCTTCAATTAGTATAAGAGCTCAGTCTCGAGGTTGAGCCATTTACAACGTTTAAGGAAATATCCAAGGGTTTAACATGTTTAGATTTAGTGAAGAAGTTGTTGGAGGAAACATCAATAGTCCACCTCTGTTTGATGGAGAATGTTTTGAGTAGTGGAAGGACATGCTGAGAAGTTTCTTTATTTCACAAGATCCTGAACTTTGGGACTTGGTGGAAGATGGTTATACTGCTCCAAAGAATACTGGCGGTATTGAAATTCCAAGAAAGGAGATAAGTGTTGATCAAAAGAAGATGTACAAGATGCAACATAAGTCTAAAACATTAATGATAAATGCAATCACCTTCAAGGATTTTGACGAGTGCACCAACAAGGAGACGACAAAGAGTATTTATGATAGTATGATTCTGACTTGTGAAGGAAGCAAGCAAGTTCAAAAAGCAAAAGTCAACCTTCTAGTCCCAATGTATGAGTTGTTCAAGATGGAAGAAGATGAAGACATTGAAACAATGTTTTCTAAATTCTAGACTCTGGTATCATGATTAAATATACTTGAAAAGATAAGCATGTGGAGACCTAAGATTACTACCATTTATGAAGCAAATGATCTAAATACTCTTAAGCTAGAAGGATTAATCAACTTTATTAGATCACATGAAATTGAGCTGGTACAGGATGAGGACAAGAAGAAACAACCAACCTTGGCTTTGAAATCTAAGCAGAATAAAGTTTTGAAGGCAACAACAAAATCAGAGGATGATGATTCAGATTATCAAAATTGAGACTTAGAGGGAATGGAACTGGCTCTCATATCTATAAAAATTCATAATATAGGGCACAACAGAAAAAAGAAATTTCCTCAAAGATATTCCAAACAATCCAATAGAGGAAAATATGATATATTTGACAAGAAAAGCATCATCTACTATGGATGTAATGATCATGGCCATATCAAGTCAGAATGTCCAAATATGGAGAAAGAGAAACTTCAAAGGAAAGATTCCAAACCCAAGAAGAAATGTTTGATGGCTACATGGGATGATTATGATGAATCCTCTAATGATGAAGATCAAGTAGATTTGGCTCTAATGGTTCATACCAACCCTATCTCTAGATCTAACACATATTCTGATTTTGGAAGTGAATCAACAGATGAAGAAATTGAAGTATTTTCTGACTTAATTCGATCTGATTTAATTACTGCTATAAAAGACTTCTTGAACAAGAATCACAAATTTTCTTTAAAACTAGAAACACATAGTTAAGAAAATGAAAACGTAATTGAAAAAGTTAATGTTTTAAAGAATCAAAGTGCTGAATTTAAAATAGAAAATGCAACTCTGAAAACTGATATTACTAAACTTTAAACAGAAAATGCAAATATGAAAATGGATATTACTAAACTTAAAGATAAAACCGTGAAAGATATCCATGTTGAAAATACCACATGTAATACTGATAAGCATGAAGAAGCATTCCAAGATTTTCTAGCTAATGTTATGGAATGAAACAAGTATGCATCTATGATTTATGGTGTTAGTAGAAATGATAATAGAGGTATGGGATTTGAAGAAATAGTAAAGGAACCTAAAGTTATTCACTCTGATGTTTTGTATACTGTTTGTTCTAAGAAAGGTCACTCTAAATCATCTTGTCCCATGTTAAATACAAGAAAAGACAAGAAACCTGTGAAGACTAACAAACCAGGACCCAATCAAATTTGGGTACCTAAGAACAAAATTGTCTATGTTGTCGATGTCCTCAGTAATCAAGTTAAAACACCAATCATGGTACTTGGAAAGTGGATGGTTGCGACATATGACGGGAGAAAAATCTGTGTTCCAAGAACTAACATTGAGCAAATGAGGCACAATGACTTTTGGAGGAAAGCAAAAAGGCCAAATCATTGGTCAATGTATAGTTGGTAATGGTACTTCCCCTTCTATTAAAGACGTCTTGTTTGTTAAAGGTCTTAAGTATAATTTATTAAGTATTAGTCTGTTAAGTGATAATAATTATGATATTATATTCAATCAAAAATCATGCAAGACAATTAGTCAAAATGATGGATCTGTACTTTTTACAGGTCAGAGGCAAAACAACATTTATAAGATAAATCTGTTTAGTCTAGAGAATCAAGAGGTTAAGTGTCTTATGTCAGTAAATGATGAGAAACTAATTTGGCACAAAAGATTAGGTCATGCAAACCTTTGATTAATTTCAAAATTGAATAAACTTGAACTTGTCAAAGATCTACCTAAGCTTAGTTAAAAAACTAAAATTATGTGTGAAGCTTGTCAAAAGGGAAAACAAACAAAAAACTCCTTTATTCCAAAGAATTCAGTTTCTACCTCGAAGCCCCTTGAGCTCTTACATATAGATCTCTACGGGCCAGTGAAAACAACCTCTCTAAGTGGAAAGAAATATTGTTTTGTTATAGTAGATAATTACACTAGGTGGAAGTGGGTAAAATTCTTAAGAAGTAAGGATGAATCTCACAAAGTGTTTTTCAAATTTTGCAAACAAATAATGAATAAAAATGGTCTTAAGATTGTAACAATTAGAAGTGATCATGGAGGAGAATTTGAAAACAAGTTCTTTGAAAGTTTTTGTGATAAGAATGGAATCTCTCGAAACTTTTCATGTCCTAGAAGACCTCAACAAAATAGAGTTGTAGAAAGAAATAATAGATCACACCAAGAAATGACCAAAATCATGTTAAATGGTATGAATGTTGCAAAATATTTTTGGGTTGAAGCAATACTCAAAATAGAATCTTAATTAGGTCTATATTGAATAAAACACCATATGAATTGTGGAAAGGTATTATGCAATGAACATGTGTGATAATTGCTTTAAACTGTATTAAGGATATCTCAATGATTAGTTTGATAACTTAACACTACAAGAATTTTGTGATTTTTCTAGGGTCAAAAGCCTTAGGAAATGCTAAAAAGCCATAAGAAATACAACAATTCTAAGGGTTAAAGAGCCCTATAACACTGGTTGAAAAGGAAAACCAAGAGCTAAAACCCGTCGTAAAATGCCTTTTCTTTAAAGAAAAAACAGAACTGTACCCAGGGCTACAACCTTCACTGATTTAAATTTTCACAACATTTTTTAGCGCTCAGACCCTCACTAAGTTCACATGTCAGAATGTTTCTCCTGACAACGACCCTCACTATATCCACCAATTACCAAATTTTCTAAGAGTAACGCCATCACTAAACTCACGTGAGACATCATTTCCCATGGCTAAAGTCCTCGAAAATGATCCCAGAAGTACAAAAAAATATTTTATATTTATATTAAAATAATTGCATTATTTTATTATATTTATTAAAAAATATAATAAAATTTTGTTTAAATTTAATTATATAAATTTATTTTGGTAGAAATTTAGTTATATATTTTTCATAAATATAATTGAATAATTATAAAATATTAAAATAAATTACTAATTTAATTAAATAAAATGTTTTAAATTTACATAAAATTGAATAAATTTTCATTAAAAGATAAAAAATGAGTTTTTAATTATTTAAATTATTTGCAATTTTATCTATATTTCAATTCGAATTAAATTATTTAAAATGATTAATATGATAGAAATAAATTTAAAAATAAAGGAAAATAATAAAACATTATATTACGTATAACAATATTAAATGTTTTTACAATTAATTAATGAACTAAAATTATAATATATTAATATTATTGCAAATTATAATATTCATTCCTAAAATACAAATAAAAATTCAAATTAAATAACATATATACAAAAAATGAACATACAATAAATTAAAAAATAAAATAAAAAATTTAAATATTTGCAGATATACAAATTAACATATTTTCAAAAAATACACAATAAATATAGTAACATATTTTAAATTTCTAAAAATTTGATCAATAAATTCAACAATTATTATTTCAAAAAAAAAAAAATTAACAATTATTATATGTTCATAAAAATACAATAAATACATTATAATTTTTTTAGTACAAATTAAATAAAAAATTAAAATCAATACTAAAATTTAAATTGTCATATCTAAGACATTTTACAATATGAAAAATAATATAGAAACGAACAGACAAAAAAAATAACATACAAATCACATTTCACGCATAACATTATTAATATCAATTTTGAATATATAATAACACAAAACATAATATAAAAAAACAAAAAAAATTATATATCATGAACTACTCAAAAATGAAGAAGAATAAAGAAGAGATGTAGAATATGGTGTTTGTAAATTAGAAGTGAAGAAAAGAGGAGAAAAAAAATGGTCAAAGGCAGAAGAAGAGAAGAAGCCGAAAATGGGAAAAAAAAGAAATAAGAGAAGATAAGAGGAAGAAGATGCTATTACGAAAAGAGAGGGAGTGTGGTTGTGGACTTTAGCCCTATGAAATTTTATGAGCCAATTAGTGAAGGCTTTAACCCTAAAAAGTTTGTTTCCCATATCGATCAATGAGGACTTTGACCTTCAGTCAATGTAAAAGTACATTACCAAGGACTATATCTCTAGGTAATGTGAAATTTTGAATAAATAAAAAAAGTTTTACTCTTATTTTGTCCTGTGAGCTTTAGCCTTAACAAAGTTTCAACGTAGCATCACTTAGAGCGCCTTAACAAAGTTTCAACGTAGCATCACTTAGAGCTATAACTCTTACAAAATTTCAATGCCCATATTTTTCTAAGACTTTGACCCTAGCAAATCTCCTGAAGCTGAAAACCCTAAAAATAACCGTAATTTTTTCAATTTATTCTTGTAGTGATATAAAAATAATCAATAAGTAAATTTATTTAAAGCATATGAATGAAGTTAATTAGTTGAAATATTAATAAACATTAAATAATTAGAGATAGTTATTTAGATTCATATGGTAAATAGATTGATTTTTAAGGAAATATGATTGTACTTAGTGGGACCGTTGACATAAAATTACCTTTGAGAAAATCATGCTAAAAGTATCGAAAAATACCAAAATGCTTTTTGAATAAAAATTAATTAAATGTTTCTAACTGCTTCTCATCCATTATGAACTACTTTTAAGTGATTTTAGTCGGTGTTCTCATTTATACACTTTTATTTTAATTGCATGTTACAACCCATAATGTTTATATCTTTTATTTTTAATAAACAAGCTATTTACTTATTCTTTACTACTTGTTAACAGTGAGTATACTTACTTAAGTTATTTTACACAATAACGATAAATTTCTAAGAGATATATCATGATTAATAAACGTTTAAAAATTAGGAGAGTATGACTTTCTCCAAATTTTCAAACTTCAAACAATATCATATTTTGTAAATTACTACTTCGATCCTTAAATATAGAAGTCTGTTGACCCTTTTTTCTTCTCTTTTTATAAGACTTTTTAAAAATTTTTAAATGTATTAATTATTTCTTTTTCAACATACCCTTAATTATGTTTTATTTTTTTTCTTCTGTAATCTATAATATACTCTAACAAAAATATTAACTAATTATCTCTTGTGAAGGGTAAACTTGTAAACTAATATCAATTGTCAACAAATTTAATGACACAACAAACTTTTTGAAATCCTGTAATTTTCTCAAATGAATCTTATATTTAGAGACAAAAACAATATAAAAGTTTATATAAATATTACAAGACTTTTTGTAAATTGTAAAAATCTTTATTAAATACACTATTTTTGTACCCTTGACTTAAAAATGTGTATTATTTTAATGGCATAATTGTAATTTTTGTCTATTTATTTTTACCAATTTTTAGAATTGATTCCAACATGTTACATCACTATTTTTTTAGTTAAAAAATATAAAAAAATAACTAAAACAATTGAATTTTGAAAAATAAAAAAACTAATTTCTCTAATTAATGAAAATAGGAATCAAAACTTAAATTAAGCTCTATTGTAATTGAATATCACAAGACAAGACATTGTTTAGATTAAATTAAGAACTTTAAAATTATTTTCAATGCCAATCCAATTAATACATTCCGAAATAACACATTTTGTTTTTGAATTTGACACAACACTTTACCTAATTTTGTTGGTCAAAGATTCTATACTGTTTTATTGAATCTCGATCATCTTAACACCATAAATTATTCGGTGGTTGGTGTTTGTTTCATGCATGGGGTGCAAGAATTAGGCCTAATTAAATCCATAAACACACGAACCAAATAGTCTTTGTTCCAAGACTTGAAGTGTCGTTCAAGTTATTTGCACGTGACTATGTTCATTGTCCTAACTAAACTGTTCTTTTTGTCCTCCCAATGTTAAATTGCGACAAGCTTTTTTGGTTTCTTTAGAACACTCTCAATGGTTCCTATTGGGTGCAAATTGGACCACACAACGTAACGGGAGGGATGATGTCCCTAAAAAAATCTGTGCTAATGTTATTTCTTGTTTTATGAGCTAATTAATGTGGGGATTCATTTTAAAGGTCGTTCATTAATGAGCTGGTATAAATTCAAAATGTTCAAATTTATTTCTACATACAAAATCATTCAATTCAACTAGAGAAAGATAATAATTTATTTTTTAACACATACTTTTTAATATATATTTTTTTTATTAGTTGAGATTGGATCATATATAATTTAGTGAAACCATATAAAATTCAATAAATAAAAGTATACATTGAAAATTGTGTGTTAAAAAATACATTAGTTTACATTTTTCATAAACATACTCCATCAATCACTCTTTATAAACATCCATACACTTTTCCCTCACCTATTATAAATAGCATTTGACCAAATAAAATTGGCCCGGAGACTCATTGTTGATATTTAAGATTAATCATTACCTAATTATTAAACACTCATTTACATACTATCTTCTTTGTTTACACATTTTTTATCTCTATAAAATAGTCAAATAAATCTCTGTTTATATAAAGTAAATGCATCATAATTTTTTTAAGGAAATTTTAATGCAAAAGTTCTAGTTAATTGTGTAAGGAAATTTTTTAATATATATTTGAAATTTTCTAATAGCTATATTAATGTAGTAAAATTAAATAATTTAACATAACACTTGATTAAATAGTTGTGATGTTCGGGTTTAATGCATCTAGCCATCAAATCAATGCATCTGCTAATTTAATCAAGTGTTACAAATTTGTTCAAGAGTTATTTTCTTTCACCAACTGATATGAGATTTTCTATAAATAGAAACACTTTAGAGAAAAAAAAAAACACGATTTTCATGTTACATGAGTTATATTTATGTCAAAAATATTTTTGAGTAATTTCTTCTTTTCTCTAGTGCACGAAAGTAAATGAATGAACTTTATTCTGTAAACTATAATTGATCGATAAGCTTGATGTGAATGTGCAATTCACTTCAAGGATTCCAAAGTATTCTAAAGAGGATTCGCCGGTTAACGCATTTGCATCCAATATACATAGATTGGTGGGGGCGAATCGAATCTAAAGCTTGGTGTGATACACATGCTTTTGGAATTTATTTGTGCAATTTTCATCATCCTTAGTTTTATCTTCTTCTTGTTCAAGATTTGCAGTATACCCATAACAAAAGATCAAACAATCTTTAATTTCGATCGATTATCTTATCTATATATGACTGCAATTTTAAAGGAGATAAACACTCACATAATCATTTATTCATGATTATTATGAAAGGTACACAAATTATGAAGGTGCAAACACGAGAAGGGGATTGAATTGTGTTTGACTAACTTGAATACTTTTTCTATTTTTGCAGTTTTAAAACAAAACTTGATGTATGAATAAAACAAAGTTAGCAGCGGATATAAAGTAAAAATAAAAACACAGAATTTTATACTGGTTCACCGTTAACGAGGCTACGTCCAGTCCCTTCACCTTGAAGGATTTTACTAATTCAAAACCTTGAATTACAACAGTACCACTGACCCTCCAAGTCAGTCTTCTCAAACAGTCTAACAATCCTAGACTTTTGAGGAATACAACACCTTGACTTCTTAAGTCAAGTCTTCTCCTACCAATCTGACAACCCTAGATTATAGAAGGAATTACAACGCCTTGAATCTAATTGCCAAGTAATCTGCTACCCCTTCTGACTCCCTCAGACTGTAGACTCTACTTCAACAACTTAGATCTAACACAAGCGAAAGAAAATAACACGAGTGCTTGCTTCTGGAAAGCTGGAACTCACAATTAACCTCAATGAAAACTTGAGTGTTTGCTTTTGGAAGTGTGTGACTCTTTTGTGATTTTTGATTCTAAGTATTCTGCCTTGAGCCTCCTTTTATATATGCAGATTAGGGTCTCTTCCAAGCTTAATTTCGAGCTGTATCTTGTTGGATTCTCTTGCAAAAATATCTTGACCAATCGGGCTTCACTTAAATAAAAAACATATCTATTTAAGCTTCAGATTTGCTTTAAAAAATAACTGGCCAATCCTGTCTTTAGTTTCTTCCCGCCAACAGCTCCTGAACTCTCATACGACTTCACTTTATTTTTGTAACAAATCCCTTTTAACACTTTGATCAATTTTAATTAAATCTCCACCGTTAATCATCATGATTAAATCTGGACCGTTTGATCTTCTGTGCTAGTCCACATCTGGACCATACTAAGTGATCTGCTGAGATCCTCTAATTTCGGCCAACCCTGGACCACACTCTCTGATATTCTGATCTCGGCCAACTTGGACTTGCAAACTGATCTGCTTTGATCCTTTGATCTTGACCAATGCTGGACCACACATTCTGACCTTCTGATTTCGGCCAACACTGGGCCATGTTCTGATCTTCTGATCTCGGCCAACACTGGGCCATATACTTAAATCTGAACTATTGATCTGAATATCTTCCCTCTGATCTGGACCAATTCTGGACTTGGTCTGGATTGAACTGAAATTAACTCTGGACAAAGGATATTTAAATATGGACTTTTACCTTTGATTCTGGATCAGGTCTGGATCAATTATGGAAATCATTTCTTCTGGTCTGGACTTAGTTTCATACCCTGAACCATGCTATCTTTTGGTATGGGTCAAATTTGGATTGAATCTCTTGTTCTGGACCCATAAATTTATCCTCTGATTGAGTCTGGATCAAGTCTGGACTGTTTATCATTTCACTGCCAGACCATCTTCCGGTCAGAAAACTTCTGGACTAAGTCTGACATTTGATTCCTTATGGTATGGAACAAGTCTCCCTCTGGCAGGCTTCCTGTTGGAACCAAGTTGGTTATAAGTACTTCGGATTTTGATGCTTACAAATGTACTCAATGTAAACTTATTTTGTACTTTGAATTATTAAGTTAAATGCCCCAGAAACTGAAGGAAACAGAAGCAGAGATCAAAGGAAAATGAATTCTGGAATTTCCAGAAGATGTTCCAGGATGTCAAAACATCACCAGAGGATATGTTTGGTGGCCCAGAACAGAAGGAAGAAAAATCATAATGAAACATGGATCATACCATTGGAAAGCCTGCTAGAAGGAGAGTTGTTCCAGACAAACAGGAGTCAAATATCAATTTTATTCCAGAAGTTATTCTGACCAAAAGATGGCCTGGCAGTGAAAAATACACAGTCCAGACTTGTTCCAGACTTGACCAGAAGGTATGTTTATGAGTCCAGAACCAGAGGATCAATTCAGATTTGGCCCAGATCATAAGATAGCATGATTCAGGGCATGAAACCAAGTCCAGACCAAAAGAAATGAGTTCCAAAATCAATCCAGACCTGGTCCAAAATTAAAGGTAAAATGTCCAGATTGAAATATTTTTTGTTCAAGTTAATTTCAGTTTGTTCCAGACCAAAGTCCAGAATCTGTCCAGATCAGAGTAAAAATTTCCAGATCAATGGTTTAGAAATAATTATTTGGTCCAGTGATGGTCCAGATCAGAAAATCAGACCATGGTCCAGTGGTGGCCGAAATCAGAGGGTTAGGAAGTGTGGTCCAGGAATGGCCGAAATCAGAGGATAACAGAATATCGAATAGGCTGGTCCAGATGTGGACTATCGCATTAAGATCCAATGGTGCAGATTTGATCATGAGGATTAAAGAATATAAGAAAAATGCTCAAAACAGAAGCAGAGCAAAATGCTCAAAACAGATCAGTGTGCAAAAGGCTCAAAACAGAATCTGAGCAAAATACTCCAGAATATTTTCAAAACAGATTAATCTAAATATACTACAGAAGTAAAGCATCAGTGAAGTTCTAAAGTTGAACTATAAATAGAGACTTAATGCTGAAGAATAAAGTATCGAAAATCACAAAAGAGTCAAACACTTCCAAAGCAACAAACACCCAAATTTTCATAGAAGTCAATTGTGAGTTTTAGCTTTCAAGAAGCAAGTACTCATGTTATTTTCTTTCCACTGTGGCAAATCTAAGTTGTTGAAGTAGAGTCTACAATCTGAGGGAGTCAGTAGAGGTAGCAGGGTACTTGGCAATTAGATAGGGTTGTATCTATGTTGTTGAAGTAGAGTCTACAAACTGAGGGAATCAGAAAGGGTAGCAAGGTACTTAGCAATTAGATTCATAGTGTTGTGATTTCTTCTACAATCTGGGGTTGTCAGATTGGCTGAAGACAAGGTTGTTTTCCTCAAGAAGTCTAGGATTGTTAGACTATTGAGAAGACTTACTTGGAGGGTCAGTAGCAAGGTTGTAATTCAAGATTGAATTAGTGAAATCCTTCAAGGCGAAGGGACTGGACGTAGCCTCGTTAACGGTGAACCAGTATAAAATCTGTGAGTTTTTATTTTTATTATTATCCGCTGCTAACTCTGTTTTAATTATACATCAAGTTTTGTTTTGAAAGTATTAAAACAGGAAAAGTATTTAAGTTAAGTCAAACACAATTCAACCCCCCTTCTCGTGTTTGCACCTTCACTTCCTTCTAGTCTGGTCCAGGTCTCCTTCTGATCTGGGCCAGGAAAGATATCCTCTGGTAGTGTTTTGACATCCTGGTGTATCCTCTGGTAATTCCAGGATGCATCCTCTTGACCTTCTGGATGCATTTTCTGGTGCCTTCTAGAGGTGTATCCTCTGGTCTGTTTTTATCCTCTAGTAACTCATCTTGTGCCTCTGGAAACTTCATCTTCTGGTGGCATTCAAGGTACAAAATAAGATTACATGGAGTGCTTTTGTAAACATCAAAATCCTAAGTACTTAAAACCAACTTGGTTCCAACAATCTCCCCCTTTTTGATGATGACAAAACCTTAACTTATTTTGCTAGCTTGTAACCCGAAGTACTTGAAATACTCCCCATAAGACCAATCACTCCCCCTAAGTCTAATACCGACTTTTTCTTCTCCTTTTCAACTCCTTCTTGAATCACTGTTTCTTTTCTTTTCATCTCCTCTCCTTTTCATCTCTTTCTGATTTATTTTTCTTTCTCCCTGTTTCTTCTCCTTTTCAACTCCTTCTCTTTTCACTCTTTCTTTTTCTCTCTTCATATTGCCTCTCCTTTTCAACTCCTTCTCTTTTAATCTCTTTCTTTTTCACTCCTTCTTTATTTTTATCTCTCCTTTTCTACTAATTTCTCATTTTTCTCGCTCTCCACCTTTTTGTCCTCAGCCACAAAGAGGTCATACTATTTTTGTATTATTGTTTTTTTCTTTACAAAGTACATAAATTAAAAACAAAAAATAAAAGACATAAAATTAAAATTACAAGAAAATTAAAAAAAAAACTCCTAAGGAGACTACTTGAGCTAGTCAGATATGGAGACAATGTTGAGATGCTTCTTGATGAACTCGAACCTATCTTCTGGTAATGCTTTGGAAGATGTCAGCCCATTGATGATCAGTGTCCACAAACTGGATGCTTAAAGTCCCTTTTTGAACATGGTTCCTAATGAAATGGTGTTTTATTTTAATGTGTTTGGCTCAAGAGTGTAAGATAGGGTTCTTGGTTAGGTTTATGGCTGAAGTGTTATCACAGAACAAAGGGATATTGGTTTCAAAGATGTTGTAATCTTCAAGTTGATGTTTCATCCAGAGTAACTGTGAACTGCATCCTGCTGCTGATATATACTCAGCTTCAGTTGTTGACATGACAATTGTGCTTTGTCTTTTGCTTGACCAAGAGATCAAATTATCACATAAGAAAGTGCAGTTGCCACTTGTACTTTTCCTTTCCAGCTTGTCTCCAGCATAGTCGGAATCACAAAAACCTATGAGTTTGTAGGTGGGGGTTTTCTTGTATAACATGGTAAGGTTAGTGGTTCCTTTAAGGTATCTCAGAATTTGTTTGACAGCAGTTAAATGAGATTCCCTAGGGTCAGCTTGAAAACGGGCACATATACAAACACTATACAAGATGTCAGGTCTAGAAGCAGTTAAACAAAGAAGGGATCCAATCATACCTCTGTATGTTTTCTGGTCTACCTTTTGGCCGGTTTCATCTTTCTCAAGTGAGCAGGTTGGGTGCATAGGGGTGGCCATAGGCTTACATTCACTCATTTTGAACTTTTTAAGAAGTTCTTTAGTATATTTAGATTGGTGAATGAGTATACCTGATTTACCTTGGTGAATCTGAATTCCCAGGAAGAACTTGAGTTCTCCCATCATGCTCATTTGAAACTCTTTCTGCATTAGGTCAGAAAACTCCTTGCACAAAGTGCCATTAGTAGATCCAAAGATGATATCATCAACATAAACTTGAATAATTAAAATATCATTTTTAATGGATTTCCTAAATAGAGTATTATCAATCTGGCCTCTATCAAATTCATTCTTAAGTAGAAAGTTACTAAGTCTGTCATACCATACCCTTGGTGCTTGTTTTAAACCATATAAAGATTTCTTAAGTTTAAAAACATGGTCTGGAAAATCAGAATTTTCAAATCCAGGGGGTTGTTTGACATAGACTTCCTCACCTCTACAACCATTAAAGAATGCACTTTTAACATCCATTTGATACAACATTATATCATGATTAGCAGCAAATGATAAAAGAATTCTAATTGCTTCTAACCTGGCCACTGGAGCAAAAGTCTCAGTGAAGTCTATACCTTCCTGTTGACTGTATCCTTGAGCTACAAGTTTGGCTTTGTTCCTTACCACTTCACCTTTTTCATTGAGTTTATTCCTGAACACCCACTTGGTTCCAATAATGTTTTTGTTTGGTCTGGGTACCAGATCCCAAACATCATTCCTTTGAAATTCATTCAGCTCTTCTTGCATTGCAAGTATCCAACCTTCCTCTGCCAAAGCCTGATCAACATTGCTTGGTTCAATTGTTGAGAGTAAACCAAACAGACTGGTTTATCTACTTGATGATCTGGTCTTTAAAGGTTCTGCTGCACTGCCAATAATGAGAGATTCTGGATGGGAAGACTTGTACTTCCATCCATTCTTTCCCTGTAACTTGTCTTCAGAGTTAGCATGTTCTTCTTCATCTTGATCTTTCTCAGATTCTGCTGCTGGTCCATCTTCTGGTTCCTGTGCCTCTGGTTCACCTGCAATTTCCTCATCTTGCTTTGACTTTTCAGAGTCAAGCTGTTTATCATCAAACTTAATGTGGATTGATTCTTCCACAATGTTAGTTTCTTTGTTAAACACTCTATAAGCTTTTGATCTCTCAGAGTAGCCAATAAAGATACACTTTTGAGATCTAGAATCAAACTTAGCTAGGTTATCTTTAGTGTTCAACATAAAACAGATGCATCCAAATTGCTTAAAGTAGGAAATATTGGGTTTCTTACCTTTCCACAGTTCATAGGGAGTTTTATTTCAGATGGACCTGATGTAGACTCTATTCTGAATGTAGCAAGCTGTGTAGACAGCTTCTGCCCAAAGGTAGGTGGCAACCTTCATATCATTCAACATGGTTCTGGCCATCTCGTGCAGTGATCTGTTCTTCCTTTCTACCACTCCATTCTGTTGAGGTGTTCTGGGGGATGAGATGTTGTGAGTGATGCCATTCTCATCAAAGAATTCTTCAAAATACATGTTCTCGAATTCACCTCCATGATCACTTCGGATGGTTATGATCTTAATACCCTGTTCATTCATAGCTTACAAAAAGAAATAAATACTTTGTGAGATTCATCTTTGTTCTTTAAAATTTTTACCCAAGTCCACCTTGAGTAATCATCAACAATCACAAAACCATATTTCTTACCACTGAGAGAAGCTGTTTGAACAGGACCAAACAGATCTAAGTGAAGCAGTTCAAGTGGTTGAGAGGTAGAAACACATTTTTTAGTTTTAAAAGAGCTTTTAGTTTGTTTACCTCTTTGACATGCTTCACACAAAATCTCAATTTTGGAACTTACCTCTTGAAGCCCTCTTACCAACTGGAGTTTGCTCAATTCGGATATAAGCCTCGGGTTTGCATGCCCTAACCTTTTGTGCCAAATCATATTCTGCTCACTCACAGACACTAAGCATTTAACATGTTGCTTAGCAAGACTGAACATATCAATTTTATAAACGTTATCCTTCCTAGTGCCAGTAAATAAAACCGACCCATCAAGTTGACTAACAGCTTTGCAAGTTTTGTGATTAAAGATAACATCATAATTTCAATCACTTAATTGACTTATGCTCAGAAGATTATGTTTTAGCCCTTTAACTAGCAGAACATTTTTAATCGACAGGGATGAAGAAGTGTTACCAACATTTCCTGTACCAATAATCTGACCTTTCTGGTTTCCTCAAAAGGAAACTTTGCCTCCATTCTTCATAGTCAGATTTAGAAACATGGACTTGTCTCTTGTCATGTGTTTGGAGCATCCACTGTCAAGATACCAAGCTTTGTGTTGCTGACCAGACCTTGCTTTTTCTCTGTCAGAATTAGAATCAGAGTCAGACTCAGCTTCTGTTCGAGCCATCAGAGCTAGTTCTGCTTCTGGCCTGGTTGAGCAGTTTCCTTGATTCTGCTTTGGTCGATAAACCATGTTCCTCTGATGATTTTGGAACATGTTTTGGTTCTGGTAATTTTGGTGAATCCAGTGATTCTGATAACCTTGATGATTCTTGTGATTCTGATGAATTTGGTAATTCTGGTAATTCCTGATCTGATTCTGGTTCTGGTTCTAGTGTTGATTCTGATTTTGGTTCTAGTACTGATTCTGATTTTGGTTATAGAGTTGATTCTGGTTCCAGTTCCTGTGCTTCTGATACTGATTCCAGTTCTGGTTCTGGTTCCAGTTTCTGTGATTCTGATACTGGTTCCAGTTCTGGTTCTGGTTCTGGTTCCTGTTCTGATTCTGGTTCCAGTTTTGATTCTGGTTCCAGTTTTGGTTATGATTCCGATTCTGGTTGAGTTGACCAGACCTTCTTGCATCAGACTCAGATTGCCTTTGTCTTTTTGTAGCAGGAACATAAACCTTCTTGTGCTTGTGCATTGCCAACATCCATTGTCCAGGCACCATTGATGGTGTCTCCTTTTGGTTGCTCAGAATATCTGCAACATAGACAATTTTATCTTTTGGTACCCATAACTGATTGGGTCCAGGTTTGTTAGTCTTAACAGCTCTTTGGTCTTGTTCAGATTTTACCATTGGACAAGATAGTTCAGAGTGACCTTTCTTAGCACAAACAATGCATAAAACATTAGAATGAACAGCTTTACTTTCAACAATCGTTTCTGTAAAACCAAGAGCTCTCTTTCCAGTGTTACTGTTTCCATAAATCATAGATGCATGTTTACTTCTTTCCATTCCATTAGAAATAAAGTTTTGAAAAAATTGCTCATGCATATCAGATTCACAAACAGTTCTGGAAGTGGAATAAACATTACTTTTGAGAGTTTGGTTTTCAGATTTGAGTCTTGCAACTTCAGTTTTAAAATCCTTGTTTTCAGTTGCATACTCAGAATTTTGATTCTTTAAAACTTGGACTTCTTTGGTCAGATTTTTCTTATCTTCCCTCAGAGTTTTCAGTTTTAAAGCCATCTTATTGTTTGCATTTAAAAAATCTTTTAAAGTATCGATTAACTCAGATTTAGAGAGATCAAAAAATACCTCATCGTCTTCATCTTCTGAATCTGTTCCAGAGCCTGAGCTGTATTCAGAACTTGAGTTTTTATGAGCCATCAGATCCAGAATTGCTCCATCTGATGTGCTTCCAGACTTGCTTGAATGACTGCTTCGATCATTCTTCCTTCTGCATGCTTTCCTTCCTAAATTCTTGCCTTTGTGAAGTCTAGAGGCAGGCCTGATGTGTGCCATCTTTGTTGTTTCTGCCTCTTCTTCATCAGACGATTCTTCCTCTGATTCTGATGCATCCCAGGCTGCCATCAGACCCTTCTTTCTAAATCTGGAATTCTTCTTGTGCTGTATGCCTTTTTCCAGATTTGGACATTCTGACTTGATATGTCCAAGTTCATTGCATCCATAAGAAACGATACTCTTTTTGTCAGATTCTTCCTTTCCTTTGTTGTTATGTTTCTACTTGAAGCTTCTTCTCTTCCTGTTTTCCTAGATCTTAACCATCTTTTTGGTTAAGTAAGCCGTGTCATCACAGTCACTGTCACAATTCTCTGATTCTGATGATGCCCTTGCAGCTTTCTACTGTTTTGACTTCAGGGCCAGATTCTTCTTCTTCTTTGGTTCATCTGCTTCTAGTTCTATTTCATGAGACCTGAGTGAGTTGATCAGATCTTCAAGTTTTAAGTTGTTCAGATATTTGGCTTGCTGAACTGCAGTAACCATTGGTCTCCACTTGGTTGGTATGCTTCTTAGAATCTTCTTGACATGATCTGCTGTTGTGTAGCTTTTCTTCAAGACCTTCAGTCCAGATATCAGAGTGTGGAATCTGCAGAACATTCCATCAATGTTTTCATCATCTTCCATCTTGAACATCTCATACTGTTTGACCAGTATGTTAGCCCTTGCTTCTTGAACCTGTTGGCTTCCTTCATAGGTCAAAACCAGACTGCCGAATATGCTCTTTGCTGTTTCTTTATCTGTGCGTCTGTCAAATTCCTTGAATGTGATGGCACTGATCATGATGTTTCTTGACTTGTGATGAAGTTTGTATAATTTCCTCTGGTCTGGTTTCATATCATCTATGTCCAGTTCTTTAGTTGGATCTTCTGGAACAGTAGGTGCAATGTATCCTTTGACTACCATCTTCCATAGTTCAGGATCTTGAGATATGAAGAAACTTCTCATTCTGTCCTTCCAATACTCAGACCTTTCTCCATCAAACAGTGGTGGTCTGTTGATGTTGCCTCCAAGTTCATCTTTGGATTCTGCCATGTTGAACCCCTTGGACCTTTCCTCAAACACTGTTAAGTGCTCAGCCTTGAGACCAAGCTCTGATGCCAATTGAAGGTGCAAACACGAGAATGGGGTTGAATTGTGTTTGACTAACTTGAATACTTTTTCTGTTTTTGCAGTTTTGAAACAAAACTTGATCTATGAATAAAACAGAGTTAGCAGCGGATATAAAGTAAAAATCAAAACACAGAATTTTATACTAGTTCACCGTTAATGAGGCTACGTCCAGTCCCTTCTCCTTGAAGGATTTTACTAATTCAAACCATGAATTACAACAGTACCAATGACCCTCCAAGTCAGTCTTCTCAAACAGTCTAACAATCCTAGACTTTTGAGGAATACAGTACCTTGACTTCTTAAGTCAAGTCTTCTCCTACCAATCTGACAACCCCAGATTGTAGAAGGAATTACAACGCCTTGAATCTAATTGCCAAGTAATCTGCTACCCCTTCTGACTCCCTCAGACTGTAGACTCTACTTTAACAACTTAGATCTAACACAAGCGAAAGAAAATAACACGAGTGCTTGCTTTTGGAAAGCTGGAACTCACAATTAAACCTCACTGAAAACTTGAGTGTTTGCTTTTGGAAGTGTATGACTCTTTTGTGATTTTCGATGCTAAGTATTCTGCCTTGAGCCTCCTTTTAGAGATGCAGATTAGGGTCTCTTCCAAGCTTAATTTCGAGCTGTATCATGCTGGATTCTCTTGCAAAAATATCTTGACCAATCGGGCTTCACTTAAATAAAAAACATATCTATTTAAGCTTCAGATTTGCTTTAAAAAATAACTGGCCAATCCTGTCTTTAGTTTCTTCCCGCCAATAGCTCCTGAACTCCCATACGACTTCACTTTATTTTTGTAACAAATCCCTTTTAAAACTTTGATCAATTTTAATTAAATCTCCACCGTTAATCATCATGATTAAATCTGGACCGTTTGATCTTCTGAGCTAGTCCACATCTGGACCATACTAAGTGATCTGCTGAGATCCTCTGATTTCGGCCAACCCTGGACCACACTCTCTGATCTTCTGATCTCGGTCAACTTGGACTTGCAAACTGATCTGCTTTGATCCTCTAATCTCGGCCAATGCTGGACCACACATTCTGACCTTCTGATTTCGACCAACACTGGGCCATGGTCTGATCTCGGCCAACACTGGGCCATATACTTAAATCTGAATTATTGATCTGAATATCTTCCCTCTGATCTGGACCAATTCTGGACTTGGTCTGGATTGAACTGAAATTAACTCTAGACAAAGGATATTTAAATATGGACTTTTACCTTTGATTCTGGATGAGGTCTGGATCAATTTTGGAAATCATTTCTTCTGGTCTGGACTTAGTTTCATACCCTGAACCATGCTATCTTCTGGTCTGGGTCAAATCTAGATTGAATCTCTTGTTCTGTGTAACACCCCGATTTTAAAACACAGTGCGAGTGTATTTGTTTTCCAACCAAAATAAATAAAAGGAAATTTGAAAATTATTAATTCAAAGGAATTAAAATAAAATTAAGTCATTTATTAAAATAATTTGTCGTAATCCAAACGACTAAAAGTAATTAATTAATTACGCCATGATTACAACCACGTAAGAAGCTTTTGGGAAATTGATTTTCAAAATATACCAAAATGAAGATACATCAAAACTGTATCCTGGACCCACCCAAATATTTATCAGAGTGCGGAAATTATACAATTATCCCAATCTAAAATATTATCAGAGTTGCGGAAAGAAAATACACAATAATCCCAAAATAAGTGAATACAACCTTCCACACTAGGCCCTATACAAAAAGTCTAGTCTGATCATGCACTAAGCTACAGTAACAAGTGATTTCCACCGCCTCCTCCACAAGTCTCGTCTTCACCCCAGTTGTCCCTCCATTACGTTGTCCACGAATACTCCGTACATGAAGATCAGGGGAAACTAACGACGTTTCCGTCGTTAGTGTAACCGTCGGTGGGACGGGTTTGGGTATCATCTGAGGGCAAAGCCCAATTTTCCACAATAATAGTAAAGGGTCACCGACCGAAATTAACAAATAACACATACCATTTATATCAACAGTAACAAATATATCCATAGCATATTATATAACAATGATGATAAATAAGGATGCTCATTTTGAAATTTCATGACATGTATGCCTTTTCAAACAACAACCAATTAATATGGAAAGCATGTTGTAAGTACAACCATCAACTCAACAATCACAACCATTCATCAGAAATTCAGATTTTATAAGATAGTTACACACATCAATTTCCAATCATCAACATATATCAAAATCATGACCCACCGGTCAAACACCCTGATGCAATTTGTATATGCTCATCTACTTAACTTCTTGGAATTACCAAGGTGCAGTCGCTCATAGACCAGCACACGTGCGGTCGCTCACAGACCAGCACGATTTTCATATGTTAGACTTTAATGGCCAACATGACCATGGTGCAATTGCTCACAGATCAGCACCCGTGCAGTCGCTCAACAGACTAGCACTCGTGCAGTCGCTCAACAGACCAGCACGTTTCACATATACCAAGGTACAGTCGCTCACAGACCAGTACCAGTGCAGTCGCTCAACAGACCAGCACTCGTGCAGTCGCTCAACAGACCAACACGTTTTGCGCATATCAAGGTATAGTCGCTCACAGACCAGTACCAGTGCAGTCGCTCAACAGACCAGCACTCGTGCAGTCGCTCAACAGACCAGCACATTTGACGCATTACTCTGTGGCCCATCGTGGTTACCACCTGATTATGCAATGTATGAACATGCAATGTTTTCTCTTAACTGAAAACAGTATGCAAACACCAGCAAAATACTGCCTTTCCATCATTTCCCCAAAACCATCTCAACCCAAATAATTTCATTATCATCACCTCAATAAAAATATTCAAGCACCTCATCATTACCACTTCACACTATATCAAAAACCCTATTTTGATCTATCACAAGTCTTCCCAATGTTTCCCCAACTCTGAAAGTTGATAAAACAGTATTTAAAACTGTGATTTCTGGAAAAACGAATGTGTATTGGAATACAGCTTCCTTGTATTCGAATATAGAAGCTAAAACAGTGCAGAATCAACACTCTGTATTCGAATACAGCTTCCTTGTATTCGAATACAGAAGCTACAACAGTGTAAACTCAGCATTTTTCACAGCATCAATAAAGAATTCCAGAACCTGATCATCACCACCTCAAACCATCTCAAAAACACCATTTTAATTAATCACAAACCTTCCCAATATTTTCCCAACTCTTTAAGTTCATAAACCATCGTTTAAAACTGAAATTTTTGAAAAAAAAACAAGCTGTATTTGAATACAGCTCCCTTGTTTTCGAATACAGAGGCAAAAACAGTGAAAAATCAGCATTCCGTATTCGAATACGAGGGTGTTGTATTCGAATACAGATGCGAATACAGTGGCCAAAATGACAATCCTGTATTCGAATACGATAGGGTCGTAGCCGAATACAGATGCTAAGTAAGAAAAACCCTTATCAACACCAGATTGTTAACAAAACACAGCAGAACCAAATTTGCTAACAATACAACAGAAAACAGAATTACCAGAACCAGAATAACATCATAGTTTTCTTTATTCACCAAAACTAAAGGTTAACCACAAAACAGTGTAGCACAAACCACCCAAAACAGACATTTTTCAACGTTTACATTTTGATCATTTCTCAAAACAACATGCAAAGTATTTTCCAGTATTCTTACACAACCAAAACAACATGCAAAGCATTTTCCAGTATTCCCACACAACCAAAACAACAATGTTATATCAGCCAAAACAACAACATCACAGAATCATCAAACATCAACAGGATGCATTTTTTGCATTTTATAACAACATGCACAATAGTTTCGTTTTTCAAACCAGAAACTAAAATATGATCAAACATCAAACATGCATTTACAGCCCTAAAATGCAAACTAGAAAGTGGAAGGTGTCCCTTACCTCTGTTACGTTTCTGCTCCCGTTCACGTTTTCGCGACAAAAATCGGCGAAGTTTCCGTTTGCGTTTGCCGCTACCAAAGTGGGTTCTCTAGCTCCATAATGAGAAGAGGAACAATTTTGTTCTTGGTCCTTGGTGGTTTGGTGCTTGGATTTCCAAGTAATCTCACTTTTGAGCAACTCTCCTTTTGTTTTTTTTTATAAACGTGAAACAGAATGGGAAGAGGAAGGAGAAATTTACTGTTTCATGCAGTAAGGAGGAGGGAAGGTTGCTGCCTTTGCTCTTGCCACTCCTTCATATATATAGGCACATATATGTGCCACCTCATCCCACATTAATAGTATAATATTACTTGACCTTCCATCAGTTAATCAGTCTTGTCGCAATTAGTAGATAATCCCTTAATTAACTGCCCGATAATTTAATTACTCGTAATTAAATTAATTTATCCTTCATCCACTAATTTTAATTCAACCTCCAAAATAAATATTTATATATATATATATATATATTTACACAAAATATACGTAAATTAAATATTTTACAATTATTCCTTAAAATACACTTAATATTAAATCTATAATTTAATTTTTAAATTTAAGGGTCTTACATTACTACCACCCTTAAATTAGTTTCGTCCTCGAAACTACACGTTAATAAACAACGGAAGATATTGTTCCCTCATCTTACTCTCCAGTTCCCAAGTTGCGTCTCCCGTAGTCGGATTCCAAATCACTTTGACTAGTGGGACTTCCTTGTTCCTCATCTATTTAATCTTTCTGTCTTCAATTCTTACAGGGAATACTTCAAATGACAGGTTATCCTTCAATTGAATTGTGTCTGGTTCGATCACATGTGGCGGATCCGAGATGTATTTTCTTAACTGCGACACATGAAATACGTCGTGAATATTGGACAGTATTGGAGGTAAAGCAATCCAATAAGCCACTGGTCCAATTCGTGCAGTAATCTGGTATGGTCTAATAAATTTTGTAGTCAACTTCCTTGACTTAATAGCTCTGCCAACTCCAGTTGTAGGCGTGACCCTTAGAAATACATGATCACCCTGCTCGAATACTAGAGGTCGGCGATGCTTGTCCGCATAACTCTTTTGACGATCTTGTGAAATCTTCATTTTCTCTTGTATCCTCTTGATTTTCTCTGTAGTTTATTCCACCATCTCAGGTCCAACAATCATACTTTCTCCGTCCTTATACCAGCATAAAGGCGTCTGACACATGCATCCATATAAAGCTTATAGGGTGCCATTCCAATACATGCGTGAAAACTGTTGTTGTAAGTGAAAACTGTTGTTGTAAGTAAACTCAATCAATGGCAATACCTCATCCCAGTTTCCTCTATCATCCAGCACACATGCTCTTAATAGATCTTCCAAGGACTGATTTGTTCTCTCGGTTTGTCTATCTGTTTGTGGATGGTAAGCTGAACTCAATTTCAGTTTCGTTCCCAACGCTTCATGCATCGCTCCCCAAAAATGAGATGTGAACTTTGGATCACGGTCCGATATAATACTCGATGGAACTTCGTGTAATCTCACAATCTCAGCAATGTAGATTTCCTTCAGCTTATCTACCTTATAAGTGGTCCTTACTGGTAAGAAATGTGCGGATTTTGTCAATCGATCCACTATTACCCAAATCGAATCATTCTTTTTCCTTGTCTTGGGCAATCCAGTTATAAAATCCATGGAAATGCTATCCCACTTCCATTCCGGTAT
>JBBPBO010000004.1:40836205-40988445 GCA_037974295.1 Cicer cuneatum | reverse complement strand
CTTATCTACCTTATAAGTGGTCCTTACTGGTAAGAAATGTGCGGATTTTGTCAATCGATCCACTATTACCCAAATCGAATCATTCTTTTTCCTTGTCTTGGGCAATCCAGTTATAAAATCCATGGAAATGCTATCCCACTTCCATTCCGGTATCTCCAAAGGTTGCAACATTCCAGTAGGTCGTTGGTGTTCCACTTTCACTTTCTGACAAGTTAAACAAGCCGATACGTACTCCGCTACGTCCCTCTTCATTCCTGGCCACCAGTAATTCTATCTTAAGTCTTGGTACATCTTGGTCACTCTAGGATGAATACTTAACTTACTCTTATGAGCCTCTTCCAAAATCATTCTTCTCATATCTGCAACTTCCGGTACACAAACTCTTCCATTACATCTCAGAATATTATCTAGTCTGATCCTGAACTTAGTCGTCTTTCCTTGCGCTATCAGGTTCCTCTTTTCTTGGATTAATGCGGCATCTTGCAAATTCGCAATCTCCTCAAGTAGTCTACTCGAAATGTTTATCATTCCACACTTTAAAATTCCTGGTGCAAACTTTACATCCAAGTGTATATCTCTAAATGCTTCCCACAACTCTTGTTGTCTGGCCATCATTATTGAAGATACAGATACGCTTTTGCTACTCAGTGCATCAGCCACCACATTGGCTTTCCCAGGGTGGTACTGTAATGAAAAATCAAAATCTTTGAGAGTCTCCATCCATCTCCTCTGCTGCATGTTCAATTCTTTCTGATCGAACAGATACTTCAAGCTTTTATGGTCACTGAATACCAAGAACGTGCATCCATATAAGTAGTGTTTCCAGACCTTTAATGCAAACATTACAGCAGCAAGCTCTAAATCATGGGTAGAATAGTTTCGTTCGTGAGTTTTCAACTGCCTTGAGGCGTAAGCTACAACTTTCTTGTGTTGCATCAAAACACATCCCAGACCTTGGTGAGATGCATCACAGTAAACCTCATATGGTTCTTCTGGCTATGGCAAGACCAATACTGGTGAGGTTGTCAACTTTTCCTTAAGCAACTGAAAACTTTCCTCACACTTCTCCGTCCATGCAAACAGCTGATTCTTTCTAGTGAGTTGTGTCAAAGGAGCTACAACCGTGGCAAATCCTTCAATAAATCTCCTGTAATATCCTGCCAGTCCGACAAAACTTCGTATGTCTGTGATAGTCTAGGGCTGTTTCCAAGCAAGGATTGTCTCAATCTTTGCCGGATCCACAACGATTCCTTCT
This sequence comes from Cicer cuneatum, assembly GCA_037974295.1. Taxonomy (NCBI): domain Eukaryota; kingdom Viridiplantae; phylum Streptophyta; class Magnoliopsida; order Fabales; family Fabaceae; genus Cicer; species Cicer cuneatum. The sequence goes on along the minus strand of JBBPBO010000004.1, from coordinate 40,987,190 downwards.
TTTGTTATCACATGTCATAAGAAGTTCACTTTCTCTAGCCAAAACTTGCACTTCTGCAAATTGGCATACAATTACTTCTCGCGTAAGATTTCAAGAACTTGACGTAGGTGCTCTCCATGTTCCTCTTGATCCTTTGAATAAATCAGTATATCATCGATGAACACCACAACAAATTTATCCAGGAATGGGCTGAAGATGCTATTCATATAGTCCATGAAAATCGCTGGTACATTCATAATGTCCGTAACGTGTCCTGAAAGCAGTCTTTTGAATATCTCCTTCTCTTACTTGAATATGATGGTATCCTAACTTCAAATCGATCTTTGAAAACACCGCGGCTCCTCTCAATTGGTCCATCAAATCATCGATGCGTGGTAAATGATAACGATTCTTAATAGTTACCTTGTTAAGTTGCCGATAATCCACACATAAGCGTGAACTTCCATCCTTTTTCTTTACCAACAACACCGAAGCTCCCCATGGCGACACACTTGGTCTGATAAATCCTTTCTCCAATAAACCTTCAATTTGACCATTAAGCTCGCTTAATTCCAATGGCGACATCTGATACAGCGCAATTGAAATAGGTCCAATTCCTGGGTGTAAATTAATGAAGAACTCCATCTCTCTTACCGGGGGTAATCCTGGAATTTCTGTTGGAAATACGTCCGGATAATCTTTGACTAACACCACATCTTCTATGCTCACATCCATCTTAGTCTCCACGTTAGTCAATGATAAAAATTCCTAAGTTCCTTCTCTCCGTGACACTTCGAGCTTGTTAGTAGCCAAATACCGAACGACTCCAGGTTCGGGAAAAAGAACTAATTTGCTAGCACAATCCAAGACTACATAATTATACGACATCCAATCTATGCCGAGAACGATCTCGAGTGATTGTAGGGGTAAACAAATCAAATTAATCAAGAACTCTCTATTTTGACTCATTATAGGGCAACGTAAACATGTCGTATTTACGATCAAAGTCTTAGCAGAATATTCGCCCACTGTCATGTTCCCCTGGTGTAATTTAAGAAAATCATCACCCAGCTTAGTTCTAGTACTCATCGGAAAGTATTTGTCCAAAGACTTCCTTTTGAATGACTCCCAGTTCACCTCCTCGTGAGTTGATCCCGTCATCAAGTAGAAATCTCACACCGCTTAGAATAATTCCAAAATCATAACTTCAACAGCATCATCGCTTCAGCACCACAACTATACAAGACTTGACACTCTAACTACTTGCTCCTATGCATGATCAGATAACGACTCAAAACCAATAATCTAACCAGAGCTTTAACCCAAAACTTTAACCAAATGCTCTGATACCACAATTGTAACACCCCGAGTTTAAAACACAGCGCGAGTGTATTTTTTTTTCAACCAAAATAAGTAAAAGTAATTTTCAAAATTATTAATTTAAAGGAAATTAAAATAAAATTAAGTCATTTATTAAAATAATTTGTCGTAATCCAAACGACTAAAAGTAATTAATTAATTACGCCATGATTATAATCACGTAAGAAAATTTTGGGAAATTGATTTTCAAAATATACCAATATGAAGATACATCAAAACTGTATCCTGGACCCACTAAAATATTTATCAGAGTGCGGAAAATATTCAATTATCCCAATCTAAAATATTATCAAAGTTGCGGAAAGAAAATACACAATAATCGGAAAATAAGTGAATACAGCCCTCACCCCAGTACAAAAAGTCTAGTCTGATCATGCACTAAGCTACAGTAACAAGTGATTTCCACCGCCTCCTCCACAAGTCTCGTCTTCACCCCAGTTGTCCCTCCTTTACGTTGTCCACGAATACTCCGTACGTGAAGATCAGGGGAAACTAACGACGTTTCCGTCGTTAGTGTAACCGTCGGTGGGACGAGTTTGGGTATCATCTGAGGGCAAAGCTCAATTTTCCACAATAATAGTAAAGGGTCACCGACCGAAATTAACAAATAACACATACCATTTATATCAACAGTAACAAATATATCCATAGCATATTATATAACAATGATGATAAATAAGGATGCTCATTTTGAAATTTCATGACATGTATGCCTTTTCAAACAGCAACCAATTAACAAGGAAAACATGTTGTAAGTACAACCATCAACTCAGCAATCACAACCATTCATCAGAAATTCAGATTTTATAAGATACTCACACACATCAATTTCCAATCATCAACATGTTTCCAAATCATGACCCACCAGTCAAACACCCCGATGCAATATGTATATGCTCATGTACTCAACTTCTTGGAATTACCAAGGTGCAGTCGCTCACAGACCAGCACACGTGCGGTCGCTCACAGACCAGCACACGTGCGGACGCTCACAGACCAACACGATTTTCATATGTTAGACTTTAATGGCCAACATGACCATGGTGCAATCGCTCACAGACCAGCACCAGTGCAGTCGCTCAACAGACCAGCACTCGTGCAGTCGCTCAACAGACCAACACGTTTTACATATACCAAGGTACAGTCACTCACAGACCAGTACCAGTGCAGTCGCTCAACAGACCAGCACTCGTACAATCGCTCAACAGACCAGCACGTTTTGCGCATATCAAGGTACAATCGCTCACAGACCAATACTAGTGCAGTCGCTCAACAGACCAACACATTTTACGCATTACTCTGTGGCCCATCATGGTTACCAGTTGACAATGCAAAGTATGAACATGAAATGTTTTCTCTTCACTGAAAACAGTATGCAAACACCAGCAAAATTCTGCCTTTCCATCATTTCCCTAAAACTATCTCAACCCAAATAATTTCATTATCATCACCTCAATAAAAACATTCAAGCACCTCATCATTACCACTTCACACTATCTCAAAAACCCCATTTTTATTTATCACAAGTCTTCCCAATGTTTCCCCAACTCTTAATGTTCATAAAACAATGTTTAAAACTGAGATTTCTGGAAAAACGAATCTGTATTCGGATACAGCTTCCTTGTATTCGAATCTAGAAGCTAAAACAGTGCAGAATCAACACTCTGTATTCAAATACAGCTTCCTTGTATTCGAATACAGAAGCTACCACAGTGTAAAGTCAGCATTTTTCACAGCATCAATAAAGAATTCCAGAACCTCATCATCACCACCTCAAACCATCTCAAAAACACCATTTTAATTCATCACAAACCTTCCCAATATTTTCCCAACTCTTTAAGTTCATAAACCGTCGTTTAAAACTGAAATTTTTGAAAAACAAACAAGCTGTATTCGAATACATCTCCCTTGTATTCGAATACAGAGGCAAAAACAGTGAAAAATCAGCATTCTGTATTCGAATACGAGGGTGTTGTATTTGAATACAGATGCAAATACAGTGGCAAAAATGACAATCCTGTATTCGAATACAACAGGGTCGTAGCCAAATACAGATGCTTAGTCAGAAGCAAAAATCCCTTATCTGTATTCGAATACAGAGGCTCGTATTCGAATACAAGTTCAAAAATTTGAATAAAACAGAAGCTTTGCAGGACTCTATTCGAATACACTCATGCCGTATTCAAATACACCTTCAAATTCACTGAAATTTTCCAGAAAACTTCAACACATTTTCAAACTTTTTTCCTTTGAAAAACCAACACAACACCAAAACAGATTCACCACTCTTTTGAACCATAAAACTCAGAGTTTTTCTCATCACTTATAAATGTTTCAATTCATCAACACAACAACAACAAATTTTTCAAAACACCTCCACCCATTTTAAAAAAATTATTTTCTCTTAAAAACCACCATCAACACAACAACAACAGATTTTCCAGAACACCTTCAACCATTTTAAAATCCTTTTTCTTTTGAAAAACCCCTATCAACACCAGATTGTTAACAAAACAAAGCAGAACTAAATTTGCTAACAACAAAATAGAAAACAGAATTACCAGAACCAGAATAACATCACAATTTTCTTTATTCACCAAAACAGAAGGTCAACCACAAAACAGTGTAGCACAAACCACCCAAAATAGACATTTTTCAACGTTTACATTTTGATCATTTCTCAAAACAACATGCAAAGTATTTTCCAGTATTCTTACACAACCAAAACAACATGCAAAGCATTTTCCAGTATTCCTACACAACAAAAACAGCAATGTTATAATAGCCAAAACAACAACATCACAGAATCATCAAACATCAACAGGATGCATTTTTTGCATTTTATAACAACATGCACAATAGTTTCGTTTTTCAAACTAGAAAATAAAATATGATCACACATCAAACATGCATTTACAACCCTAAAATGCAAACTAGAAAGTGAAAGGTGCCCATTACCTCTGTTACGTTTCTTCTCCCGTTCACGTTTTCGAGACAAAAGTCGGCGAAGTTTCCGTTTGCATTTGCCGCTACCAAAGTGGGTTCTCTAGCTCCGTAATGAGGAGAGGAACAACTTTTGTTCTTGGTACTTGGTGGTTTGGTGCTTGGATTTACAAGTAATCTCACTTTTGAGCAACTCTCCTTTTTTTATTTTTTATAAACGTGAAACAGAATGGGAAGAGGAAGGAGAAATTTACTGTTTCATGCAGTAAGGAGGAGGGAAGGTTGCTGCCTTTGCTCTTGCCACTCCTTCATATATATAGGCACATATATGTGCCACCTCATCCCACATTAATAGTATAATATTACTTGACCCTCCATCACTTAACCAGTCTTGTCGCAATTAGCAGATAATCCCTTAATTAACTGCGAGATAATTGAATTAATCATAATTAAATTAATTTATCCTTCATCCACTAATTTTAATTGAACCTCCAAAATAAATATTTATGTATATATTTACACAAAATATACATATATTATATATTTTACAATTATTCCTCAAAATACACTTAATATTAAATCCATAATTTAATTTTTAAATTTACGGGTCTTACATTCTGGACCCAGAAATTTATCCTCTGATCGAGTCTGGATCAAGTCTGGACTGTTTATCATTTCACTGCCAGGCCATCTTCTGGTCAGAATAACTTCTGGACTAAGTCTGACATTTGATTCCTTCTGGTCTGGAACAAGTCTCCCTCTGGCAGGCTTCCTTCTGGTCTGGTCCAGGTCTCCTTCTGACTTTGTTTCCTTCTGATTTGGGCCAGAAAAGATATCCTCTGGTAGTGTTTTGACATTCTGGTGTATCCTCTGGTAATTCCAGGATGCATCATCTGGACATTCTGGATGCATTTTCTGGTGCCTTCTGGAGGTGTATCCTCTGGTCTGTTTTTATCCTCTGGTAACTCATCTTCTGCCTCTGGAAACTTCATCTTCTGGTGGCATTCAAGGTACAAAATAAGATTACATGGAGTGCTTTTGTAAACATCAAAATCCTAAGTACTTAGAATCAACTTGGTTCCAACAAATTACTTACATGTGTTTCAAATATATGCAAACAGATTGAATGTTCATTTCATGAGATTATGATAGCTTATGTTATATTTGCTTTTAAATTTATTTGGATGCATGATTGTTAGTTTAAAGTTTTCGTATAGGGTGGATAAATGTAATACTTTAGTTTTCACCTTTCAATGATTTGAAAATGATAAATAGTTATTTTAAAGATTAAAACTTTTCTATGTGAATCAGACGTGTTTGAAAATATACGTTTGAGAGGTATATAATTGAAAAGTTACAATAATTTATATAATTGAAAAATTACAATGATTTAATGGTTAACTAACGTCAACAATGATGAATAAACACATTCTGCCTAATGGCTATATCCGCTATTTTAATCTTTGGACTTGCAAGATCAAAACTCAGGAGTATTAGTTTTGAATTTCTTTTATATGATATATTATTTAAAGTTTGAAATATAAAAAAAATGATGAAAATGCGTGTTTAATTTTTTCTAGACACGTACGGATCATGGGGTAAAAATGCACTACATGATACATTTGGTGATACAAGGCAACGTTTCCTTTATATAAGTGTTTACAATGATTATTGTTAAAAGTATTTTTGAAAAATTACTCAATCATTATAAATGAATCTGTTTATTATATGCTTGAATGTTGTTTTGAAGTGGGTATCAGAGAAAATAACTATTTGAATTCGTTGCCATGCTCAAAAACTACTTTTTGGGTTTTAAAAGTTGTTTGATCTTCTTCATGAGTTTATTATATATCGATCTAAAATAATATAGATGTAAATCTTGGTAAGAATGAATATGTTTGGTTTAAGATGCGTACTCATATGTTGTATTATTTTAAAATGAGTGTGCATATGAATTATAAATATTAAGTTCATGTTTTAATGATATTGTTGTTTCATGCAAGAAGTCTTAAATTTATAATTGATTAACTCATATTATTTGTACATGATAGTATGAAAGTATCTGTCAATTTCTTACTTATTTTGATATTAAAAATGATTTGGGTATATAATTTAAAATTATTGTAAGTTGACAAATGTTCATGGTAGAAAGTAATAGAAAATCTTAATGATTTTATTCATTGTTTATTTCGAATTACCATATAACATTATTAAATATGAAATTTGAATTAACAAATTGAATTCCTGATGCATGTATGAATTATAATATAACTATGAAGAAATAATTTCTTTAATAGAAATGAAATTAATTCCTATTTGTTAAGGAGTAGATGACTTACATGTTTGGGCCCACCTTACGATATTTAATTATGAGAAATTTTTATGATCATGCTTTGTTAGCTTGTGGCAATATATATTTAATGCTTTCAATGTATTATATCTTGGACTTGAATATATTGAAAAGAGAATTAAAATTTTAAATTGAGATGTTTATTAAATATAGTTAAAAGTAGAATGACATAAAAATTTGTGTATGTGATAATTGAGATGCTTATTTATTGTATGTGATATAATGTGAAGAGATTAAATGGCAAAAGTGTCATGATTTGGTGATAGTTGGTCAATACTATCAATGAATTATAAAAGATGTAGCTATGTGGATGAATGCATATTCAAAATTTATTAAAGTGGAAAGGAATCTTGCAATTCTTCAACAAAAGAGTTGACAAGGATGTGATGTCTTCTGATATGATGTTGAAGTCATTGGAAACATCAGTAGGGATGTGATATAAGCTCATATCTAAATAATCCCCAATGTTGGAAACGATCAACTCACACTTGAGTAACATCAAGTCTTGAGTTCAATGATGAAAGTACACTATTAGAGTGATTGAAGTACTTGACAATAGATACATTCCAAAGGGTAAAAATACTTGGACCATAAAAGAAAAGTGGTAGGATGAGGTCTCTTCTTAATGGACATATATATTTGCTGGAATGTATAATTATAGGTGCATTTATGATATAGTCCACCTATATGAGAATGAAAAGGGCCGTTTCATAGAGTTCAAGGGCTTGACTCTTAAATTCTGATAAAACTAATATGATACACAGAACCATATCAAAGATGTCATATTTATATTTCAATCAATGGTATCGAGATTTCATGTGTACGTTATGCACACTTGTTCTAATAAATGCTTGGTTCAAAGCTTGTCTATCAATCTATTCGAGGATGAGTGAAAACATAATTTACTAAGTAATGGTTCAAATCGTAAGATACCTTTATTTGAAAGCATGAGATTTCTGGAATAATAGATTTAGATATATTTTGAAAATGTTGGGGATTATGAGGAGAATATCCAAAATATATTTGGAATTCTCTAATAGCTATATTAATCTAGTAAAACTTAATAACGTAATGTATCACTTGGTCAAGTGGTTGTGATGCTTGAGTTTAACGCATCTGTTAGCCATCAAACCAATGCATTTGTTAAATTACCAAGTGTTATAAACTTTTTCAAAAGTTGTTTTATTTCACCAATTGGTATGAGTTTATCTATAAATAAAGACACTTTGAAGACAACAAAAAAGAACACGATTTTTATGTTACATGAGTCAAATTTCTATAAAAAATATTTCTAAGTTATTTCTTCTTTTCTCTAGTACACGAGAGTAAATGAAGGAACTTTATTATGTAAACTATCATTGGTGGATAAGCTTGATGTGAATGTGCAATCACTTCAAGGATTCCAAAGTATACTGAAGGTGATTCGCCGATTAACCCATTTGCGTCCAATATACATAGATTGATGGAGGCGAATCGAAACTAAAGCTTAGTGTGATACACACACTTTGGAATTTATTTGTGCAACTTTCATGATGATTAGTTTCATATTCTTCTTGTTCAAGATTTGCAGCATACTCCTAACAAAAAATCCAACAAATTGTGGGTTTTTTTTTCTATTCAAAACAATTGTAGAGGTTATTGTTTTTCCTATTCTATATTTTAGTGTTTTTCTTTCCCGTCTTATTGTTTTATGTCTCATTATAAGTATTTCATTTGAGTTAGGTAAATGATAACATGTGCTCTGTAACATCCTCTAAATTTATTATTTAATAAATTAAGACCTATATATATATATTTCAATATTAATTAGGTGTGATAATTATTTACCTTGTTCGACTTATTGTAGTTGATAAAATTATTATTAAGAATTATTTAATCAATGGAGAAGCTTTGTACTAAGAAGAAAAACGACCAAGGTAAGGACTTTTCCCCACACAAATTATAGTTAGACCGTTAGTTGGTTGACATGAAATTAATAATTGTGAACACTTGCTTTTTGAAAGGAATAAAATGTAGACTAATGAATTAAAATAATGAAACTCGAATCCTTTGCGTTGAGTCAATAAATATTATACAATTTTTTTTAAGAAGTAAAGTATGGATTTTTTTTATGTTATATATGATAAAGTTTTAATTTTTATGAAAGATATGAAGTAAAATATGAATTTTTATGTTATATATATGAGATTTTAATTTTGATGATGTATATGAGTTGGAGTTTGAATTTTCTTGTTATATATGTTAAAGTGCTAATTTTTTGTTTTGTATGATATCAACTTTTTGAATTTTATGTGTATGTGGTGAAAGTTATAATTTTTATGATTATTTTTCCATGAATATGTGATACTCCATGATATGAATGTGTGGTATGTGATCTTAGTGATATGTGAATAAGATGATGATTTTTAAAAAGTGATTTTGAATGCATATGACATGATTCTTAATGGGCTGTGTGAGAATATACCTCTTTGATAATATATCATCATGTCATGGCATATGCATCTTCGTGGGAGTTACCTTAGTGGCAGGTTTATTTTCCCCATTGGTATGGGTGATCTTTTGTGTGGAAGTTGCCTTAGTGACAGTTTTGTTGGAACCAAGTTGGTTCTACACTTAGAATTTTGATGTTAACAAAAGTATTTTATGTAAATAGTATTTTGACTTAGAAATCAGAAGCTGTGCAAAATCAGAGGATGACACCACTAGAACATACATCCAGAGGAAGCAATCAGAAGATAGAAATGCCACCAGAAGGTTCAGTCAGAAAATGCATCCAGAGGGTACCAGAGGATGCATCCTGAAGGCACTAGAAGATACAATTCTAGAGGAAATCAGAGGATGTCATCAAAGGTAAAAAAAACATCATCAGAGGATATCTTTCCTGGCCCAGAACAGAAGGAAGCAGAGTCGAGAAGGAGACCTGGTCCAGACCAGAAGGAAGCTTGTCAGAGGGAGACTTGGTCCAAACCAGAAGGAATCATAAGTCAGACTTGGTCAAGAATTAATCCTAACCAGAAGATAGCCTGGTCGTGAAATAAGAATCAGTCCAGACTTAATCCAGACTTGGTCCATAGCAGAAGATAACTGGTCCAGAACAAGTGACTTGGTCCAGACTTGGTTCAGACCAGAAGATAGCATGGTCTAGAACATAAAACTCAGTCCAGATTAGAAGAAATGATTGTCCAGATTTAATCCAGACTTGATCTAGATCAGAAGATAAATGTCTGTATTAAAATATCACAAATCCATATTTAATTCAGATTCAATCCAGACTCAGTCCAGACTTGGTCCAGATCAGAGGAAAAATGTTCAGATCAATGGTCCAGATTTAAGCATCATGGCCCAGTGTTGGCCGAGATCAGAAGTTCAGATCATATGGTCCGGTGTTGGCCGAGATCAGAAGAGCAAATCATATGGTCTAGTGATTGGCCGAGATTAGAAGATCAGATCATATGGTCCAGTGTTGGCCGAGATCAGAAGATCACAGAATTGAGCATATCAGATTATATGGTCCAGATGTGGTCGAGATCAGAAGATCATACGGTCCAGATTTAATCATGATGAAAATCAGTGATAACTTGATTATAATTCGAAGAAGACTTGATTAATTTCTGATAGAAATTTGATCAAAGTATTAAGGGGATTTGATTCAAAAATTACTGAAGACTTGAAGAAATTTGAAATCAATCTGAAGATTAAAAAGATATGGTTTGAAATCAAAAGAAATAAGATTGGTCAACAGAATTTTCAAATGCAATCTTAAGCTAAAAAGATACGTTTTTTATTCAAGTGAAACAGGATTGACCAAGTTATTTTTGCAAGAGAATCTGGACAGATACATCTCGAATTTGATCATGGAAGAAACCCTAATTTTCATCTATAAAAGGAGGCTCAAGGCAGAAGACTTAATATCAAAAATCAATAAAATAGTCATACACTTCCAGAAGCAAACACTCGAGTTTTCAGTGAGGTTAATTGTGAGTTTCAGCTTTCCCGAAGCAAGTACTCGTGTTTTTTGTTCCCTTGTGTTAAATTTATATTGTTGAAGTAGAGTCTACAATCTGAAGAGTCAGAAGAAGTAGCAAGTGACTTAGCAATTAGATTCAATGTGTTGTAATTCCTTCTGCATTCTGGGGTTGTCAGATTGGTAGGAGAAGACTTGACTTGTGAAGTCAAGGTGCTGTGTTCCTCAAAAGTCTAGAAATGTTAGACTGTTTGGGAAGACTGACTTGGAGGGTCAGTAGTGTTGTTGTAATTCAAAGGTTTTGAATTAGTGGAAAAATCCTTCGAGGTGAAGGGACTGGATGTAGCCTAGTTAATGGTGAACCAGGATAAATCCTTGTGTTATTTATTTTACTTTATCCGCTGCTAACTCTACTTGATTATATTTCAGATTTCAAATAATCATCCAAACAGAAAAAGAACTCAAGTAGTACAAACACAATTTAACCCCCCTTCTCGTGTTTGCACTTTCAAGATTTATTTTCTCCATTGGTATGAGTGATTTTTGTGTGTGGAAGTTGCCTTAGTTGCAGGTTTATATCCGGATCATGTAGTTTGAGGAGCATGCATTATACATATGTTTTTGATATAAAATTTACCGATTTTTGCATTTTTTTTCTTTTAAATTGGAAGTTTTTACTTTTATATGTTTTGTGTTATTCTTCTATATGTTTAGCTTTGGTTTGATGTGGATGGTAGAAAAAACTGACCCTTACAACAATATTTTAGGTACTAATGAGTTCGAGAAGATTCAAAAGTAGTAGATGAGTATTAACGTGTGGCAAACGTGGGGTAAAAATAGGATTTTTCAAGACAATTTTGTAATAATAGAATTGCCTCGAAATTTCTAAGTCTATTTTTAAATTTTTTGTCACCAAACTTGAAAATGCACTCGAATTCTAGAAATACGGAAGTGGGTTCCCTTCTGTTAGGAATAATTGTTTTTTCTTTGTTTTAGTTTTGAATAAACGTTTTTTTAATAATATTAAATAAACGTGATTGTTACTAATTATTTAAATGGATGAATGTTAGATATTCTTACAAAATAAATTATCGTAAATTTTTCTAAAAGTATTTTTCAGTAACGTTATGGATAAAAGTTCTGGGGCGTTACATATTCCAAGGACACATTTTAGCCATTCAAATATAGAAATTTGGTCTTGAAACTTGTGTTTTCAACTTTTTAAAAGTTCAAACATTAATTTTTTTTTTTAATAAAAAATGTATAATTTTAGTATCTTTAACATGTAACTTTAGGGAACATGTTAGCATGACCCTTTGAATTATACACAATTATAAAGAAAATGATTAATTGTGTTGAAATTTTAGTAAATGAAATTCATTTCATCATTGAAATCAACACGGTTTATAATTTTATTAATAACTGTATCAAACGCCTTCTTAAGAATATAATATTTTCTACTGATATACTCTTATATATACTCTTCATATTTGTTGTATTACTCACTTTCTCTAATCATATTATTAGAATCTTAGCCTCTTTTTCCTTCTCCCTCTCTCTTTATCTCTTCATATGGTCAAAACATTGTTTACAAGAAGATATGGTCAAAATATTGTTTACAAGAAGATATGTTCAGAATTTGTTCACTAGAAGATATGCTTATAATTTTTTCACAAGAAGATACACTCAAAATTATTCACAAGAAGAAACACTCATAATTTGTTCACAAGAATGATACATTGAGAATTTGATCACAAGAAAGATATGAACCAGATTTACAAGGAAAAAAGTGAAACCCTAATATATTCTATAAATAGATACTTAAGGCTGAAGAAGAAAGTAAGAACTCATAAACACAAAAATCCATTTAATTCATAAAAGTGAAGGGACTGAATGTAGCTCCCAAGTTGGTGGTGAACTAGGATAAATCTGTTGGTGTCACTTTACTTCTGCACTCTTTACTTTACTGTTGCTTTTGATTACTTAAGCCCGATGCTATTGCCTCTATTTTAGTTAAAATCACCAAACTCGAACCAGTTCTTGAATAAATAATTAAATAGAATTCAACTTATACAAATATAATTCAACCCCCTTTCTCGTGTTTGCACCTTCAAGAATTCTCCAACAATGAAATGAGTGTCATTGGAACCACTAGTTTGACTTCCTTTTTGTTCTCCTTCTGGTATCCTTTTAGCTAATCAACCTAATTTTTATGACATTGTTGATGTTGAATATAGGTGCAAAGAAGTAGACAAAAAATTCTTCCTTATGAGGGCCACCAACATCTTCCAATTTCCTCGTCAGAGGAATCCTATCCAACGTTGCCAATATGAGTCTTGCATAAGGAATGGGCTTCATCTTACTAGGCCTAGAATTGGTTAAACATGTTCTCGTGTGTTCTAGAATGATGTCGAGACATGTTAGAATACTAATTATCACATACATCAGTAAGCTGTTCAATAGACATATTGAAATTCAATCAACCAGAGGTAGAAAGAATTTCAATTTGTTAGAGGTAGAACATATATATGACACAAAAATATTTTAATAGAAGTAGAATAAACTCCTTTTGCAAAGGGAAAATGCAGTTTATTTTCCCACATTCAAACTAAAAAAAAGTTTAAGTTATCATTCCTTTATAAATTGAATATTCAAATTTGTATTTATAAAGATGAATTTATCTTTAGCAAGGGGTATTTTAAAAATATTTTCCCAGTGACAATTAGTGTCTACAAATTTAATGTCTAAAATACCCTTATGAACATAGTCTCTTATAAAATGAGGGGGTTTGAATTGAAAGTGAACATAGTTTCTTATATCTTCGAGCTTTGATGCTAATTGAAAGTGAACAAAATACAAGAAAAAAGGGGTATGTATTGTGTTTATGTTTAAATTTTTTTTCTTCGAGAAAACATGTTTTGGCTAGAAACTTAAACCAATTTTAAAAAAAGTAAAGATAAAAGGAAAAGAGATCACAAAACCGATTTATTCTGGTTCACCACCAACAGAGTAGCTATGTCCAGTTATTTCACTCAAAAGGATTTAATCCACAAAATCAAGTTGATTTTCATAAGCACTAGAACTTCTAATAGTCTCATGATTATATTCTAATCTTCTCAAACTTCTACCTTAGTACAATCATGCTTTTGAGGTTGCAACCACTACTAGGCTAAGTTAAAAATATGAGGGATTGAAGTGTTTCTGATTAACTCATACAAGAGGATTTGGTAGTATAAACATTTAATAATAACAATATAATTCTTTTTGAAGCATTTTATCTTTTTCTGTATACATGATGTTTTTTACTTAGTAGTTTCACTCGTGAACGTGTATATTTGAATTGCTACTCACACTTCTTTATATAGAGAAACTTTGATGTCGTTAGGGCTTGTAATCGTTGCAGGACTTGTTTTGCAATTCTCGTACGAAATTTAATGATCGTCTAATTAGATGTGTTGAATCTTCACATTTATTCTTGTCCTTTCTTAGCTTTGTGAAAATTCAGTGTATTTTGATCATTAAGACAAAAAAATCAGAGGATGTGTGTATTAGAGGATCACATCACGATTATTGCTGGAAGTTTTAATTATAGAAAAGCTTCCATGAAAGGATGACAAATAATTGAACCTGGGTCTGTTACAACCAAAATGGTTTGAAGAACAATTCCTTATCTTGTTTTGATGATAACAAAATGTATTTTGTGGGAACAATTTAATTAAGTGTTCAGTGTTAGAACCAAGTTGGTTTGAAGAACTATGTCCCTTATTTGTTTAAATGATAACAAAATCAATTTGTGGGAACAATTTAATGCACTAACATTTTGATTAAGTGTGCATGTCTTAGATCAAGTAAACTATATAGTTTCTTATGTCACATTCTCTGATAATTGGATGAAGACAAAGGAACAACAAGACTTCGTTTCACTCCATTTTTCTAAATATGATGCAAGCACTCTAACACGCGCCTCCAGTGAAGCTCTATGTTGACTGACTCCGATAATGCAAGAAATGCTCTAGTTCTGGTGACTCTGGAAATACGTGATATGTTCTATTTCAGTTGCCTCTGAGGAACACAACTATGCTCTTTTGGTCTTCCTTTGATAAGATTGACAAAGAAAGTGTTTGTCTGCATTTGATAAGCTTAACAAGCAAGTGATCATCTGTCCCTGATAATCACATAATGACTTCAAGAATCTGATCGTCTAACTATGATTTATGTTATACACTTTGATGAAAATCAATGCTATGATGAAAAGTTAACACTCCAAAGAAGAAAAAATATTTGTTTATCCTTTAATGAACATCCTAAATATGCTACTTGTCTGAAGATCTTAAGACATGCTCTGACCATTGTATCCTCTGCTTCTCAATTGTTTTAAACATGATACGTTGAATCAATTACAAGATCCATTTTGGAAAGTTTCTATGGCAAATCAATCCCAATAGATACGATACAAAACTTCATCAATTAAGCGGATTTCTTGCAATCAGAACATTAGTAATAAACCCTAAATGATCTCTATAAAAGGACGTGCATTCCTCACTAAAAAGACAAGAAACGCACAAGCTACAAGTACATATGAACTTTGGCTCATAATCATTCTTTTTCACTTTAGTGTTGAGAAATTGTTTTGAAGGAACAAATTTGCAAACACTTTCTGCGAGAGCTAATTCAGAAAAAACCCAAAACATTTTCTTTGTAACCTAGCCCCCGTAATGGATGCCCTTCCTCAACAACTTGACTGTACTAAGCTAAAAGGTTATGAATAGTGAACACAATCAGTGTGACTAGTAGGTGTTCAAGAGTAAGTTTGATTATGTGGTGAATTAGCGGTTAAAATCCTTCGCGTTGAAGGGACTGGATGTAGCTACCGTGTTCGTGGTGAACCAGGATAAATTGTATTATGTAGGATATTCTGCTATATTCTTTGACGATCAAATTAATACAAAGGAACATCAAGACTTTGCTTCAATGCTTTACATTTCTAAGTCTAGTGATACGTGCCTCTAATAAGGTTCTGCTTAGGTTGCCTCTATTGATGCAAGGAATGGTTTGCTACGGTTAACTTTAATGGTGCAAGCAATGGTGTGCTTCGATTGCATTTGGAGATGCAAGCAAGCATCTGACTCAATTGCCTCCAATGTATGCAAGTAAGCTTTTGGTTAAGCTATCTCCGATTGCTACATCAAATGTCTGAATTTGTCTGCTTTTGAAGAAAGTTAACGCCTATGATAAAGTTGGTGACTCTAGAGAAAGTCAATGTTCATGAAGAAGTCATCTTTTTGACAAAGTCAACGTCTTTAAAGAAGTCAACGTTCTCATGAGAGTAACTGATCTGATGGTAGTTAATCATCTAAGAAGACAAGGTGTTGTTGGGAACCAAGTTGTTTCTTTCAATTAAAATTTTGATGTTAGCAGAAGTATTTTATGAAAAATCATATTTTGACTTAGAAGAATGAAAAATCAGAGGATGTAATAATCAAAGGATGACGTCACCAGAGGAAACACCAGAGGATGACCTCAACAGAAGATACCTCTAGAAGATACAAATCAGAAGATGTCATTAGAGAATGACCTCACCAGAAGATAAAAATGTCACCAGAAAATTCGATCAGAAGATATCACCAGAGGATACGTCAAGAGGATACCGGACGATGTCACCAGAGGATACAAGAGGATGCATCCAAAGGATACTAGAGGATGTCCCCAGAGGATGTCATCAAAGGCAAACATCAGAGGATATAATCAATCAGAGGATATCATCAAAGGGAAGAAACAAAAACATCATAAAAAGATATTTTTCTTAGTCCAGATCAGAATGAAGCAGAGTCCAGAAGGAGACTTGGTCCATACCAAAAGGAAGCTTGTCAGAGGGACACTTGGTCCAGACCAGAAGGTACTATAAGTCAGACTTGGTCCAAACTTGGTCCGGACCAGAAGATAGCATGATCCAGAAATAAGACTTAGTCTAGACTTGGTCCAGATCAAAAGATAAATGATCCACATTAGAAGATCAATGGTCCAGATCAGAAGATCAATGTTCCAGATGAAAAGATCAACAATTCAGATCAGAAGATCAATGTTCCAGTTCAGAAGATCAACAGTCTAGATCGGAAGATAAAATGGTCCAGATTAGAAGATCAATGGTCCATATCAGAAGATCACAAAATGGTACAAATTAGATCACATGGTCCAGAGTTGGTCGAGATCAGAAGATCATACAGTCCAGAATTTAAATCATGATGCAGATAAGTGAAGACTTGATTAAAATTCGAAGAACACTTGATTGAATTTTGATAGAAATTTAATCAAAGTATTAAGGGGATTTGATTGAAAAATCACTGAAGACCTGAAGGAAATTCAAATGCAATCTGAAGATAAAAAGATATGGTTTGAAATTAAAAGAAACAAGATTGGTCAACAGAATTTTCAAGTGCAATATGAAGCTAAAAAGATACGGTTTTAAATTAAGTGAAACAGGATTGGCCAACAGAATTTTCAAAGGAAATCTGAGCAAGATTTATCTCGAATTTAAGCTTGGACAAAGCCTTAGTTGTAGCTATAAAAGGAGGCTTCAGGCAGCAACATTAAGCATCGAAAAACACAAGAACTCAAGCTTTATATTCAACACAATTCGAGAGTTCAAAAGAGAGAATCACTTGAGTGCAAAAGCAATATTTTCTAAGTGTTTTCGAGAGAGAAAAATAGTGCAGTAATCAGCTTTCCAGAAGCAACTAAAGTGTGTGAAAAACAATGCAACAATAAGCTTTCTAGAAGCAATTTTGCAGAGTTCCAAACCCTTGCTATCAAACCCGTTAGAGGTGTAGATTCCTTCTTCAATCTGGGGTTGTCAGATTGGTAGGAGAAGACTTGACTTTTAGAGTGAAGGTGCTGTTATCGTTCCTAAAAAGTATGGGGTTGTCAGACTGTTTGGGAAGACTGACTTGGAGGGTCAGGTGTTGTAATTCAAAGTGTTTTGAATTAGTAGATTAAAGCCTTCAGAGTGAAGGGACTGGATGTAGCCAAGTTAACGGTGAACCAGGATAAATCGTTGTGTTCTTATGTTGTTATTATCCGCTGCGAAGTCTGATTATTTATTCATCAAATCATTCCCATCAACATTCAACAAAACAACAAAAGAATTCAAGTTTGACAAACACAATTCAACTCCTCATTCTCGTGTTTGCACCTTCAGGTGTGCGCATCCTTTGATAATCATCCAGAATCTGCATGCTTTGATTGTCTGTAAAACAATGGTATCATTATCCTATCCCTTGATCCCGTACTGTAAGACCCTTAATTTTTAATTAAAATTATGAAATTAATTTTAAGTGTATTTTGGGATATTTGTGAAATATTTAATATATGTATGTTTTGAGTGAATATATATATATATATATAAATATTTATTTTGGAAGATGAATTTAAATTATTGGATGAAGAATAAATTAATTTAATTACGAGTACTTAAATTAATCAGACAGTTAATTAAGGATTAGCGGCTAATAGCAAAACGTTTAAGTGCTGGAGGATCCAGCAATATTTTAACATTAATTTTGGAAAACTCATTTTAATTATTTATTGAAAAAAAAATACACTCGCGCTGTGTTTTAAACTCGGGGTGTTACAATTGTGGTATCAGAGCATTTGGTTAAAGTTTTGGGTTAAAGCTCTGATTAAAGTATTTGTTTTGAGTTATTAGCTGATCATGCATAGGAGCAAGTAGTTAAAGTGTCAAGTCTTGTGTAAGTTGTGGTGTGACTGAAGTGATGATGGTTTTGTAAGGAAACAATGCCTCCAAAGAAGAGATGACACTACGAGAGCCAACGTCAGCCGGGATGATCGGATGGCTGAAGCGATGAATAACATTGTTTTGTCTGTTGCTGCACAGACGGCTGCGAAAACTCAACAAGATCTGGAGAAGAGAGAAAGAGAGATTCGCGCTGCTGAATCTAGAGGACTAGAGGATTTTCGTCATCATAATCCTCCAAAGTTCAATGGTGATGAGGTTCCAGAAAGAGCGGACCAGTGGATTCAAGAGATGGAGAAAATCTTCGAGATGATTAATTGCCGAGCAGCGGTAAAGGTCAACTACGCCACGTATCTGCTGATAGGGGATGCAGAGTACTGGTGGAGAAGTACAAGGCTACTGATGGGGTCAGTTCACGAGGAGGTGAACTGGGAGTCGTTCAAGAAGAAGTTTTTGGACAAGTACTTCCCGATGAGCACTAGGACCAAGTTGGGTGACGATTTTCTGAAATTGCACCAGGGAAACATGATGGTAGGAGAATATGCTGCTAAGTTTGAATTGCTGTCCAGGCATTTCAGATTCTTCCGGGAAGAAGTTGATGAACAATTTATGTGTCATCGCTTTCAGAATGGACTAAAGTATGAGATCCAAGATTCGGTCCTACCCTTGGGAATCCAACGTTTCCAAGCGCTAGAAGAGAAGTGTAGAGAGGTCGAAGAGATGAAGAACAAGAGGGCCAACAGAGGGGGGAACTTTAATCCTGGAGGGCCTAGTCGGATGCACAATCAGAACAATAGAGGGGAGCAAGTTGCTAAGCCGTACAACCGACCCCAGAACAACAACAGGGACAAGAATCGCCCGGGGAATCAGACTTTTGGACGACAATTAGGACAAGGGGTTCGATGTTTCCGATGTGGAAAAGAGGGACATTATGCTACTGCTTGTACCACTATGAGTCCTTCATGCTACAATTTCCAGAAGCCAGGACATTTTGCTAGGGATTGCAAGGCTCCAAAAGTAGAACCAGCTGTGAACGCGACTAGGGCTACTCGTCCCACTGCTAGAGGACGTGTTTATCACATGGGAACTGGAGAGTAAGATGAGGGAGCAATATCCTCAGTTGTTTACTGATATGTAGTTTCGAGGACGAAACTAATTTAAGGGGGGAGTAATGTAAGACCCTTAATTTTTAATTAAAATTATGGAATTAATTTTAAGTGTATTTTGGGGATATTTGTGAAATATTTAATATATGTATGTTTTGAGTGAATATATATATATATATATAAATATTTATTTTGGAAGATGAATTAAAATTATTGGATGAAGAATAAATTAATTTAATTACAAGTAATTAAATTAATCGGACATTTAATTAAGGATTAACGGCTAATAGCAAAACGTTTAAGTGCTAGAGGATCCAGCAATATTTTAACATTAATTTTGGAAAACTCATTTTAATTATTTATTGAAAAAAAAAATACACCGGCGCTGTGTTTCAAACTCGGGGTGTTACACGTACCCTCTGCTTCTTCTGTTTTCGTACATGGTTCGAGGAGTGATTTCTGGACTCAACGGATAAATTTATGTTCAACAGTTCATTGCTGAAATCAATGAGGATACAAGTTGTCTTTCTCCTATGAATTACAAAGGCTATACCCTAAAGACTCTATAAAAGGATATGTTACCTTACATGAGCACAAACAAGAACAACACACAATAATTACACGCAACATAACAAACATTACAAAATTCTACAACCATTCAAAATTTATCTAAGTACTAAGAAATAAAATGCTAAAAGTATTACATTAAACAACCTTTTGCGAGAGATTTTTTAGAGAAACCTAAACTCATTTATTTGTAACTTAGCCCAGTAGTGGTTGTTTTCCTCAACGGTTTGTAGGTGCAAATTGGAAGTTGAGTAGACTTAATTTATTGAAGTTTAGTGTTGTAATCCGGTTTGAATTATTGGAGAAAATCCTTCTGGGTGAAGGGACTTGACATATCTACCGGTTTGGTGGTGAACTAGTATAAATCTTTGTGTGATTTACTTATTTCCTATACTAATTTTTCTGGGCTTTTAATCATCAAGTTTGTTCAAGAAGCTTTTAAAATAGTAAAAGATACTTCTTCTTTAGCTTTATTTAGAGGATTGAATTTTCTTAGAACATTGACTAGATGATCAAAAAAATCTTTAGATGCGTTCATCTGATGCTTATGAATCAAGGTAGGGGTTAAGACACGTTGATGAATGTCTTGGCTTGGTTATACAGCGGAAGAGTAAAAAAACATCTTATATTTTGATGATTATTATCCGAACTTGTGTTATAGAATCTGCACATCTCTGAAAAATACATTAAAACATAAATTGTTCCCACATATATTTTGTTGTCATTAAAATAAGAATTAAGGGTCATTGTTCTTCAAACCAACTTGGTTCTAACAAAAATAAAAGTGTCATTCAAATAACTCATTAATCTGTTTTCCATGAATGCACCAAACACATTATGATTTGTTATCACCACACATGTCATTACCTTCGGTATGGAACCATTTCTTTTTTTTCTCTTCCTTTTTACATATTGTTGACTTGTTCATGAAGACACATTCCACAAAATGTCTTTGTTTCTTGATTGAAAAAGTTTTGATGCTCTCTGTTAATGTGTTGTTATTTGAGAGGAGATGTTAGTCAATATGTTATAAAGTTAGGGTAATTTAGTCATTTAGTGTCTACTGTATATACTCTTTGTATCTTTTGTATTACTCATTTTTTGCTAGTTATATTATTGGAATCCTAACCTTATTTCTTATTCTCCTTCTTCTTTTCTGTTGTCTCTTTTTATGACTCATTTTTTTGTTAACTAACTTAAACAACAAAATAATAGATCCTCTAGAATCTGAATGTTGATAAACACACAAATATGTGGTTTCATAACGATTAATTTTTATGATATTACATAATATAGGTACCTTGAATTGCTACCATAACTTACATGAGACACTTAAGTAGCTATTATGCTTATAATCAACACTAAATCTCTATAAATCTTGTTTCCCAAAAACTACAATGCTTAATGTCATGTAAGTTTATAGGATTTGCATGCTTATTCCAATAGCCAACATTATGTTGACTTGTTCCAAACCCTTTCCACAAACTATTCTAGGTAAAATTGTTTCTAATCATGAAATGTTCAAGTTACACTTTCCACCGTTGAACACGCTCCTTCTCTTATGAAGTATTTTGCGAAGACTAAATAATGTTTGCAACCTTCCTTTAGTAAACTACGTAAACCTTTCTTGTAGGTAAAGACTTTTACGATTAATATACTTGAGGAGGAATACCTACCAAGCTAGTCTTAGGAGCTTTAAAAATAACATTTACGAAATACTTTTATTGTCTAAAGAAGATACACCAATTCATATGGGTACATTGCGTGAAAGTTTATTAAAGTTATGAAAATCTCTTGGCCCTTAGATGATGATATCTCTTGAAAAATAACTATGTGAGTTTTCCTTTACCTCTTAAGAAGATCTTCATAATATTTCGATGACAGAATCATGGAAATTTTCAAGCTAAACGATATTAAGAACACTACTATACAATGCTGGATATTGATTCATAAAATTCTTCACCTAAACTAGTGGACATAGCTCACTTCATTGATTTTTTGGGTGCTGGAATGCCTCTTTCATTGAATGAGGCTAAAATTTTAGAAAACTTGGGGATTATGCTCGATTATTGGTTGATAACAACATCTTATAATAGTTGCAAGATAGATTTTTGGTTGAGAGTGAGAGGCATGTCTTGTTGATGCACATAGAATATGAAAGATTTCTTTTCCATGGTTCCACGTATCAAGCCATTGGGCTTTCCTTAGAAATTTTCCTCAAGTTCAATGGTAACAACTAAAAAGTCAAAATTTGTAGTGGGTGCATATGTAAAGCATTATGTATTTGTCCCAAGAAATATTGTTGTACATTGCTAATATCATGTTTTTAGTTGCAGTTGCTAGACCTAGATTTGATGATAAAGGTAATGAGATATTTCCAAGAAAAGTTGGTGTGTTTCTGCTAGTTGATAAAGTACCTACAAAAAGGTCAAGTGCTAATAGAGTAGTGTGGACACTTAAAACAAAGTCAATTGCTTCTATCAATAAAGAGGTCAATCGAATGTTCTCCATAAATAAAATTTTACCAGCCATCAAAGAAAAATGGTCACGAGAACACGCATCAGAGACAATTTAGATACAACAAATAATGCACTGTTCCTTATTTATGTAGATGATGAAGAATATTGTTGAGTGACTTTTGAAGGTGGGTTCGACATTTGTTTGACTTGTGAACCACTAATTCATCTGATTTGAATGTTTTGGATTTTTTTTTTAATGTGATTCCGCTAATGAACTTGTTGAGTTAATGAACTTATTCAGGCTGTGCAAAAATCATATGACAACTTATCTAGCAAATCTTCGAATAAGATTTTTCTCACTCCAATAATGCATGATTGAAATCATGAAGGTCAAAGGATCCAATAACATTAACATAACAAACACTTGTTCTCATTTTAGAGCTCTAAAACACGCAACACTATAAAAAAATGATAAATTTGATACAAAATCTCTTTAATTTTCATAAAACATTACTACAAATATTATAATAAAATCTTCAATATGTCATGAACCTATTTCTAAAACTCTTCATTCTCCAAGCTAAAGATTATCCCCTCATTTGGAAATCTATTCAGATCCAAAATTGCTTTGTTGAGGTTTAAAAATGCTCTCTCCAATGGTTGAACAACTTCATTGGGCACACTTGAATTCATGGTATCTTCACTACACACATTCTCTGCAAACACAAATTCATCAAGGAGTTTGTTGAGGTAAAAAAGTTGCACAAACTTGTCTACATTTGCTCCACCTTCATTGATGTTCAACATCTTTGTTTTCTTTAAAGCGATCTCATCATCATTTTGAAATGGGTTGCATAAAAATAACTAAGTTAGTAAAAAAATATTTAGGAAAAAATTATTTTTTTAAACTGACTCAATAAGCTAAGCCTCCCCATCCAATCTTTCAACAAGCTGAGTGGACTGACTTGACTTGAGTGGTAAGGTCCCAAACCTCAACTAGGCTCTCTTAAATAATGGACTGCACATGTTGACCCTTCGAACTCGATCCATTTTGCCTCCCTAATTTTCGAGCCTTAGATATCATTTGTTAACTTCTCTTCTTAGAACCTATCATATTTCTAATTTATAGGTGTTTTATCCATACAATAGTGATTTTATATTTTATATGTTCGTTGATCAACAATTATGCCTTGTTTCATTTGTTTATGCTTGCACTTCTCATGCTGGTTGCAAGAAATTTGGATGCATGGAGCAAAATTCTCTTCAACAAAGGCATTCAAGTATTTGATGTTTCATTTAGAACTTTAATGTTGTATTAATAAATTGTGAAAATATTGGTAGTAGGTTTCCTAATGATATTTCTTTTGATAAGTTCAAAGGGTGGATTGACTCTAATAATCTAACTCAGCTAGATAAAATTGGAGCTCAGTTTATTTGGTCAAATGATAAAAGAGGAAATTCTCACACATATCAAAGTCTTTAGTTTACTCTTCCTAAAGCAAAATTAGATCGTCATTATAATTTGTTGAGCATTTCGTCAAAGGTCACCACATCCAGGGCAGTCCAACACAAAATGAGACCTAAAGCAAAATCTACAAAGAGGCCTTTTAAAAGAAATTATTTATTTATTTTTTAGCATTTTGAGATGCAAAATCAGTTATTAAATTGTCATAATCAATTTCAATAATAATTACTAAAGTAGAATAAGAAGCATTACATGGGATTAATAATTTTTTTGTTAATCGAGTCAAGATGAGGTTATTTATGAGCAACTAATTTTTGGGAGTTATGGAAGCCTTTTATCTTTGGCCATTCACTACGGATAATAACAATTGTTTTATTTTATTTTTTATTAAGTCAATATGAGGTTATGAACTATTGCATTTACGTGAGACCTTTTTTTCTTTGTTTAAATAGATTTTTTTCTTAAGACCTATAACCCTAGCTTGAGTTGGTTCACCCTTGGTCGGCCTTGACGTCATCCCCTTCCTCTCTTAAATTCCATAAAATGTGAATTTCTCACAATGACTTTAGTAGGCTTTTGACTGAGCATTGGGAAAAAAGTTATTAGATATCCTATGTGTATATTTTTACCAAATTGAAATCCCTTATAATAAAGTTTGAGAATTTGGAATAGAGATGTTTTTTGGAGATATACAATCAAATTTTGATATGGTCATGAAAGTTGTGGACTCTAATTAAACGTTAATAATCTTAATTATTTTTATGAATTTGCTGCTAACACTAAAAAAAATTAGTAATATCTCTTTATTTATCACTATAATTATTTTGAGTTACAGAGAATAAAGAGTATCACCTCTTGTTATTTAATATGTCTTTGCATCATGCTACTTTAAAAAATGGATCTTCTCAATAGCTTCTTTCTACCATTGTCACTGTTCATACAATTTTCGCGTCTCCGCAAAACCCTAACCCAAAACCCTAATTTCACTTCTCCTCAAATGTTAAGACCCTACATTGTGTTACCAAATCAATCGAAAATCCCAATGAGAATCTATCCCCACGCGCAATTACACCACCACACCACCGGATTCCGACAAGGTTTCACCGATCGTGGACGAACTCATGGGGTTAACGCTTCTAGAAGTAATGGACCTCGTTGAAGTGATGCACGAGAAAAAGGGAATCAACGAGCTTCGGATTATGATGTTGATGGTTCCCGGAATGGGAATCAGGGGAATGCCGAAGGGTATGGGTGGAACTAAAGGTGGTGGTGGAGAAAAGGGAGGAGAAGACAAGAAGGTTGAGAAGACTGCGTTTGATGTGAAGCTTGATGCTTTTGATGCTACTTCGAAGATTAAGGTTATTAAGGAAGTGAGGACGTCTACTAGTTTGGGTTTGAAGGAAACTAAGGATTTGGTGGAGAAAGTTCCTACACTTTGAAGAAAGGTGTGACGAAGGAAGAGGCTGAGAGTATTATTGCCAAGTTGAAGGATGTTGGAGCAAAAGCTTCTATGGAATAAGGTAACAACTTCGTTGATGGTTCATTAGAGATTAACTTTGTTGTTTTGTATGTGTGTTGTGCTTTCTATGTTTTGTGTCGTGTTTGCTATCTTGTGGCATTGAGAATTTTGTTCAAGATGTGTCTTTGGCAAACAATTTAATGAAAGGCGTATTTAATAAGCTATTTTGGAGAGCAATGGGCAAGTGATAAGCTATTTTTACAAGGGTATCCAAAGACTATTGTGAATATTCATATCATGAGATAAAGCTCTGGTTAACTTTAAATAAGATATTCCCCTAAACTGATATAGAGGAGCCATTGTCACTAAATTACTGTGATTCGACATATGATTTATAGGAATGGGGATTTTGAGATATAATAAGGAATTAGCAGGCATATAGGCAGCTTGTCAAATCAAAGAAGAATTTTAGTTATTTAAACCATAGCTTGAGGCGTATCTAAAAGAACTATTTGAGATAGGTTTCTGAAAATGAAATTAACATTTAGCTGGTAAGTTTGTTGCTTATGTAAGGTGAGATATCCTCTTGGGCATTTGTCATCTACACTTCTTGTGTTTAATACTTGAATTGAATAGACATAGGGTGGGAAAGGAGATCTTACTCAAGTTCTTTAGTTAGATACACACATTGTTTGAAGATTAGTATACTTGTTTGCATACGAATAGTAAATTGTAATAAATATTTTGAAATTAAAATAAAGAGCTGTGCTCTTTTTTCCTTGACTAAGGTTTGAGGCTTTTTGATGTAGTTAGTTATACAGTGACTATTTGTAGGGGAGGAAAGGAAAAGAAATTTTTTGGTGCAGCACTTTTTAACCACAACCAAAGTTTGAGGCTCTTAGGTTGGGTGGGATTAAATTATCCCTCCTTTAGACAAATTACTATAGGTGAGCAAATCTAAACCAATTTCTATCTTTTCTGTATCTGTATGTTTTTTTCAATGTTAATTTGATTCCTGCAATTGGTGTAACATTTACTTTAAAGAAAATATAGTGGTTATATTATTAACGGAGTTAGATTCCATACTAAGAAGCGTGAAAGAGGCTTGAAGACTCAAAACAATGGCATTGTCGTTATTGTTAAGACAAAAAGTGATGCTAGTTCAAGAGATAAGCACCTGAAAGAAGGGGAGATAAACTTGTTAGTGGGTATTGTGAACTTGTTTTGTAACTGAGAGTACTTTGATATTGATTCGTCACGGTGAGTCTAGTTTTAGCGAGTTAAAATGTGGTTGGTACTTGGTATTTTCAATTAGTAAGGGAAATTTGTGCTAGTATATTTGATAACCTTGAGTGATGTCAGTGAGCTTAGGATGAATGCAGTTGGTTAGTTTTTTTTTTTTTTTAAGGTTCTTTTAGATTTTGAGGTAAAAAGTAATAGGTTTGTGATAGCCTTCAATCTTCGTAGTGTAATAACACACTACAAGCTGTTGTTAAATTATGATTTAAGTCATAATATTTCTTTTATGATTTTTGCTAATTATATATATTTTTTATTGTGTGACAAGGTTTTAGGAGTTGGTTTATCAAATCTGAAATATTTCTCAGAAGCAAGTGTTGAAATAATGGAAATGATAGAGTTTCAAAGATAGATTTTGAAAACATGAAAGGAGGAATTTTAGAAAAAGTGTTAGAATAAGTTGAATTTAAGAATGTTGACTTTGTGTATCCATCAAAACTAGAAAGTGTGAGCAAAGATTTTATGATCTAATTAGTGGAGAAATATTTGTCTATGAGATTTCTATTCATAAGCTTCTAATACTTGAACTTTATTTCAATATTGCCACAAGGATATGATACTCGTGTTAGTGCTATAATTAAAATGCTAGGAATGTAAGTAACATGCGTTTAATAGAATTAGTAAAATGAAATTATATTTTATTGTATGTTTCAATGACATTAGTTAATAAAAATAAATTAGAAATTTAAATTTAACTTATTGGTATTAATAATTTAGAATTACAATTTGTAGGGAGATAAAATAAATTTAATTTAATAAATAATAATAAATATGTTTTAGTGACAGATAATACCGTATGAATAGATTAATTCTTTATTTATATATATATATATATCCAGTTTTTAGTGACAGACAATACCGAGGAATAGATCAATTTTTAATTTATATTTATGTAGTTTTTAGTGACAGACTAACCGTAGAAATAAATCAATTCTTTATTTATATTTATATTTATATTTATCTAGGTTTTAGTGACAATCATTGTTGTAAGTAGAAATCAAAAACCTGTAGTGACAGTCCTTAAAACATGTAGTGACAGTCCTCAAAGTGTATCCAAATTTGCTTGTCATTGCTATGATATATGAAGAGAATAGCTAGAATCACCTTTTTAAATAGAGGGATATGAAAGTAGGAATAGAAAAAACAGAAAATTGAGAAAGCATGATATTAATTAGTGTAATTATGCAACCATTATGCAGACAACATAATTCTCATGCACATCTCTAATAGTGTAATTTTTTCTAAGGACGGATCATCAAAAGCATGGATGATTTTAATTCAACAATATTCCAATTCTTTACAAATAAATAGTTTTCTCATGTCTAGTTTAAATTCAAATATGGTTATCCTTATTCCAAAGTTACCTAGTGTTGAAAGATCTGAAAATTTTAGGCCTATATTACTGGCAAATATTCAATTCAAATAAATTACTAATGTGCTTATCTAAGTTTGAATGTGTTTAAAGGAAACCCGAAGTTGATCAACCTACATCTAGAAATAGATACAATTAAAGCCAAATTGAGATCTTGAAAAGATACTCTTTTATAAATGATGAGAAGTATTAAATTGGTCACATTAGTGATTCATGACATGCTGATTTATTGCTTAAGAATTTATGTTTGCCTTGCTACAATTTGTTGAAACAAAGTGATCGATAGTTTAAGAATTTTATTTGGTATGTTAATGTTTACACTAAGAAACTATAAAAAATAAACTAGCAAATGTTATATTGATTCTCAAGTCAATGTTATAAAAAAGGTAAAAATAAAATGTTTGACGCCCAATACAATAGTGTACATTGAAACCAATGAATATTCAATATATATATAACCACAACAAAAGAATCAAAATATCATAATAATTATAGAGTACCTTGAATCCCTATACCATAAAAGATGTTGAAATTAAAGGGGTAAAAATTAATAATTAAAATATCATAATAATTATAACTAAATCAATGTAAACTATATTGAAAAGTTAAATTAATTAATTTAAAAATTAGAAGTTAAGTTGATTTTATATGTATTATTACCCAATACAAAACATGTTAGGTATTTCCCCATCAAAACAATCAAATGCAAAATAATCAGTACACAATAATTAATTCAGTGTAAAACAATTTGCTTTAGTTTCAAGGAGGGAGTGATGGTTTGGTTGGCCTTTTAAAATTATCCCTTCAAATCGTTTTATTTATCTAAATAATTGGCTTACACACAAATTTAGTATTTCTTTCGTTTTTGTTGTTGTTGTGATTTTGTCGTATAAGAGCAACAATTTTTTGTTTTTCTATCTATGTGGGAGTTTGTTTTGGTTCTGATTGACAGAATATCTTTGAGCCAGTACATATTTCAATCAAGGACTTTGACGTTGTTAACGTTACATATCCATAGACATAAATATTTTAGACACGTGAATCTTGTCATATTATAGGCATGTTTTGTTTTGTGATATGTTGTTATTTTACACTATTAACTTGAGTGATGAAAGTTTGTTCAGTATCTATCCTTTTTGTTTTTAGTAAATTTGAATTGGTATTGTATATATACTTTACAATTGATTTAATTTGAATCAATGAATATCGTTCCTTTTAGTAAAAAAAATATTGAACCGTTAAAGCTTGTAACTTGCCAATTTTGTAGTTAAAACATTTTTTTCTCAACTTTTTAATTAAAATTAGATCTTGGCCAATGCACAGGAAAATAATTTTAAATTGCTAACATTTTCAGTTAAAAAATTGTAAAATAATTTTAAATTACTAATATTTTCAGTTATAAAATTGTAATATCATCTATTATAAAATAACAATATACATATTATAAGAATAGTAATAATATTACTTACCATTATCATACGAAAATAATTATGCATCTATTTTGAATAAATCTAACTAATGGTTTTTTTTACTAAAGAGTAGGTAAATTCACAACATTATTAAAATTGATACTTTGTTATATATATTTGTTTTCATACTATTAAGATTGACATAAAGTATTTTCATGTTTAAAATGATGATTTCTAAAAATAATAATTGAATGACTAAAGAATAGGTAAATTGTTTATATTTCTTAAAACAACGAAAATATTAAAAAATTATTTTTATTATTTTCAAAAATACATCTTTATTAATTAGTCTTTCATCTTATCTTCATGACTATTGTTTACTCAAAAGTTTCTAAAAAGAAAAAATTAATTAAACAAATAAAAACACATTTTACGCGATGGAAAGAAAAATATTTTTATTATCTAAATTGTCCTTTATTTTTCCTTCTCTTTTCTTGACCTCGATGAGTAGATATATATACTCGTTTGGAGCTGAGGTTAGATCAACATTGTGATACTCATATATAGTTGACTTTATTCATTTCTTGCAAACTATTTTTATGTATTTGAACAATCTTATTTGTTCTTAATGCTTCTCAATACTGATCACCATTGGTTTGATTTTGGGTTTTTCTTTTAAATGAAAAATTAGATTTTATACTTCAGCTGAGTTGAATTGACATGATAATGATTGAATATAGGAATATATCATATCGATTATGATGTACGAGGGTTTATGACTAGAATCGAGGAAGAAACGGCTTTGTGGACAAAAGCAGCAGAAAATGCGAAAAACGATCGTCCGGTGTCAAATTGTCTATTATTATACCTTTCCGAAAAGGGAATTGCGTCACGAACACAACTCATGGCTTTTCCATGAAGTATGGGCTCCAGAACCGTTTTGAGCTCGTCTTGGGCCTCAAAACAGCCGTTTTAGTTTTTCCTGTAATTTCGTGTTTTTCTGTTTTACAGCCGTTTTAGCTTTTCTTTTAATTTCGGGCTTTTCTATTTTAACTAATTTTCGTACTAGGGTTTCTATTATCTATTTAAAGACTTTCTATGCTGTAACAAACGGTACCTTTAATAAAATAATTAATTTTGAGAGTTTTTCTCTTCTCTGGTGGATTCCAGAACTTATTCTTTTTTTAGGATTAGCGCTTGCTAACCCTTTGCGATTTCCGACTGCGTCAGGTGGCATCAGAGCAGGCTTTCTCCTGTTTCTTTTCGTAGCTTGAACAACCATGGGAGATCAACCAGTCACAAGAGCAGACATCGAGGGTATCACTGCGGCTTTTACCGTGACCCTTACTGCTTTGACTACGCAGATGACGACTCAGGTGGCGGCTTTGACGGTTCAAGTGAACGCCATAAATGATAGGAGGGACAGAGGCAGGAGAGACGAACCGCCCAGGCGTCCACATGGAGGCTTGCAGGCTCGTGTTGAATCAGACTCTTGTTCCGAAGAAGAGGTCCAGGAGGAGAATTAGGGTTTCGATAATCAACAGAATCGCAACAACTACAGAGTCAAGGCTGATATCCCGTTGTTTAATGGAACTATGGGGGTTAAAGAGTTTATGGATTGGCAGATTGAAGTTGATCGGTTCTTCGACGTGATGGGTGTGCCAGAAAACAAGCAGGTGAAGATGGTGGCAATTCGATTGAAGAGTACCGCTGCTGTGTGGTGGGATAAGCTTGTTGTTCAGAGGCAACACCAGAGGAAAGCGCCAATCAGAACATGGAGGCGAATGAAACAGTTGATGCTGGAGCGTTTCTTGCTTGAAGATTATGAGCAAATTATGTATAAGATGTATATCGATTGCATTCAGGGTAGAAGGAGCGTGACCGAGTATACAGCAGAGTTCCTGCGTTTTGTAGAACGCAACGAGCTAGGGGAAACTGAGGGTGAGAAGGTGAATCGCTATATTAATGGCTTGAAGGGGTCGATATAGGAGAAGATGGGTTTGCAGACTGTCTGGACCGTGACGGAGGCCTCTAGGCTAGCCTTGAAAGCGGAACTGATGGAGAAATCCCCTAGAAATTTCTCATCTTTTCACAGATTCACTCCGCAGGGTAATTCTGAAGTTGCTGGTGATGAGGATAAGAGTGTTGCTGCTAAGGATTCTGACTCCTCGGCAAAAGGAACCAGTGGAACCAGTAGTGCTACGCCCAACAAGAGGGCGAACCAGAAGTCAGCCAACCCATACGCGAAACCGACAGGAGATAAGTGTTTCCGTTGCGGTGGGCAGGGTCACAAGTCGAATGTTTGCCCTTCCAGGAGAACGACTGCTGTAAGACCCTTAATTTTTAATTAAAATTATGGAAATTAATTTTAAGTGTATTTGAGGATATTTGTAAAATATTTAATATATGTATGTTTTGAGTAAATATATATATATATATATATATAAATATTTATTTTGGAGGATAAATAAAAAATTATTGGATTAAGAATAAATTAATTTAATTACGAGTAATTAAATTAACGGACAATTAATTAAGGGATTAGCGGCTAATTGCGACGAGACATGTAAAGTGCTGAAAATCAGACAAGTGTCGGGTGAGGTGGCACCACACAAGCCTATAAATAGGAGTGAGAAGGATGGTGAAATCAGAACACCATTCCTCCTCCCTCACTGCCCATACTGCATGTAACAGTACCCCATTTTTCCCTCCCATTCTGTTTCTGTTTTCTGTTCCAGTTCACGATTTCAAAGTGAAAAGAGGGAATTCCTCAAAGTGTCATTACTTGGAAATCCAAGCATCAAACCAGAAAACCCCCAGTACTAAAGTTAACCCCCACATCATTACGGAGCTAGAGAACCCAGTTTTGTAGCAGCAAACGCAGGCAGAAGTTTCTCCGTTTTTGACGCATACACTTGAGCAGAAGCAGAACACGCAACAAGGGTAAGGGCACCTTCCACTTTCTAGTTGCATTAGGGCTGTAAGTGCATAACTTTCATGGCATTACTTGTGTTTCATTACTGTTTTGAACAAAAAGAAACTGGTTTGCCTGTTGCTTAAAAGAAATGAAAAATGCATTCTGTTTGGTGTTTTGCTGCTATGTAATGCTTGCATGTTGTTCTAATGTTTGAGAAAGCTGAAATGCTTGCATGTTGTTCTGATGTTTGAGAAAAACTGAATGCTTTGCATGTTGTTCTGATGTTTGAGAAAGCTGAATGCTTTGCATGTTGTTCTGATGTTTGAGAAAAGCTGAATGCTTTGCATGTTGTTCTGATGTTTGAAAAAGCTGAAATGCTTGCATGATGTTCTGATGGTTTGAGAAAGCTGAAATGCTTGCATGCTGTTCTGTTGATGAAAATCTGGTGTTGCTGATGATTTCAAAATAAAAAGGGGTTTAAAACTGATGAAAGTGTTTTCTTCTAGAAAATCTGATTTGATGTAAAAGTCTGAGTTTTGTGGTTTAAAAGAGTGATAAAACTGTTTTGGAGTTGTGCTGATTTTTCAAAAGAAACAGTTTGAAATGTGTTGAAGTCTCAGTAAAATTGCACTGATTTCGAAGGTGTATTCGAATACAACATGTGTGTATTCGAATACAGCCTGTCAAGCTTCTGTTTTACTTAAGTTTTCAAACTAGTATTCGAATACGAGCCCCTGTATTCGAATACAGAGGAAGGATTTTTGCTTTTGATGATTCTAGTGTGAATCATTCAGTTTTGCTTCTGATGATTCTGGTGTGAATCATTTAGTTTTGCTTCTGATGATTCTGGTGTGAATCATTATGTTTTGCTTCTGATGATTCTGGTGTGAATCATTCTGTTTTGCTTCTGATGATTCTAGTGTGAATCATTCTGTTTTGCTTCTGATGATTCTGGTGTGAATCATTCTGTTTTGCTTCTGATGATTCTAGTGTGAATCATTCTATTTTGCTTCTGATGATTCTGGTGTGAATTATTCTATTTTGCTTCTGATGATTCTGGTGTGAATCATTCTGTTTTGCTTCTGATGATTCTGGTGTGAATCATTCTGATTCTTGTTCTGTTTTCTGATGTTCTGATGTTGATCATTCTGGTTCTGTTTCTGATGTTCTGATGTTGATCATTCTGGTTCTATTTTTGGCTCTGTATTCGACTACAGGCATGCTGTATTCGAATACAGAATGTTGAAATTACAGTTTCAGCTTCTGTATTCGAATACAAGGGATCTGTATTCGAATACAGATTCGGGTTTTAAGAAATTCCAAGTTTTTCAACATTGTTTTGTGAACCCTACGTGTTGGGGAGTATTGGGAAGGGTTATGACGAATTAAAATGGAATTTTTTTGTGATAGTTTGAAGTGGGGGTGATGAAGTTTTTGGGACTTTACTGATGTAGTGAAAAATGTTGATTTGTGCACTGAGACTGCCTCTGTATTCGACTACCAGGGGGGCTGTAGTCAAATACAGAGTGTTAATTATGCACTGTTTTGGCTCCTGTATTCGAATACAGAAAGGCTGTATTCGAATACAGATTTGTATTTTCCAGAAATCTCAGTTTTAAACACTGTTTTGTGAATTTTAAGAGTTTGGGGAACAATGGAAAGACTTGAGATGATTAAGTATGGAATTTGTGAGATAATGTGAATTGTTAATGATTGCTTGACTATTTAATCATTGATGTGGATGATGATATTGATTATGTTGAGATGTTTTGAAATATGATGGGATGGCATGAATTTTTCTTATTTTGCATACTGTTTTCAGTGAAGAGAAAACACTGCAAATTCATGCATTGCATAGTTAGGTCGTGACCGCGATGGGCCACAGAGTTGATGCAGTGACCGTGATGGGCCGCGGAGTTAAGTTGTAACCATGGGTTATAGAATAGTTTCGCGTGTATTAGACGATCTATTCTACTAGGGCTACGGAGTGGTTCCGCGTGTATTAGACGGTCCATTCTATCCGTGCGAGGATTTAACTTCTGTGTATTTTGCCTGTGAGAGGCTAATACATGTAATTGTAGCGACCATGATGGTTATAGAATAGTTCCGCGTATATTAGACGGTCTGTTCTATCCGGGTTTAGAGTAGTTCCGCGTGTATTAGACGGTCTATTCTATCTGGGCTATGGGATGGTTCCGCGTGTATTAGACGGTCCATTCCATTCGTGAAATTGTGCTGGTCTGTGAGCGACTGCACTGGTACTGGTCTGTGAGCGACTGTACCTTAGTATGTGTATAACGTGCTGGTCTGTGAGCGACTGCACCTTGGTAATTCCAATATATTGTATACATGAGCATATACATATTGCATCGGGGTGATTGACTGGTGGGTCACGATTGGGTTATGTGATGATGATTGGAAAGTGATGTGTGTGAGTACTTTATGAAATATGAATTTCTGATGAATGATTGTGAATGCTGAAGTGTTGGCTGTACTTACAACTTATTTTCCATCTTAATTGGTTGCTGTTTTGAAAAATACATGTCATAAAATTTCAAATGAGCATCATTATTTTCATCATTGTTATATGATATGCCATGTATATATTTATTGCTGTGAAATATATGCTATGTGATTATTTGTTAATTTCGGTCGGTGACCCTTGCTATTATATTGTGGAAATTGGGCTTTGCCCTCAGATGTTACCCGAACCCGTCCTACCGACAGATACACTAACGACGGAAACGTCGTTAGTTTCCCCTGATCTTTACGTACAAAGTATCCGTGGACAACGCAGAAGGACGGACGGTTGGCTGAAGACGAGACTTATAGAGGATACGGTGGAGACCGTGCTACTGTAGCTTAGTGCATGATCAGACTAGACTTTTGTATAGGGTCTTGAGTTTTGGGAAATGTAATTTATTTTGGGAATTAATGTATGACTTTTCCGCTGTATTTTCCGCACTCTGATACTGTTTAGTGGCCACATGTCGGGTGTTCTCTTTTGAAATGAACTGATGAAAATTTTATTTTAATTCCCTTGACATTAATTTTGGAAAACTCATTTTAATTATTTATTAAAAAAAAATACACTCGCGCTGTGTTTTAAACTTGGGGTGTTACAACTGCAGTCTTGAATGAGGAGTCTGAGGAAGAGGAAGCAGACAACAAGTATGACGGTGTTGAGTTCGCTGAAGAAGAAGCTGAAGAAGCGGTGAATTTTGTGCTGGAGAGAGTTCTGTTGTCTTCAAAGGAGGAGGGGCAAAGGAAGAATCTTTTTAGAACACACTGTTCTATTAAGAATAAGGTGTGTAATCTGATCGTGGATAATGGGAGTACAGAGAACTTGGTATCCCAGAAGCTGGTGGAGTACCTAGAGTTGCCGACAGAACTGCATGCCAAGCCTTATGCTTTGGGCTGGGCGAGTAAGGGTTCGCAGGTCAAGGTGACGAAGACTTGCAATGTGCCTATTTCCATCGGAAGGCATTACAAGGAAGAGGTAGTGTGTGGTGTTCTGAATATGGATGTGTGTCATGTCCTACTGGGGCGACCTTCGCAGTATGACAATGATATCACGTATAGAGGCAGAGATAATGTGATGATGTTCACCTGGGGAACGCACAAGATAGCTATGGCCCCGGTTTCTGGTTTTAATAGAAAAACAGGGAAGGAGAAGTCCAATTTTCTTGTTATGATGCAGGATGAGCATGACCTAACTGAGACCTTCAAGGAAACTGAGTGGTTTTGCCCAGTGGTGGCCAAGGATGTGCAAGCCGTTAAGGAAGCTGTCAGGGTAAAGTTAGAGGCTATTGGGTAGAAGAGCAAAGTAGCTGTTGATAAGTGTAGAAGAGTCAAGGTCTTTGCTGTGGGAGATGATGTGGTGGTGTTCCTGCTTAAGGAGAGGTTCCCAGTTGACACTTACAAGAAGCTTCAGCTTTGCAAGTACGGGACTTTCAAGGTGCGGAAGAAGATCAATGACAACGCCTATGTGATCGACTTGCTGGGATCCATGAATATTTCCAATACCTTTAATGTGGCTGATATTTATGAGTTCCATGAAGATGTTGACCTTTATTCTGGTATGAACTCGGGGTCGAGTTCTTTAGAAGTGGAGGAGACTGATGTAGGAGGGTTCACGGCCAGAATCGAGGAAGAAACGGCTTTGCGGACAAAAGCAGCAGAAAATGCGGAAAACGATCGTCCGGTGTCAGATTGTCTATTATTATACATTTCCGAAAAGGGAATCACGCCACGAACACAACTCATGGCTCTGCCATGAAGTATGGGCTCCATAACCGTTTTGAGCTCGTCTTGAGCCTCAAAACAGCCGTTTTAGTTTTTCCCGTAATTTCGGGCTTTTCTGTTTTACAGCCGTTTTAGCTTTTCCTTTAATTTTGGGTTTTTCTGTTTTACCTAATTTTTGTACTAGGGTTTCTATTATCTATTTAAAGACTTTATATGCTGTAACAAATGGTACCTTTAATAAAATAATTAATTTTGAGAGTTTTTCTCTTCTCTGGTGGATTCTAGAACTTATTCTTTTTTAGGATTAGCGCTTGCTAACCCTTTGCGATTTCCGACTGCGTCAGATTATATGCTATGAGAAATCATTGTTCTTAGTATAAAATCAATAATGGCCTAAGGAATTGCCGGTTATGGTTTATATTAAAAGGGCTAATATTCAACGAATTACTCTTAGTCTAAATTTATTGATTAGAAACTCCATTGCATTTTTATTGTTTGCTTGAATGAATGTCTTAGTTACATAAAAGTGTAACAATGGATTCGAATCTTAGCCCCTTTTTAAATCAACTTTTAATCTAAAATATGTGTGGTATTATTTCTGTTTCGATCTAATCAAATTCTTATTAATAGGGGCGTTGACGGTTCCGACAAATCCGAATCAAATCACAATTTAAATTAATCGATTGTATTTGAATTGGGCATACTCCTTGTTTGGGGTTCAAATCCAAACAAAATTGTTGAAATTTGAACATGTTTGATTCGGGTATCAGATTTCAAATTTTGAGCCCATGAGCTTGTATGTCCAATCCATACATATTATATTTCATTTTTATTTTATTTTAAACTATTATAATATTTTTGTATTTTTTAGGTTTAATTGCAATTTTAGTCCTCCTATTTGTATTGATTCACAAAATTGGTCCATCAATTTTAAAAATCGGCAATTTTGGTCCATCTATATGATTTTTTAACTAAAAAATGGCGACGTGAAATATTTTGAATGATGTGTCATATGATATAACATGATTAACACTCATATAATCGAAATAAAACACTGTAAAAACTTAACTTTCAACTTCAGAAATTTTTCAAAATTTTTAATTTAATTAATGTCATATGAATAATTAATACATCTAGATAGTTTTACATCATGAAATTGTATCTCACGTTATTTAAAATATCTCAAATCGTCATTTTTTTAGTTTGAAAATCTGAAAGAGAGAAAAAAATATCAACTTTTAAAATAGAGGGACCAATTTTGTGAATAGATAAAAATAAAGAGAACAAAACTGCAACTAAACCTATTTTTTTATTTTAACTTATTGTTTTAATTTGATATTTTGAATTTATTGATTTAGTTTGTATTTGACAAAGTTTTGAGATATTATTTAACAAATGATGTCATGGAAGAAACTAAATTTCAACAAAAAGTTCATAATTGTTGCGATAAAATATTGTCATCCGATCAATCCAACTCAAACCTATTAGTTATATATATTAGTTTGGTTCAGATAGAATTTTATTTAAAAATATATAGATTCAACTCACTCCAAACAGTATTTTTATAATTTTGACAATGAATTCAGTCAAAATCGAACCATACCGACTCACGAACACCTTACTTGTAAAATCTTGTGTTTCCTTCCTAACACATTTAACAAACAATATCTAGCCTTTCTAGTCAAACATCATCTATTCAATAATTAATCCAACGGCTGAGAGTATTATATCTCGGTGGTTAGATTATTGATTAATCAAATGACAAAGGTTACTAGAAAGTTGCATATGACAAGGCATGTTAAGTGTTTAAGAACTTTTAAGAACTCCAATGAGTCTCTTTAGGATAACAATTGAATTTAGTAAGACAAGATTAATAGTAAGAGAATGAATCAGAATAGATAAGGTGAAATTGATAGAGACAGCAAAACAGGCAAAGTAACAAAACTAATGATTTGGTGTTTGGAAAGTGACAAAGGTAAAGTAGTTTTTTCTATATACCAAACATTTATCTTTTCTATTGATATATTTTAAAGAAAAGGGTGCTCAAATGAGTAGAACAGAATAAAAGCATTAATGATCGTGACAAATGATAGAGCAAAACTAGTTTTTTTATTAGGATCAATCATTCACAATAATGGAAAGAAAAATAAAATAAAAGAGCACAACCTTTTTATTTACTAAATGCACCAAGTAACACAATCTATATGACTTGGATTCATCTTGTTCTTGCATGACAAAATGCTGAGTCAAACAATGCATCAACTACTACTACTATTTGTGTACATTTTTGGAATTGAATTTATTAGCTGAATTGCTTGTATAAATTATTCTGTAACAAAATATAATTAAAATGACAGTTTTTACGGTACATTTAGAAATTCTATTTACTAAAATTGCAGTGAAATAAAACTTAATTTTTTTGAATTTTTATTATTGTAAATATTGAATATTTTTTATGATAAAATATAAAAAATTAGTATAAAATTTATAAAAAATAAAATGATATTTTTTTTATGAAATGATTTTTTTAAATACAAAAAGTCGATATATAGCTATTTGATTCATAAAAGTAATTGTTAATTTATCGTTTAAGAAACAACGTACAAAAACCCTTCAATTTGTGATAGTACTGCAAAAGATCTCATTAAAAATTAATTATAAAATTGATATATTTGTCTTATTTAAATAAAATAGATCAATTTTTTTTTATTTTATCGCAGAAAGAGTGTTTAATTAATCGTTGAGTATTTGTAACTCAATCTAACTAAAGAAACACTTTAAGAGATAACATACATGAAACAGTAACTCACATAGAGACTTATTTGACAAATATGTTTGTTATTATCATTTCTTTTTCAAAAAAGTTTATATCTAAAAAATGAACTTAATCTTCATGCAAGAACATTATGATTAGAGTCACACTAAGTATAAAACAAATCAAATCCTTTCTTAAAAAAAAAAGTTTATCTCAAATGAAAGTATAATAAAGGACTTTCTTATCAAGATATTTGAGTAACTAAGACAACAACGAAGGAACACAAAAAACTTTATCATCTCCACTAGAAATAGTATATACATCTCCGTATAGTTAGATAAACTATGTATAACGATAAGACCACTGATAAATGTGATTCTATTCTTCCAATTTATTGAAATTATTATAAAAATAAATACTCATACAAATGAATTACGAGTTCAAATATAAACATAAAAAAAATCACTAATTTTGTGTTATTTAAAAATACACTTACAAATAATTTATGGAGATTAAAAGTACACTACCAAAAACATGTGAGGTTTTTTAGAAGTTGGAGGTGAAAATTATACTTGATGAAATTGATCATAGCTAAGTTAAGGCCTCAACTTTAGGCCCCATGATTGTTGGGCTATAATCCTGATTATGATATGAGTAGAGATGTCAAAAAAGCCCCTAATCTCAAAGCCTCATTTAATAAATTTCTTATTAGGCCCCAAATTTTAAGCCCCTCTTAATAAAATATTTTCTTTGGCCCCAGGGGGCCTAGGCCCATTTCATTTTTTAATTTTTGGGGGTTTAGGCCAGGGGGCCTAGGGCCCATTTCATTTTTTAAAAATTATTGAATTTGTTAATTTTATTCAGAACATAAAAAAAATCGACAATTTCTAAATCAAATAAAATTCGAAAAAAAATTCGAAATTGAAAAATTATTAAATTTGTTAATTTTATTCATAACATCAAAAAATAAATCGACAATTTCTAAATCGAACAAAATTCGGAAAAAAAAGTCGAAATTAAAAAATTATTGAATTTGTTAATTTTATTCAAAACATAAAAAAAATCGACAATTTCTAAATCAAATAAAATTCGGAAAAAAAAATCGAAATTGAAAAATTATTGAATTTGTTAATTTTATTCAGAACATCAAAAAATAAATCAACAATTTCTAAATCGAACAAAATTTGAAAAAAAAATCGAAATTGAAAAATTATTGAATTTGTTAATTTTATTCATAACATAAAAAAAAATCGAAAAAAAATTCAGAAAAAAAAATTGAAATATTTTTTATTTCAAAAAAATAATTAATTTTTTAATTGGCCCTCTAAGCCCACATAATTTTGGGAGCTTTTACATTGAGGGCTTTCTTTTAATGGGCCTTTATATTATAAGATTTTTTGGCCCCCTCCAATATGTGGGCTGAGACCAATATAGAGGGGGCTTGACAAATTGACAGCTCTAAATATGAAGGGATACTCAACATGTTTCTAGCTACAAGTGCCATATTTTTCCTAGAAGTGAAACATATTTGAAAAACTTATGATGCATCATCCAGTACATCTCATTTAGTTTACACCTTAAATTATGCTACTTATAACCTGTTGTCCGGAGACTTTTATTTGTAATTCAGAAGCAAATAATATATGATACAAAACATGTGAGCAATACAACATTGACATCGGGGTAGGACAATTTTTTTAAAGCTATAAACAAAGCATGGCTGATATTATAAAAGTGATGAGCATATTTTTTTTAAACGTTATTTTAATTGTTAACTATAGAATAGGAATCGCGAGTTGTACGCATGTAATTTGTAAAAAAATTTCTATTTAAATTTTTAAAAAAATTTGAAGGTCATATTTATGGTATTTAAATGTATTAATTTGATCGGAATTTTTTTTTAATACTTGTAAGTTTTTTAATTTATAAGAATAGTTAGCTGTATATCAAAAGAAAAAATTAAATAGAAACAACCGAAAAGTTTGTAATAAAATGAGTGATTTTCACTCTAAAAAATATGATTA
The DNA here is from genome assembly GCA_037974295.1 of Cicer cuneatum. Taxonomy (NCBI): domain Eukaryota; kingdom Viridiplantae; phylum Streptophyta; class Magnoliopsida; order Fabales; family Fabaceae; genus Cicer; species Cicer cuneatum. The sequence goes on along the minus strand of JBBPBO010000004.1, from coordinate 40,945,747 downwards.
GAAAAATATGAGTGATTGTTTGTATACTCAATTAAAAAAATTAAAAAAAGTATGAGTGAGATTTTTACTCTAAAAATATGATTAAAAAAATATGAATGATTGTTTGTATATATTTTGTTTTGTTTTAAACATTCAATCATTATAGAATATATATTTTGCAAGCATTGACTTGAGATATATTTATAAGCATTGGTTTCTACATGATCATTATTTTTATTTTTGTTTTACTTTTTAACTTGAATGCTATTATTTCTTTATTCTTTTTTGACTAATTGAATGAACTGCTATTTTTATATTTTATATTTCATGTCTCATTTCCACTAAAACTATTTTTTGACAAATTGAATGACATAGCGATCATTGTTTAGAGATGTAAAAGAAGGGTATTTGCGTCCACATTAAAGCACACTAAAGCCATACTTGAAGGATGATAATATGAAAGATCGCCTTAAGATGTTTTTTATCTATTGTTGAAGAAAGTAGCATTCCTCACGATCCAAAGTTTAAGCCCATGTATAACGTTGTACACATTGATGAGAAATAGTTCTACCTATATAAGAAATCCACAAACTATTACATTCTTCCAAGTTGAGCCATATCGCACGTGCATAAACAAAAACTACATCGCTAAGGTCATGTTTTTAGTTGCAGTTGCTAGACCTAAATTTGACGATGAAGGTAATGAGACATTTTGACAAAAATATTGGTGTGTTTCCACTAGTTGACAAAAGTACCTGCAAAAAGGTCAAGCTCTAATATAGCAGTGATGATACTTAAAACAAAGTCAATTGCTTTTATTAATATAGAGGTCAATCAAATGTTCTTAAAAAATAAAATTTTACCAGCCATCAAAGAAAAGTGGCCATGAGAACATGCATCAGAAACAATTTACATACAACAAGATAATGCATCGGTCCATATTTAAGTAGATGATGAGGAATTTTGTCGAGTGGCTTATCAAGGTGACTTTGACATTTGTTTGACTTGTCAACTGCCTAATTCACTTGATTTGAATGTTTTGGATTTAGTTTTTTATTTCATTAATGTGATTCAATCGTTGCAATAAATGGAAGTGACTAATTTGGTTGGTGAGCGTATTCAGACTGTGCAAAAATCTTAAGACAACTTATCTAGCAAATCTTCGAACGAGATTTTTCTCGCTCCAATCATGTATGATTGAAATCACGAAAGTCATTTTAGAGCGCTAAAACATGCAACACTATCCAAAATGATAAACATGATACAAAATCTCTTTCATTTTCACAAAACTTTAATACAAATATTCTAATAAAATCTTCAACATGTCATGAACCTCTTTCCATAACTCTTAATTCTCCAAGCTAAAGATTATCCCCTCATTTGAAAATCTATTCAGATCCAAAAATGCTTTTTTGAGGTCCAAAATGCTCTCTCATCTGGTTGAAAAACTTGATTTGACACACTTGAATTCATGACATCTTTATTGCACACGTTCACTACAAACACAACTTCATCAAGGAGTTTGTTGAGGTCAAAAAGTTGCACAAACTTGTCTACATTTGCTCCACCTTCATTGACGTTCAACATCTCTGCTTTCTTTAAAGCGATCTCATCATCGTTTTGAAATGGGTTGCATAAAAATAACTAGGAAAAATATATTTTTTAAATTGACTCAATAAGCCAAATCTCCCCACCCAATTCAGCAAGCCGAGTGAAGTGACTTGATTTGAGTAGTAAGGTCTCAAACCTCAACTAGCTCTATTAAATAATGGATTGCACATGTTGGCCCTTCGAACTCGACCCATTTTGCGATCCTAATTTTCGAGCCTTAGATATCATTTGTTAACTTCCCTTCTTAGAACCTACAATATCTCTAATTTGTGGGGGTTTTTATTCATGCATTAATGATTCTATATTTTATATGTTGGCTGATCAACAATTATGCCTTGTTTAATTTGTTTATACTTGCACTTCTCATGTTGGTTGCAAGAAATTTTGGATGCGCATGGAGTAAAATTCTCTTTAACAAAGGCACTCAGGTACTTGATGTTTCATTTAGGGTTTTTATGTTGTATTAGTAGCTCGTAAAAATATTGGTAATAGGTTAATGATATCTCTTGTGATAAGTTCAAATGGTGGATTGGCTCTAATTAATAATCTAATTCACCTAGATAAAATTGGAGCTCAAAATATTTGGTCAAATGATAAAAGAGGCATTGCTCATAAACATCTAAGTATTGACTAAACTATTTTTCATGCTTCATGGATCGATCTTTGGAAGTTCAACTTTTGTTTTACTCTTTCTAAAGTAAAGTTAGATCATTATCCTAGCTTGTCGAGCTTATCGTTAAAGATCACCACATCTACGGCCGACCCAACACAAAATGAGGCCTAAAGCAAACTCTATAATGAAATCTTTTATAAAAATTTAGTTTAATTTTATTTTTTTAGCATTTTGAGATGCAAAATCATTTATTAAATTTTTATAATCAATTTCAATTAAAATTTACTAAAGGACAATAAAAAACGTTACACTGGTTTAATAATTTTTTTGTTAACCAAGTCAAGATCGAGATATTTATGAACTATGGGTAATTTTTTTGGGAGTTATGAAAGCCTTTTATCTTTGGCCATTAACTATGGGTAATTTCAACTTTTTTTTTTAATTTTTTTAATAAGTCAATATGAGGTTATCAACTATTGAGTTGTTTGACCCTTGATTGGCCCTGATCTCATCCCCTTCCTCTCTTCAGTTTCATAAAATGTGGATTTCTCACAATGACTTTAGGAGGCTTTTGTATGAGCACTTGGAATTTAAATAAGTTATTAGATACCCTATGTGTATATTTTTACAAAATTGAAATCCCTTATGATAGAGTTTGAAAATTCGGAATAGAGATGTTTTTGGAGATATGTAATCAAATTTTGATAAGGTCATGACAGTTGTGGACTCTAATTAAACATTAGTAATCCTGATTATTTTTATGAATTTGCTGTTGAGGGAATTGAAGGTTCAAACAAATCTTGATCTACCTCTCAATTTTAAAATCATTCGGAGAAGAGAAGTCTAAATTGAAGTGATTTCTAGAAAAGGACCAAAATTATATAAGCCTTTCAATAGATTACAATACTCAAGAATGAAGATCAATAGTTGGAGACCAATGAGGAAATTGAGAATCACATATTATCCTATTTCGCTAATCTTTTTACATCGGAAAATAGTTGCAATTGAAATAATCATATTAGAGATTTTGTTCTTTCATTGGTGAGTGAGGTATATAATTTTATGTTGGAGGAGGGCTAGCAACATATTTTCTAATTTTACTCTCTTTGCGTGATTAAAATTCACATATAACTCACTATATCATATGGATTGTAACACCCCAATTTTTTAATAGCGTGAGTGTATTTTTTTTCAAAATAAATAAAAGAAATTTTCAAAATTAATTCAAAAGAATTAAAGGAAATTAAAATTAAACCACTTAAATAAATTGAAATTAAATCATTTCAAAATAATATGGCGTCGTAATCCAAAAAGACAAAAATAGTTAAATAATTACATCATAATTATAGCCAAGTAATTTAGTTTTAGAAATTAATACTTTTAATATATCAAAAGGTAGTACATCAACAAAAGTCATTGTCATAATACCTCAAAAATTCGGATCATGGACCCACTAAAACATTATCAGAGTGTGGAATAGATATACAATTATCCCAAAACAAATAAATACATCCATCAAGCACTAGGCCTTATACAACAAGACTAAACTGATCTAATCATGCACTAAAACTACACTAGCACAGTTTTCACCGCATCCTCTACAAGTCTCGTCTTCACTCCAACTGTCCGTCCCTGTACGCTGTCCACAAATACTCCCTACGTGAAGATCAAGGAAAACTAACGACGTTCCGTCATCAGTGTAACCGTCGGTGGTATGGGTTTGGGTATCATATGAGGGCAAAGCCCAATTTTCCACAATAATTGTAAAGGGTCACCAACCAAAATTAACAATTACCACATAGCAGTTATGTCAAAGACAACAAATACATTCATGACATGTTCCAATGCTAAGACAACAGTAATAAATAAGTATGCTCACTTATTAAAATGTATACATCTACATCTTTGCAAAACAACCAATTTAACATATAAATCATGTTGCAAGTACAGATACAATCAACAATCACAACACTCATTTGGCACTTAGAATTCATGAGATACTTGCACACATCGATTTCCACTCATCAGCTCATATCAAATCATGACTCACAGGTCAACCATCCCAATGCAATATGTATATGCCAATGTACACAACTCTTGGAATTACCAAGGTGCAGTCTCTCACGGACCAGCACACGTGCAGTCTCTCATGGACCAGCACGATTTACATATGTTAGCCTCTCACAGGCCTAACACACATAAGTTAAATCCTCGCACGGATAAAATGGACCGTCTAATACACGCGGAACCACTCTGTAGCCCAGATAGAATGGACCATCTAATACACGCGGAACCATTCTGAAACCCAGATAGAATAGACCGTCTAATACACGCGGAACTACTCTGAAACCCAGATAGAATAGACCACCTAATACACGCGGAACTACTCTGAAACCAGGATAGAATAGACCGTCTAATACACGCGAAACTACTCTATAACCCATCACGGTTACTACTTAACTTCCCGGCCCATCACGGTCACCGCATTAACTTTGTGGCCCATCGCAGTCACCACCTGACTATGCAATGCATGAACATGCTATGTTTTCTCTTCATTGAAAATAGTATGCAAATGCAATTTGAAACCCAGACACTCCATCACCACCTCAAGAACTTCATATAGTTTGTCATATGCCTTGCAATTGTTTCCCAAATCATTAAGTGCATAAGCCAATGTTTAAAAATAGAATTTTTGAAAAAACAATCTGTATTCGACTACAGAGCTTCCTTGTAGTCGAATACAGATGCTAAAACAGTGGCAAAATTAGCACTTCCGTATTCGAATACGAGGTTGTCGTAGCCGAATACAGATGCGAAGTCAGTGGCAAAAACAACAATTCTGTATTCGAATACGACATGGTAGTAGCCGAATACAGCTGCTAAGTCAGAAGCAAGAATAACGTATTTGTATTCGAATACGGAGTGTCGTATTCGAATACGAGGTTCAAAATTTGAATAAAAACTGAATTTTTACAGAAGTGTATTCGAATACGCCAGTGCCGTATCCGATTACATCTTCGAAAATAGTGGGATTTTGCAGAAAATTCACTTCAGTTTCAAAACTCTTTTCTTTGAAAATCAACACATCCACCATAACACAAACACCATTTCTTGAACCACAAAACCCAGAATGTCAACAACACAACATAAATGATTTCGTTCACCACCGCAACAAAACAACAAAAACATCATCCACTCAACAACAAGTCACAACAACAATAAGAACATTACCCTCAACAATAGCCACAAAACAGTACAGCCATATCTCAGTACATGCATTTTGATCATCCACAAACCACATGCAAAGGCAGTTTTCAATATCAACACAACAACACGTTCTTAACACATATAACACATAACAATCATCCATCAACACGCATTTAAAGTCCCTACATGAAATCTAAAAAGTTGGAAGGTGCCCCTTACCTTTGTTACATTTTCTTGTTCATTTACGTTACCGCGACTAAAACCGTCGAAACTCCCGCTCGCGTCGTTGCTACTAAAGTTAGTTCCATAGTACCGTAAAGATGAGAGGAATAACTTTCCTTCTTGACACTTTCTAATTCGAGGCTTGGATTTCCAAGTAATTTGAGTTTTGAGTATCATTTCTCACTACCAACACAAACAGAACTAAACAAAGGAAGAAGAAGAAGAAGGCAGCTCGGGTAGGTGAGGGAAATTGATTCTGTGTTTCTGATTTTTTTTCCCTTCCCTTGCCTCTCACATACATATGTATATATAGGCATACCCCGCACTTACTATATATATATATATTATAATTAAACTTGCCCCTCAAGCAACTAAATACTCCCGTTGCAACTCTGTTGGCAGATAAAATCTTGATCAACTGCCCGATATTTAACTACTCGTAATTAAATTAAATAATCCTTCGTTCAATAATTTTACTCAATTTCAAAAGTATTTATATACATATAGGAATATACATATATCAAATACCTTTACAAATATTCCAAAATACATCTGATATTCAATCCATAATTTAATTTAAATTTAAGGGTCTTACATGGATCCCATATGAATTTGGTGGGAGACATGTGGATTTTAACCAATCAAAGATAATATAATGGAAAATATGGGTTAAATAATGTATTGCTAAAATATTTCACAAGTTAATCCTCATGTAATTTTGTACGAAATCGTTATCTACTGATTTATTTTCAGGAAATTATCAAATGATTTCAAAATCCAAACGTAAATCCACATCTGATAGTTTTTTATAAAAATATTTTACTTATTTTGTAAAGATACATTATTGAAGTATTTAATTTTTAACATTTATAATTTAGTAAAAAAGTATTTAAAGTCAAATTTCACTATTGTTACAAAGTTTGCATATGAATAACAACGATTGTGTTTTCACTTGTAACAACGAGATTCACATTACAATACAAAAAATTGAATTATGCCACAAAATTGGATTGACTATAATCCAACCTAAAATAAGCTAGCAGGTTTCACCACTCCCTACAAGAAATCGTTACCTACAAATTTTCCTGCGGAAAATAATCCGCACGAGGGTTTTACCACAATCACATGGATATTTCCTGCAGTTACAGATTCCGCGGGTAGCATGGCAGGTAAATTTTTTGTTTGCTGCGGATTTACGACCACATGTTTGCAGCAAACGTCACATTTTACCTAAGGATTTACACATAGAAACAATTCCTCAGGAAGCATCTGAGCAAATTCCGCCGAAAAGTTTATGTTTGTTAGTCCATCCTAGTTTGTATGTTTTTATTTGTATATAAATAAAGTAAATTTTATGTTCCGGTTCTCGTTTCCTCCTCCGGTTCAGATTGCCTCCTATTTTAGTTGTCTCTGGTTCTAAAATACGATCAAAGTCATTGAAATATTATTCTCGTGCTATGCATATGAAGGAAGCCAAGAGGAAGGGATGTCATTCTGGATATGGTATTTAGCTTTTTTATAACTTTTAAAAAATTTCATGTCAATTGACTATTGATGTTACATGCAAACCCTGTTAGTTTATAAGGTTGTTCATGTCTACCCATCTAGTTTTCATCATTTACAATATTATATGAGACACTATATTCTTTTGGATAGATCAGTTTAATAATTGTGCTGAATAGTATAGCTTGCATAATTATTATACATTAATGTATTTAACAAGTTGCTTCTTGTATGTCACATGAATTATTATATTGGATGGGTGCTTTATATCTCTGATGTGAAGCTAATTAGAATTCAGGACATAAAAGTATTCTTTTTCCCTTCTTCATTATGTTGCAAATTGCGACCACCAAGGCCTCCACCGCCCTTCTGCATCTATGAAGGTACAAATCGAGCCACCAATACCTTCTTGTTCGGCCTATAAGTACATTAAACAATCATCAACTCAGCAAGGTAAAGTATCACAAAATTGAAGTAGCAATGTCAATTTACAAGGAAGGGGGTTTGAACTGTAAATTCACCTTTTTAAAATTTCTTGTTAAAGTTTAAGGATTTTAACTCAAGATTGATATTGGTTATGAAAACAGAAAAACGAAGAACGTTATTCGTTATGAAAACATAAAACAGAGAACGTTCTTGGTTACTAAACAACACACAATTTTAACTTATCTATTTAATTTGATAATCAAAAGACTATAAATAAATAGAGATAAGGAAAGGGATATCACACAGAGATCTATCATGGTTCACCCATACATGGTTATGTCCAATCCTCACAGTTGTGACCTTTTTCACTAAGTGTTCAAAACGGAGAACGTTCTTGGTTTTTACACCACTAGTTCAGATCAACCTTGATCTGTTATACAACAGTACCTTTCCGCCCAGAAAGGATTTCTACAGGTTACCTTTCAATATTTAGAGAGGATTTTTATACTTTACCTTTTAACCATAAAAGATTTTCTACAAACTACTCAAGCTATTTTCAACACTATAGCCTTGAGTTTACAAGATAATGATTTAAAGAGATTTGGCAGAATCTTAGTAAACTCAACACTTGTTTGAGTTTAGATTTTTGACAAAAAGAAATAAGAAACAAATGATTCTAAACTTTGAATGAGAGGACAAACTGATTCTTGTAAGTAAATGAGAGCCTTTAGGGGTGTATGATTGCAAGTGAATGATGTATTACTCTTAACTTTAAGCTATGAATTTTCCTTGAGCTAGGGGTTCCTTTTATAGGCTTCAAGGAGACTTATGACAGATCATTTGACTGTTGGAAAGGGTCCACCTGTCATGTGTCAGCTTATGGATAAGATCATATTCAAACCAAGAATGTTCTTGACTGAACATTCTTCATTTTCTGCTTTTTGAAGAAACAGGGAGAGAGAATGGAAAGTAAATATGCATCTATGATTTATGGAAACAGTAACATTGGAAAGATAGGTCTTGGTTTTACAGAAACTATTGCTGATACTAAAACTGTTCATTTTGATGTTTTTACTAAGAAAGGCCACTCTAAAGTATCTTGTCCTATGGTAAAATCTGAACAAGATCAGAGAGTTGTTAAAACTAACAAACCTGGACCCAATCAGCTCTGGGTACCAAAAGATCAAATTGTCTATGTTGCAGATATTCTAAGCAACCAGAAGGAGACACCAACAATGGTACCTGGACAATGGATGTTGGCAATGCACAAGCAGAAGAAGGTTTATGTTCCAACATCTACCAAACAGAAGCCAATTGACTCTGGTAGAAGAAGAACTAGTCAACACAATACCTATCAGAACCAGAACCAGAATCATAGGAGGAACAGGAAATATCAAAGAAATCACACATATCACACGAATCAGAACAGGAACTGGAACCAGAATCAGAATTGGAACCAGTATCAGAAGCACAAGAACTAGAACCAGAACCAGAGCTGGAACCAGTATCAGAAGCACATGAACTGGAACCAGAATCAGAATCAGTACTGGAACCAGAACCAGAACTGGTATCAGTATCAAAGGTTTAGGTATGATCATCAGAATTACTCTAATTATCAGAATCAGTATAACTACAGGAGTTATCAGAATCATTAGAATCATCAGAATCACCAGATTCATCCAAATTACCAAAATCACCATAAGTTCCAGAATCACCAGAGGAACATGGTGTATCAGCCAAAGTAGAAAGAGAAGAATTAGAATCAAGAGAATTCTTCAAACTCTCCAGTGAAATTTATCAAGACTACAAATCTGGAATGGAATTCAAAACCCTTCATCCAAATCATTTAATCACATACAGATTCGAAATGTGAAAATCAGAAGCAAGAGGATTTTCAGAGTAAAACTGAGACTGCTGACATAGAGGTTACATCTTGCTGTAAATACTATTATTGTTTGATATTTATGTTTTCTGTGATAACAAGAAGCTTGATCTTAAAAATCAAAGCTAGATAAGTATTCTGCATGTTTTCAAACTGTCATAGGAACCAGGTGATTCACACGAATTGAACACTTAAGCAGAAACAGCATTCCAGTGGTTTCAAAAACAAGCAGAAACCACCAGAAGCAGAATTAATGGTTTGGTTGTACTGAGTTCATTTTTAAATTATTTGATTTGTATTATATTATATGACAACTAGCTTGATCTTGACAAATCAAAGCAAGATAAAGATAGTGCAGGTTCACCAGAACCAAAGGGAGTAGAAGCAGAAGAAACAAAAGTACCTGGAAAGGTAGAGGATACAAGCAAGTCAGCAACACATGACAAATCTTCAAAAGATAAATCTAATCAAGTCAGAAACAGCCAAGATAAGTCAGAAAAGAAATATGGATATTTACCAGAATCAGAAGCTGTTACAGATTTACTATAACCCAAAGCTGATTTATTAGAATCAGAAGCTGTTACAGATTTACCAGAACCAGAAGTTGATTTATCAGAATCAAAAGTTGTTGCAGGCAAAAGAATTCGAAAAAGCAGAAGCTTCAAGTAGGAACTCGACAAATCTTCAAATCTGAAGTAAAAGGTTGGATACTTGCAATGCCAGAAGAGCTGAATGAATTCTAAAGGAATGATGTTTAGGATCTGGTATCCAGACCAAACAAAAACATTATTGGAACCAAGTGGGTGTTCAGGAATAAACTCAATGGAAAAGGTGAAGTGGTAAGGAACAAAGCCAGACTTGTAGCTCAAGGATACAATCCACAGGAAGGTATCGATTACACTGAGACATATGCTCTAGTGGCCAGGTTGGAAGCAATTAGAATTCTTTTATCATTTGCTGCTAATCATGATATAATGTTGTATCAAATGGATGTTAACCGCTGAAGCTGAGTATATATCAGCAGCAGGATGCAGCTCACAGTTAATCTGGATGAAACATCAATTTGAAGATTACAACATCTTTGAAACCAATATCCCTTTGTTCTGTGATAACACTTTAGCCATAAACCTAACCAAGAACCCTATCTTACACTCTAGAGCCAAACACATTGAAATAAAACACCATTTCATTAGGGACCATGTTCAAAAAGGGACTTTAAGCATCCAGTTTGTGGACACTGATCATCAATGGGCTGATATCTTCACCAAAGCATTACCTGAAGATAGGTTCGAGTTCATCAAGAAGCATCTCAACATTATCTCCATATCTTACTAGCTCAAGTAGTCATCTTAGGAGGTTTTAATTTTCCTGTAATTTTAATTTTATTTCTTTTATTTTTTTGTTTTTAATTTCTGTACTTTGTAAAAAAAACAAAAATACAAAAATAGTAGGACCTCTTTTTGGTTGATGACAAAAAGGGGGACAGAGAGAGAGAGAGAGAAAAATGAGAAATAAGTAGAAAAGGAGAGATAAAAAGAAAGGAGGAGCGAAAAAGAAAGAGATGAAAAAGAGAAGGAGTTGAAAAGGAAAACAATCAGGGAGAGAGAAAATAAATAGAGAAAAAGAAAGAGTGAAAAGAGAAGGAGTTGAAAAGGAGAAGAAACTGGGAGAGAGAAAAATAAATCAGAAAGAGATGAAAAGAGAAGGAGTTGAAAAGGAGAGGAGAAGAGAAGAAAAGAAAGAGTGATTCAAGAAGGAGTTGAAAAGGAGAAGAAAAAGTCAGTATTAGACTTAGGGGGATAGATTGATCTGAGGGGGAGTATTTCAACACTTCGGGTTATAGCAAAATAAGTTAAGGTTTTGTCATCATCAAAAAGGGGGAGATTGTTGGAACCAAGTTGGTTCTAAGTACTTAGGATTTTGATGTATACAAAAGCACTCCATGTAACCTTATTTTGTACTTAGAAAGATTACATTAAATGCCACCAGAAGATAAAGGTTCCAGAGGTAGAAGATAAAGACACCAGATAATGCATTCAGAAGGTACTAGAGGATATCTTTGCTGGCCCAGATCAGAAGGAAGCAAAGTCAGAAGGAGACCTGGACCAGACCAGAAGAAAGCCTGCCAGAGGGAGACTTGATCCAGACCAGAAGGAATCATAAGTCAGACTTAGTCCAGAAGTTATTCTTACCAGAAGATTGCCTGACAGTGAAATGATAAACATCCCAAACTTGATCTTGACTTAATCAGAGGATAAATTAATGGGTCCAGAACAAGAGATTCAATCAAGATTTGACCCAGACCAGAAGATAGCATGGTTCAGGGTATGAAAATAAGTCCAGACCAGAAGAAATGATGTCCAGATTTGATCCAGACCTGATCCAAATCAGAAGGTAAAATGTCCAGACAAAAATATCATTTGTCCAGATTTAATTTCAGTTCAATCCAAACCCAGTTCAGAATTGGTCCAGATCAGAGGGAAAAGGTTCAGATCAATGGTTTAGATTTAAGAATATTGCCCAGTGTTGGCCCAGATCAGAAGATCAGACCATGGCCCAGTGTTGGCCGAAATCAGAAGGTCAGAACGTGTGGTCCAACATTGGCCGAGATCAGAGGATCACAGCAGATCAGTTTGCAAATCCAGGTTGGCCGAGATCAGAAGATCATAAAGTGTGGTCCATGGTTGGCTGAAATCAGAAGATCAAAACAGATCACTTAGTATGGTCAAGATGTGGACGAGAGCAGAAGATCAAAGGGTCCATAATTAATCATGATGATAATCGGTGGAGATTTAATTAAAATTTGATCAAAGTATTAAAAGGATTTGTTACAAAAATAAAGTGAAGTCGTATGGGAGTTCATAAGTTATTGGCGGGAAGGAAGATTTGTTCCAGAATTAATTAAAGTCAGAATTGGTCAAAGTTATTTTTGAAAGGCAATCTGGAGCAGAAAAAGATATGTTTTTTATTTAAGTGAAGCCCGATTGATCAAAGTATTTTTGCAAGAATATCAGGCAAGATACAGCTCAAATTTAAGCTTGGAAGAGACCTTAATCTGCATCTATAAAAGGAGGCTCAAGGCAGAAGACTTAGTATCGAAAATCACAAAAGAGTCATACACTTCCAAAAGCAAACACTCAAGTTTTCAGTGAGGTTAATTGTGAGTTCCAGCTTTCCAGAAGCAAGCACTCGTGTTATTTTCTTTCCCTTGTGTTAGATCTAAGTTGTTGAAGTAGAGTCTACAATATGAGGGAGTCAGAAGGGGTATCAGATTACTTAGCAATTAGATTCAAGGCGTTGTAATTCCTTCTACAATATGGGGTTGTCAGATTGGTAGGAGAAGACTTGACTTAAGAAGTCAAGGTGCTGCATTCCTCAAAAGTCTAGGATTGTTAGACTGTTTGAGAAGACTGACTTGGAGGGTCAGTGGTATTGTTGTAATTCAAGGTTTTGAATTAGTGAAATCATTCAAAGTGAAAGGTCTGGACGTAGCCTCGTTAACGGTGAACCAATATAAAATTCTGTGTTTTTATTTTTACTTTATATCCGCTGTTAACTCTATTTTATTCATACATCAAGTTTTGTTTTAAAACTGCAAAAACAGAAAAAGTATTCAAGTTAGTCAAACACAATTCAACCCCCCTTCTCGTCTTTGCACCTTCACAAACCAGAAGATAGCATGCTTCAAAACATAAAACTTGGTCCAGACTTGGTCCAAATCATAAGATATAGTTGTCCAGAACATAAAACTTAGTCCAGATTTAATCCAGACTTAAGTCCAGACTTGGTCCAAATCAGAAGATATAATTGTCAAGATCATAAAACTTAGTCCAGATTTAATCCAAACTTAGTCCAGACTTGGTCCAGATCAGAGGATAAATGTCCAGATTAAAATATCAATGGTCTAGACCAGAAGATAAGTTATCCAGATTAAAAGATCAATGGTCCATATTATAATATCAATGGTCCAGATTAAAAGATCAATGGTCCAGATTAGAGGATCACATAATAGTACAGATCAAATCACATGGTCTAGAGTTGGCCGAGATTAGAGGATCGCATAATTGGTATAGATCAGATCACATGGTCCAAAGTTGGTCGAGATCAGAGGATCACAGAATTGGTACAGATCAGATTACATGGTCCAGAGTTAGTCGAGATCAGAAGATCATACGGTCCAGAATTTAAATCATGATGCAAATCAGTGAAGACTTAATTAAAAATCGAAGAAGACTTGATTAAATTTTGATAGAAATTCAATCAAAGTATTAAGGGGATTTGATTCAAAAAAATCACTGAAGATTTGAAGAAATTAGAATGCAATCTGAAGCTTAAAAAGATATGGTTTGAAATTAAAAGAAACAAGATTGGCCAAGATAATTTTCAAGTGCAATATGAAGCTAAAAAGATATGGTTTGAATTTACGTGAAACATGATTGGCCAACAGAATTTTCGAAGGAAATCTGAGCAAGATTTATTTCGAATTTAAGCTTGGACAAAGCCTCATTTGCAGCTATAAAAGGAGGCTTTTGGCAGCAACATCTAGCATCGAAAAACACAAGAACTCAAGCTTCATATTTTGCAGAATTCGAGAGTTCAAAAGAGAGAATCACTTGAGTGCAAAAACAATATTTTCTAAGTGTTTTCGAGAGAGAAACTCAGTGCAGCAATCAGCTTTCCAGAAGCAAATTTGCAGAGTTCTAAACCTTGTAATCTAACCCGATAGTGGTGCAGATACCTTCTTCAATCTGGGGTTATCAGATTGGTAGGAGAATACTTGACTTGTAGAGTCAAGGTGTTGTTTTCGTTCCTCAAAAGTTAGGGGTTGTCAGGCTGTTTGAGAAGACTGGCTTGGAGGGTCAGGGATGTAATTCAAAGGTTTTGAATTGGTGGATTAAAGCCCTCAAGGTGAAGGGACTGGATGTAGCCAAGTTAATGGTGAACCAGGATAAATCGTTGTGTTCTTTTGCTGTTATTTTCCGTTGCTAAGTCTGATTATTTATTCATCAAGTAAATCACATCAACATTCAACAAATAAGCAAAAGGATTCAATGTTTGGCAAACACAATTCAACCCCCTTCTCGTGTTTGTACCTTCAATTGGCATCAGAGCTCGGTCTCAAGACTAAGCACTTTACAGTGTTTGAGGAAAGATCCAAGGGTTCAACATGTATGGAATCAATCAAGAAGCTATTGGAGGAAACTTCAACAGACTGAAGTAGCAAAATTGATTTACAAGGAAGGGGGTTTGAATTGTAAATCTCCCTTTTTAAAATTTCCAGAAAAAACTTCAGTTTTGAACTCAAGAAAGTTCTTGGATAAGGAAGCAGAAAAACGGAGAACGTTCTTGGTTTTATCAGAAAACGGAGAACGTTCAGATTTGTGTGTAAAACAGAAAAACAGTTTTGTATTTTAATCTTTGAAAAACAATCAAACTTAATAAAGAGATTAAGGATAAGAAATATCACACACAGATGTATCCTGGTTCACCCAACATGGGCTACGTCCAGTCCTCACAATTGTGAGATTTTCCACTAAGTGTTTAAAACAAGAACCTTCTTGGTTTTATAGCACCTAGCCTAGATCAACCTTGATCTTTGTTTACAGAACTTAATCTAATTCCACCCAGAAAGAGATTAATCAAATCACCTATCAACCTTGATAGGATTTCTTACAATCTACCCCAAACTATACTTAACTCTTATAGTTTGAATTTTAAAATAATGAAGAGATTGTTTTGTTAGAATCTGAGATGTCTCAACTCTTGTTTGAGATTTGATTCTTTACAAAGAGATCAGTATAAATATATCAGAGTAAAATGAATTTAAACAAACTGATTCTTGTAAGTGATTTGGAGAATTTCAAGTATGTAAATGTGAATGATTTTGAGAGACTTGTTAGCACTTGAACTTCTTCATTTTCCTTGAGCTGTGGCCTTCCTTTTATAGGCTTGAGAGCATTTAATGGAGGTCAATAGAGCTGTTGATAGTGCCCTTGTCAGGCTTGACCAGAGGCATTATTTCTGAATAAAAATAATCCAACTTTTGACTATTTTTATTTTTTGTTCAGACTTAGCTGTGTGTTGCGTTTTGAATCAAATTTTCTTGAGTAATTAATGATCCTTTAATGCTTCTCATAAGTGATAATATTGCTGGCTTGAACTGAAGCTTTGGATCATTTAAAACAGATTGAAAATGATCACAAAATGTTGTTGCAAAAAACTATAGTGTAGTTGCTGGAGATTGATGATCAATCTGGAGCTTTAGCTTTTGGATTTCCTGGAGATTGATAATCAATTTGGACTAATTTGTGAACATACTGGAAGCTGTCTTGATGCATTGTACATTGTCAAGATTGTTCATCAGTCTTGACAGCAGAACTGGAGAATGTTCAGTTTCTGCTTGGGCAGCTTGATTCATGGCCTTTTTTCTTTGTGATTCGAATGGTTTCTTTTGATTGTAATTGATCACATATGTTCCTTGTCATGTACTCTTAATACTGATGTAAATACCAGAGACAATAACTTCAATTAAGTGATGGAGAAAGTTTGGTCTTTATGCTGTCACAGCTTGGCGAACATTCTCCGTTTTCCAGAATATGTGAAGAATGTTCTTCAGCCTTTGTTTATGCTGTTTTCTTTGATTCTTTTGAAACCTATCTTTGAATTAACACACTCAAAAGCACAGGTTAAATTAACAATACATTTAGAATCATAATTAACAATCTTTAATTAACCTTTGTTTATTTTCATCAAAACTTTAAAAATGAGAGTTTGTCTTAACACAGACCACCTATGTTTGATGGGGAACGATTCGAGTACTGGAAGGACATGCTGAAGAGTTTCTTTTTTTTACAAGATCCCAAACTTTGGGACATGGTGGAAGATGACTATACTACTCCAAAAGATGCTGATGGTGTTAAAATTTCCAAGAGAGATATGGATGCTGACCAGAAGAAAATGTTCAAGTTACATCACAAATCCAGAACATTCATGATTAATGCAATCACATTCAAGGATTTTAATTTAGATTTTAATTTTGATTCTAATTTTGAAAGAGCTTGAAAGCTCGCCCTCAATTTGTGGAGTGATTTAATTTTGACAGAAGATAAATCATGTAAATTCAAGAGATAAATCAATCCATAACAAATAGATTCATAATAAAGACTTTTCATTAGATGATATCAATTGATAATTACACAGTGAGATTAAGTCAGAAGATATACAGAAGTACCCTATACAAAAGGACTTCTATCTAATTAAAAACTTAAACTTAATCTAAAATCTTCAAATTAATTTTCCCCCTTTGTCATAACAAAAAGGAAGGAGAAAAAGATCCTAAGATGCCAACGATGGTGAAGATCCTTCTGAAGAAGAGGATTTGGCATGATCAGCAACTGGTTGAGGAGAAGGAGAAGGATGAACAGGAGGAGGAACAAGTCCCAGCTTTGGAGCAAGTTGCTCTGTCATCCATTTGCGCAGGAGGGTGGACTCTAAATCCTGTTGAGTCTGGCGTGCCATAATGGTTTGAAGGGCAGCCATGATCTCAGAATTTGTAGGTTCCTTTGGTGGAGGAGGAGGAGGAGGCATAGCAGAAGCAGGATGAGTGGAAGTTGGAGGAGTGGAGGCAGAAGATGAGGGATTGGAGATGGATTTCTGGTTAATGGAGGGTCTAGGTGTATCAGAAAAAGTCAAAAATTGACTTATCCCAAAGAGTGAGGGACTAGTTTTCTGGGGGGAAATGAATAGTGGTGACATGGAGGAGACGTGCTGATCTGGAAGGAGGGTGCACATGTCATCAATGGGTGAATGGAGGTAATGGAGAAAGTCTGTGGAGGACAAGGTTGAAGGTTGGGGAAAAACGAAGAAAGTGTGGGGAAGGTTTGGTTGGGCAAGTGGAATTTCTCTGTTTTTAGCTGAACATTCTTGAGCAGTTTCTGCTGCTTCAGGAAGTTCTGGTGAGGGCTGTGGTGAGGCTGGGGTTGGAGCTGGAGCAGCAGCTCTTCTCCTTGAGAAGCGCTTCCTTTTCAGTAAAGGTGGAAAGAAGGATGAAGGAGCACTTGTCTCAGAAGAAGTTTTCTTCATGTGAGAAATATTCTTTGAAGAAAACCTGGAGATTTTGATCAGACTCTTCTCATTATTGAAAGGGATTTGAAAGTGTCTGAAGATTCTGGTCAGAATCATCCCATAAGGTACAATGTTTTTTCTGTAATCCTTTTTTGCTGCAGCTATCATGTGATGGATGATGATGTGGGGAAGATTGAGACACTTGCAGTTGAGGAGATGATGGATAATTAGGGCATCATTGTCATATACATACTCATGACTTCCACAGTGAGGAAGTATCATAATCACCAGATTCATCCAAGTTACCAGAACCAAAACATGTTCCAAAATCATCTGAGGAACATGATCTATCAACCAAAGCAGAATCAAGGAAACTGCTCAAACAGGCCAGAAGCTGAACTGGCTCTGATGACTCGAACTGAGACTGAGACTGACTCTGACTCTGATTCTGAAGCAAGGTTTGATCAGCAACATAAATTATGGTACTTGGACAGTGGTTGCTCCAAACACATGACATGAGACAAATCTATGTTTCTGGATCTGACCATGAAAAATGGAGGCAAAGTTTCCTTTGGAGGAAACCAGAAATGTCAGATTATTGGTACAGGAACAGTTGGTAACAAATCTTCTTCCCTTTCTATTAAAAATGTTCTATTAGTAAAAGGTCTGAAGCATAATCTTTTGAGCATAAGTCGACTAAGTGATTGCAAATATGATGTCATCTTTAACCACAAAACATGCAAAGCTGTTAGTCAACTTGATAAATCTATTTTGTTTACTGGAATTAGGAAAGATAATGTTTATAAGATTGATTTGTTTAGTCTTGCTGAGCAACAGGTTAAATGCTTATTATTTGTAAGTGAGCAGAATCAGATTTGGCACAAGAGGCTAGGGCATGCAAACCCTAGACATGTATCTGAGTTGAGCAAACTCGAGTTGCTAAGAGGGCTTCCCAAGGTAAGTTCCAAAACTAAGATTCTGTGTGAAGCATGTCAAAGAGGTACACAAACTAAAAGCTCTTTTAAAACTAAAAAAATGTGTTTCTACCTCTCAACCACTTGAACTGCTTCACTTAGATCTCTTTGGTCCTGTTCAAACAGCTTCACTCAGTGGTAAGAAATATGGATTTGTGATTGTTGATGATTACTCAAGGTGGACTTGGGTAAAAATTTTAAAGAACAAAGATTAATCTCACAAAGTGTTTATTTCTTTTTGTAAGCAAGTAATGAATGAACAGGGTGTCAAGATCATAACCATCAGAAGTGATCATGGAGGTGAATTTGAGAACAAATACTTTGAAGAATTCTGTGATGAGAATGGCATATCTCACAACTTCTCATCCCCCAGAACATCACAACAGAATGGAGTGGTGGAATGAAAGAATAGATCACTACAAGAGATGGTCAAAACCATGCTGAATGATATGAAGCTTGCCACCTACCTTTGGACAGAAGCTGTCAACACAGCTTGCTACATTCAGAATAGAGTGTACATCAGCTCAATCTTAAATAAAACTCCATATGAATTGTGGAAAGGTAAGAAACCTAACATTTCCTATTTCAAGCAATTTGGCTATACTTGTTTTATGTTGAATACTAAAGATAATCTAGCTAAGTTTGACTCTAGATCTCAAAAGTGTACCTTTATTGGTTACTCTGAGACATAAAAAGGTTATAGAGTGTTTAACAAGGAAACTAACACTGTGGAAGAATCAATCCACATTAAGTTTGATCATAAACATCTTGACTCTAAAAAGTCAAAGCAAGATGAGAAAATTGTTGGTGAACCAGAGGCACAGGAACCAAAAGCTGGACCAGCAGCAGAACCTAAGAAAGATAAAGATGAAAGCAAGGAAGAAGAACGTGCTAACTCTGAAGACAAGTCAGAGGGAAAAAATGGATGGAGGTACAAGTCTTCATATCCAGAAACTCTCATTATTGGCAGTGCAGCAAAACCATTGAAGACCATATCATCAAGTAGAGAAACCAGACTGTTTGGTTTACTCTCAACAATTGAACCAAGCAATGTTGATGAAGCTTTGGCAGAGGAAGGTTGGATACTTGCAATGCAAGAAGAGCTGAATGAATTTCAAAAGAATGATGTTTGGGATCTGGTATCCAGACCAAACAAAAACATTATTGGAACCAAGTGGGTGTTCAGGAATAAACTCAATGAAAAAGGTGAAGTGGTAAGGAACAAAGGCAGACTTGTAGCTCAAGGATACAGTCAACAACAAGGTATTGATTACACTGAGACTTTTGCTCTAGTGGCCAGGTTAGAAGCAATTATAATTATTTTATCATTTGTTGCTAATCAGGATATAATTCTGTATCAAATGGATGTTAAAAGTGCATTCTTAAATGGCTATATAAGTGAGGAAGTCTATGTCAAACAGCCCCCTGGATTTGAAAACTCTGATTTTCCAAATCATGTTTTTAAACTTAAAAATCTTTATATGGTTTAAAACAAGCACCAAGGCATGGTATGACAGACTTAGTAACTTTCTGCATAAGAATGAATTTGATAGAGGCCAGATTGATAATACTCTATTTAGAAAATCCATTAAAAATGATATTTTGATTATTCAAGTTGATGTTGATGATATCATCTTTGGATCCACTAATGGCACTTTGTGCAAGGAGTTTTCTGACCTAATGCAGAAAGAGTTCCAAATGAGCATGATGGGAGAACTTAAGTTCTTCCTGGGAATTCAGATTCACCAAGGTAAATCAGGTATACTCATTCACCAATCTAAATACACTAAAGAACTTCTCAAAAAGTTCAAGATGAGTGATTGTAAGCCTATGGCCACCCCCATGCACCCAACCTGCTCACTTGAGAAAGATGAAACCACCCAAAAGGTAGACCAGAAAACATACAGATGTATGATTGGATCCCTTCTTTACCTAACTGCTTCTAGACCTGACATTTTGTTTAGTGTTTGTGTCTGTGCCCGTTTTCAAGCTGACCCTAGGGAATCCCATTTAACTGCTGTCCAAAGAATATTGAGATACCTTAAAGGAACCACCAACCTTCCCTTGTTATACAAGAAAACCCCCACCTACAAACTAAGAGGTTTTTGTGATTCTAACTATGTTGGAGAAAATTTGGAAAGGAAAAGTACAAGTGGCAACTGCACATTCTTAGGTGATAATTTGATCTCTTGGTCAAGCAAAAGACAAAGCACCATTGCCATGTCAACAACTGAAGTTGAGTATATATCAGCAGTAGGATGCAGCTCACAGTTAATCTGGATGAAACATCAACTTGAAGATTACAACATCTTTGAAACCAATATTCCTTTGTTCTGTGATAACACTTCAGCCATAAACCTAACCAAGAACCCTATCTTACACTCTAGAGCCAAACACATTGAAATAAAACACCATTTCATTAAGGACCATGTTCAAAAAGGGACTTTAAGCATCCAGTTTGTGGACACTGATCATCAATGGGCTGATATCTTCACCAAAGCATTACCTGAAGATAGGTTCGAGTTCATCAAGAAGCATCTCAACATTATCTCCATATTTGATTAGCTCAAGTAGTCATCTAAGGAGTTTTTAATTTTCTTGTAATTTTACTTTATGTCTTTTATTTTCTTGTTTTTACTTTCTGTACTTTGTAAAGAGAAAAACAAAAATACAAAAATAGTAGGAACTCTTTTTGGCTGATGACAAAAAGGGGGGAGAGAGAGAGAGAGAAAAAAAAGGAGAAATAAGTAGAAAATGAGAGATAAAAAGAAAGGAGGAGTGAAAAAGAAAGAGATGAAAAGAGAAGGAGTTGAAAAGGAGAGGAAACATGGAGAGAGAGAAAAATAAAGAGTGAAAAGAGAAGGAGTTAACAAGGAGAGGCAATGTAAAGAGAGAAAAGAAAGAGAGAATAAAGAAGGAGTTGAAAAGGAAAGGAGAAGAGAAGAAAAGAAAGAGTGATTTAAGAAGGAGTTGAAAAGGAGACAAAAAAGTCATTATTAGACTTAGAGGGAGAGATTGGTCTGAGGGGGAGTATTTCAAGTACTTCGAATTTTTTCAAGTTTTTTAAAGTCTTTTTAAATAAGTTATAAGATAACAAAATAAGTTAAGGTTTTGTCATCATCAAAAAGGGGGAGATTGTTGGAACCAAGTTGGTTCTAAGTACTTAGGATTTTGATGTTTACAAAAGCACTCCATGTAATCTTATTTTCCACTTAGAATTATTATATTAAATGCCACCAGAAAATGAAGTCAGCAGAGGCAGAAGATGAGTTACCAAAGGATAAAATCATACCAGAGGATACACCTCCAGAAGATACCATAGGATGCATCCAGAAAGCACCAGAGGATACACCTCCATAGGATATCAGAGGATGTAAAAACATCATCAGAGGATATCTTTCCTGGCCCAGATCAGAAGGAAGCAGAGTCCAGAAGGAGACCTGGTCCAGACCAGAAGGAAGCCTGCCAGAGGGAGACTTGTTCTAGACCAGAAGGAATCATAAGTCAGACTTGGTCCAGAATTAATTCTGACCAGAATATAGCCTGATAGTAACTATAAGAATAAGTCCATACATAATCAGAGCTTCAGATAACTGGTCCAGAACAAATGACTTGGTTCAGATTTGGTCCAGACCAGAAGATAGCATGGTCCAAAGTATAAAACTAAGCCTAGATCAGAAGAAATGATTGTCCAGATTTAATCTAGACTTGATCCAGATCAAATGATAAGTGTCCAGATCAAAAGGTAAAATTCATATCCAGATTAAATGATAAATTTCAGATGATAAATGTAAAATGGTCCAGACTTAAGTATCATGGCCCAGTGTTGGTCGAGATCAAAAGATCATAAAATAGTCCAGATCAGATCATATGGTCCAGTGATTGGCTGAGATCAGAAGATCAGAACATGTGGTCCAGTGTTGGCCGAGATCAGAGGATCACAGCAGATCAGATTGCATGGTCCAGATATGGTCAATATTAGAAGATCATACGGTCCAAATTTAATCATGATGATAATCAATGGAGACTTAATTAAATTCGAATAAGACTTGATTAAATTTTAATAGAAATTTGATCAAAGTATTAAGAGGATTTAATACAAAAATAAATTGAAGTCTTGTGGGAATTCAGAAGCTATTGGCGGGAAGAAAGATTTGATCCAGGATTAATCAAGAATAGGATTGGCCAAAGTTATTTTTGAATGCATATCTGGAGCTAAAAAGATATGGTTTTTATTTAAGTGAAACCCGATTGGCCAAGTTATTTTTGCAATAGAATCTAGACAAGATACAGCTCAAATTTAATCATGGAAGAGACCCTAATCTTCATCTATAAAAGGAGGCTCAAGGCAGAAGACTTTGCATCTAAAATACTTGAGAGTCATACACTTCCAAAAGCAAAATACTTGAGTTTTCAGTGAGGTCAATTGTGAGTATCCGCTTTCCAGAAGCAAGTACTCTAAGTTTTTCATTCCCTTGTGTTAGGTCTAAGTTGTTGAAGTAGAGTCTACATTCTGAGGGAGTCAGAAGGAGTAGCAGATTACTTAGCAATTAGATTCAAGGTTCTTTTCCTCAAAAGTCTAAGGTTGTTAGACTTTTTGAGAAGACTAACTTGGAGGGTCAGTGGTACTTTGTAATTCAAGGTTTTTGAATTAGTGAAATCCTTCAAAGTGAAGGGACTGGACGTAGCCTAGTTAACGGTGAACCAGTATAAAATTTTGAGTTTTTTATTTACTTTATATCCGCTGCTAACTCTGTTTTAATTCATACATAACAGGTTTTGTTTTAAAACTAAAAAGTATTCAAGTTAGTCAAACACAATTCAACCCCCTTCTCGTGTTTGCACCTTCAAGTGGGTCTACAAATTGAAGCTGAATCTAGATGGAACAAGTTCTAAGTATAAAGCTAGATTGGTTGCTAAGGGATTCTTGTAAAAGGCAGGTACAGACTACTCTGAAGTGTTTTCACCAGTGGCCAGAATTGAGACAGTCAGGCTTGTAGTAGCATTGGCTTGTGCTAGAGGCTGGATGATGTGCCAACTTGATGTTAAGTCTGCATTTCTGAATATATGGCTGGAAGAAGAGGTGTATGTCTCTCAACCACCAGGATTTGTGATTAGAGGGAAATGAGGATAAAGTGCTCAGATTGAGGAAAAATCTTTATGGTTTGAAACAAGCACCAAGAGCTTGGAACAAAAGAATTGACTCATTCCTAATTAGCATTGGCTTCATCAAGTGCATAATGGAATATAGAGTTTATGTGAGGCATTACACGCTGAATGGAAGGTCTGCAATGATCCTAATATGCCTATATGTTGATGACTTGTTGGTAACTGGCAGTAATAGCAAGGCAGTTGTAGAATTCAAAGAAATCATGAAAGAGGAGTTTGAAATGACAGATTTGGGAAAACTGAGTTACTTTTGGGGCATGGAGTTTACTAAGACAGAAAAAGGACTGATGATGCATCAGAAGAAGTATGTTGGAGAGATCTTAAGAAGGTTCAATATGGCTGGCTACAACCCTGTTGTCATTCCAATGGAGATCAATGCGAAGCTGGGAACATAAATTGAAGAAGAACATGTTGATTAAACCCTGTTCAAGCAGGTTGTGGGTTCCCTAAGATACTTGTGCAATACAAGACCTGATATTTGCTATAGTGTGGGCGTGGTAATCAGATTCATGGAGAAACCCAAGCATTCTCATTGGCTGGCAGTTAAAAGAATCATGAGATATATTCAAGGCACATTGGAGCATGGAATTATGTTTGCAACATATTTAAAGCAAGAAAATAGAGACTTGGTTGGGTATTCAAATTCCGATTGGTGTGGAGATATGAATGATAGAAGGAGCCCTTCAGGTTATGTGTTCAAGTTCATGAAATCTCCAATAGCATGGAGCTCAAAGAAGCAGCCAGTGATAACACTTTCTTCACGCGAGGCCAATTCCATTAATGATTGGCAAGCATTGTGGTTGGAGTCATTGACAGTAGAGCTAAAGCTGGAAATTTGCAAGCCAATTCCATTAATGATTAACAACATTTCGGCAATAAATCTAGCAAAGAACACTATGTCTCATGGAAGGATCAAATACATTGAGACAAAGTTTCATTTCTTAAGAGATCAAGTTGAAAGATGCAAGTTAAAGCTCATCTATTGTCAAACAGAAGTTCAGTTGGCTGATATCATGACCAAGGCTTTGAGGACAAGTAGATTTGAAGAGTTAAGAAGATTGCTATGTGTAAAATCACTTAGATACTTGAATTAAGGGAAAATGTTGGAAACCAAGAATGTTTTGGGAAACGTGTTAGAAAAGAAGAACGTTCTTGGTATTAAAAGTTTGTGTAATTCAAGTATAGTATTAGTTGTATGTGATAATTATCTAACTAATCACTTAATTAGTTAGTTAATTAAATGACAGTTAGAATTAATATGAATGAACCGTGTATAAATATCACACTCCATTCATTCAATAATATAAGTTCTATAAGTCAATTCATGTACATTGATTTTATTTTATTTTTCTCTATTTTCTTGCACTTGAAGCAATAGCTTGAAAGCTAATAATAGTTTGCTGCAACAAGAACTTAGTATAATTGTTATAATTAATGCACAATTGGTTCTACATTGTGAAGGTGCAAACACGAGAAGGGGGGGTTGAATTGTGTTTGACTTAACTTGAATCTTTTTCTGTTTTTATACTTTCAAAACAAAACTTAATGTATAATTAAAAACAGAGTTAGCCGCGGATAAAAATAAAAATAAAACTCACAGATTTTATACTGGTTCACCGTTAACGAGGCTACGTCCAGTCCCTTCGCCTTGAAGGATTTCACTAATTCAATCTTGAATTACAACCTTGCTACTGACCCTCCAAGTCAGTCTTCTCAATAGTCTAACAATCCTAGACTTCTTGAGGAAAACAACCTTGTCTTCAGCCAATCTGACAACCCCAGATTGTAGAAGAAATCACAACACTATGAATCTAATTGCTAAGTACCTTGCTACCCTTTCTGATTCCCTCAGTTTGTAGACTCTACTTCAACAACTTAGATACAACCCTATCTAATTGCCAAGTACCCTGCTACCTCTACTGACTCCCTCAGATTGTAGACTCTACTTCAACAACTTAGATTTGCCACAGTGGAAAGAAAATAACACGAGTACTTGCTTCTTGAAAGCTAAAACTCACAATTGACTTCTATGAAAATTTGGGTGTTTGTTGCTTTGGAAGTGTATGACTCTTTTGTGATTTTCGATACTTTATTCTTCAGCATTAAGTCTCTATTTATAGTTGAACTTTAGAACTTCACTGATGCTTTACTTCTGCAGTATATTTAGATTAATCTGTTTTGAAAATATTCTGGAGTATTTTGCTCAGATTCTGTTTTGAGCCTTTTGCTCACTGATCTGTTTCGAGCATTTTGCTCCGCTTCTGTTTTGAGCATTTTTCTCAGATTCTTTAATCCTCAAGATCAAATCTGCACCATTGGATCTTAATGCGATAGTCCACATCTGGACCAGCCTATTTGATATTCTGTGATCCTCTGATTTCGACCATTCCTGGACCACACTTCCTAACCCTCTGATTTCGACCACCACTGGGCCATGGTTTGATTTTCTGATCTGGACCATCACTGGACCAAATAATTATTTCTGAACCATTGATCTGGAAATTTTTACTCTGATCTGGACAGATTCTGGACTTTGGTCTAGAACAAACTGAAATTAACTTGAACAAAAAATATTTCAGTCTGGACATTTTACCTTTAATTTTGGACCAGGTCTGGATTGATTCTGGAACTCATTTCTTTTGGTCTGGACTTTGTTCCATGCCCTGAATCATGCTATCTTATGATCTGGGCCAAATCTGAATTGATCCTTTTGTTCTGGACTCATAAACATACCTTCTGGTCAAGTCTGGAACAAGTCTGGACTGTGTAATTTTGTTACTGCCAAGCCATCTTCTGGTCATAATAACTTCTGGAATAAAATTGATATTTGACTCCTGTTTGTCTGGAACAACTCTCCTTCTGGCAGGCTTTCCAACGGTATGATCCATGTTTCATTATGATTTTTCTTCCTTCTGTTCTGGGCCACCAAACATATCCTCTGGTGATGTTTTGACATCCTGGAACATCTTCTGGAAATTCCAGAATTCATTTTCCTTTGATCTCTGCTTCTGTTTCCTTCAGTTTCTGGGGCATTTAACTTAATAATTCAAGGTACAAAATAAGTTTACATTGAGTACATTTGTAAGCATCAAAATCCTAAGTACTTAGAACCAACTTGGTTCCAACACATTGTTCTAATTAAATTATGATACCTCTTTTCATCGGCTGGTTCTCCATTATTTTTCGAACATGGTTATAATTATACACTTTGGACTTGTTTGCAAATTCATAGTTATTGTTAATTGAGAATAATTTATGGTTACTCCTTATTCAAGTCTTTGATACCTTAATATGTCTAAGATAGCTTACGAAAACACCTTAATTTATATGAAAACACCAAAGCCTAATTTTTACCATCAGAAATGAATCAATACATAATAACCATAAAAAATAACCAACAAAATAGCTCTCCTTTATTATTATGTATTGACTATTTTTTATGGTTATTAACAATAACAAAGTTATACACATGAATGTGAAATACGAGGCTTATATGATATAATAAGGTTGAATATTTCTTAAAGAAAATGTCTTATAGAAATATCATGTCTTTGGTATAAACTCATGGAAAAATACAACTGCATGTAAGAAAGATTATAATAGAACCCTATAATATATTTAAGAAAAATTATAATGCACTTAATTCACCTATATATGACGGTAACAGAACTAACTTTCTTACCTTGTCATCCATTTGCTCGTTTGGATTGATAGTCAACAAATAACCATTAGCAAGATTGTCTTGTATATGGTTAGTATCCGCAACGGCAAACAGCTTAGAACAATGATTTTCAATTTCCTCTTCAGAGCTAGAAGCAACCGATTTAACCATGTACATTTTCTGATCATTATTGTTAGTAGATTGCTGAAGCAGGGGCATAAAATCATTAAGTCGTATAGTAGAGAGTCCAAAGGTTTCTGCATTAGACCCTTAAAAGCTTCTGCTTCAATTAACAGATCAGCAGCATTGGGAATTAAACCAGCCCAATCACAATCGATCTGACTTGGTCATGCAACTCAGGCTCAATCAAATCTGTTTTACAACCTTCCTGAACATATGCAACATCTGATGCACCTTCGCCCGACAATTCCAAAAGAGAATTAGTCTCATCACCACAAAGTGGAGGATCATAGCTAGGAAGTAGCATGTAAAGAATTTTGATTATGTTGTTGTGAATGCTAAGGATAAGAATGATGTGAAATTGTGGGAGTCTATTATTGATGCTGAGAAGGCTAAGGTCCGTCAAAGGACTCTTCTTATTTAGATTCATAGATAGATAGAAATTTGTTTGTGTTGATTACATTTTGTTTATTTTATTTGTTGATTTGATAGGGTATTTTTGTGTTGTTGAAAGTAATTGAATTTAGTCGGTGAATGCCTCGTGCAATGCTTCTAATAAATTAACTGATTTAGTAAGCTAGTGGCTAAACATAAATGCAAATTGCCTTAATTTATGTACTTGAGTCATGTTTGTGCTAATTCATGGCTTAGTTTTGAAGGTGAAAAATTATATGGTTATTACAAATTGTTTTCATTTTTTCTTGGAGTGTTTGTCAAGGATTAACTAAAGATCCTGGTCAGTCTTATACAACTTATGTTATTTTTTTATTTAAGTTAGTGTCAACTATTAGAAAGTGTTTTTTTATTTCAATACTCCTCATTTTGGATGATAGCAATTGCAAAAGAGAATTAGCCTCATCACCATAATAAGGTAATTAAAGATTAATATTAAATACTTAAAAAAATGTATTTATAAGAATGTTTTCATATATTTTTATTTGAAATTTTCATATAAAATAAAAATCAGAAAACCAAGCACAAGATGTGAATTTACCTCTGCAAATTTCCTGCAGCTTTGTCTTCGAAAATAATTTTGTAATGGAATTACTTGCAGAGTTTCATGCAAAAACTATTTTATTCGAAATTTTGTGTAGACCTGCGGAATTACGCATAGAAAACATTTGCAAGAATAGTACTGTAGATATTTCTATATGAAAAGTTATAAGAAAATGCTTTAAGTTTAGTAAAAGTTTGTTGCATAATTTATTTACTTTTCCTGTGGAAATATATGCAGGTAAATTACCTGTGGATTAAAAAAAATCCTCAGAAAATAATTATCTACATAAATTTTACGTCGGCAAATAGTTCCGTCAATAAATTTTCAAGTTATTTATGGATTTTAAACTTAAATCCGCATGAAAATCCACAAAAAACACTGATTTCTAATAGTGTCTAGTCTACAAATCAAGGCCATCATTCAGTCACTAAAGAAAATTCTAAAAGTGTCAAATGTTAAAACAAATACAAAAAAATAGATACTACTTTAAATAAGCTTACAATCAAATGTTATTATTTAAAAAATTATAATAATTAAATATTATTTACTAAAAGTGTAGTGAAATAAAATTTTATTTTTTCTGAATTTTTATTATTCATAATAGTGAATATTGAATAATTTTTACAATAAAATATAAAAAATTAGTATAATACTTATAAAAAATGAAATGATGTTTTTTCTTATGAAATAATTTTTCTTAAAATACAAAAAGTCGACAAATAATTATTTGATTAATAAAATTGATTGTTAATATATAAGTTTAAGAAACAATATGTACGTAAACCCTTCAATTTGTGAATATACTTCAAAAGATCCAATTAAAAATTAGTTAAAGAAAGTTAATATATTTATCCTATTTAAATTAAATAGATTAATTTTCTTTTGACTTATTTTTTCTTATATTTTATCACGAAAAACTAAAACTATTTATTTAATCATTGAGCATTTGTTACTCAATCTATCTAAAGAAACACTTTCCGGGACAACATATATAAAACAGTA
The DNA here is from genome assembly GCA_037974295.1 of Cicer cuneatum. Lineage (NCBI taxonomy): Eukaryota > Viridiplantae > Streptophyta > Magnoliopsida > Fabales > Fabaceae > Cicer > Cicer cuneatum. The sequence goes on along the minus strand of JBBPBO010000004.1, from coordinate 40,916,257 downwards.
ACTCATAATCGAACCTTATTTGACAAATATATTTATTATTGTCATTTCTTTTTCAAAAAGTTTATATCTAAAAAATGAACTTAATCGTCATGCAAGAACATTATGATTAGGGTCACACTAATCAAATCATTTCTTAAAAAAAGAGTTTATCTAATAATGGACTTTCTTATCAAGGTCTTTGAGTAACCAAGCCAACAATGAACGAACACAAAACTTCATAACCTCCACCAGAAATATTATATATATCTCCATATAGCTAGATAAATTATGTATGACAATAGACCACTAATAAATGTGTCTATTCTCTAAATTTATTGGAATTAGTATGGTAATAGATATGCATACAAATGAATCAGGAGTTAAAATGTAAACGTTCGAAAGAATCACTAATTTTGTGTTATTCAAAAGTACACTTGCAAATAATTTAAGCAGTTTAAAAAGTTTATTTTCGAAAGCATGTGAGATTTTTTTAGAAGTTGGAGGTGAAAATTATACCAGATGAAATTTATGATAGCCAAGTTAAGGTCTCAACTTTAGGCCCCATGATTGTTGGGCTATAACCCTGATTATGATATGAAGGCATACTCAACAATTAGATATAAAATCAGCTTTGGAATTGTTAAAAGTCAATTAAAAATATGTTTATAATTAAAAGACATCTCTCACAACTTTGTAACAACTAGTTAGAGTTAATATATATACAAATTTCAAAAATACTCTTCCTTTGTATAATACATACCCTATACATTATAGAAATCAAGCTTCATTAGGTAAGGTTATATATGACCTATCTGACATGCCTTTTATAATAAGCGGAATACGTAAATATACCAATTTTTTGTTTTTGATCACCATAATTTTTATTTTATTTTTAATTATTACAAATATAACTCTTTTTGTTTTTGGTCACTCTTATTTTGTTTTAATTCATATAAAATTTGTTTATATTGTAATTGATATTGTGATATGTGTGCAATACTATCTTAATCTTTATAAAGTTCATGTTGAAGAAACTAAAACATTCTTTATAGGTTTAAATATAATTTTGATATTTTATCTTTTATCTAATATTTGATTTGGTTTTTTATCTTTTTATTTATTCATTTTAGTCATTTATTTTTTTATTTATTTTGGTCATTTATGTTTTATTAGTGGTGTATTTTAATCCTTTTAACTATAACTCTTTCAAACAACCGTATAATTATTGTCATAAACTATTGAGATCAAATATTGTATCAGTTGTAAAGTTAAGTGTGCAATCTTAATAATGATGGAGTGAAAATACAATAAACTTTCATAAATATTTTTTGTTTCAAAAAGTTTATATATGTTTCAAAGCACGCAAGAATTTTTTTTTCAAACACAAGCCTATTATTGAGTTAAATGAATATTTTTTTGAAAGAATATTATGTTGGATACATATTAGCACTTGTTAGAAGGAATTCCAATAACCGGATGTTGTTATAAATTTTATTGTGATTATAACAAAGACTAAAATATAGCACTTATTAATGATAAATGACCAAAATAAATTATCAAGATAAATATTAAATAAAAGATAAAAGATCAAAATTATATTTAAAATTATAAAAAAGTGTTGCAGAGACTGAAATAACAAAGATAAAAAACAAAAACTAATATTTGTAAGCACTAAAAACAAAAACAAAATTAGAGCAAGTAAAAGAAAAAATGGTATATATATTAACCAAAAACATATTTAAACTTTACTTATATGTACCTAATCTCATCCCACTATATGTACCTAATCTAATCTCAACTCACCAGCACAAATGTAATCAGTGATAGCAACTGATGAGTAACTCACAGAACATACTTGGAACCAGGCTTGCCTGCATTCGAGTTTTCACGCAGTCGAACATCAGTAGCCTTTTGAACAAGATCAGACGATCTAAATTAAAGCTTGATATTTGAAAATTTTAAAATAAAAATTAAAGTCTACGTTTGAACGGTCCAATGAAAATCTAACGGCCACTAATGTCTCCAAACTGCGTGAATGCAGCAAATTATCAACAAGAAAATCCAATTTCACATAACTTGTGTTTCCAATTATTCATCTTGAGATGCAGATGACATGAAATTATCAATTATTCATGTGGTTGTAAACTAGGCAATTTTTCACTGTCAATCTTTCCCTTAACTTGCACCAAAATCTTCCTTAACCTGAACAACTCTGCTTCAAGCCGTTCCTTTGCTTGTAGTTTCCTAACCAATTGTTGATTAACCAAACGCAATTTCTTAATCTCTTCTTCCAAATAAGCTGTTTCTGCTTTCTTCTTCTCTCTATACTTTTTAACAGCTTCTTTATTGCCAGAAGCCCTTTTTGGCATTGAATTTGTGTCAAAAAGTTGAGTGTGTGTGTGAATAGCATCTAAAGTATTACATGTGTGAGTGTGAGTACATGTTTTTGAAGCTTGAAAATTGCTACATGATTCTGGGTTTGGAAATAAAACATTATCTGAAAGTTTTGAAGAAATCTCATCAGAATTTGCATCATCCATGTTTTGTTTCTTTGCCTTGAATTGATTGAATTCAGCTTCAAACTTTCAATAGAATAGCATATATGCAACATCCATCTGAAATTTTAAATTCACTAAATCAAATGAAAATAGACTAAACAAATAACAAATCAAATATCAAATATATATGATTTTATGCCAAACAGATACAGTGACCAAGGTTTTAAATAGTAGTCACTCGTAGTCGTAGAATTTGGATTGGGTCTAACACGATTTCACAAAACCGACTTATAGAGTGAAGACTATTATAATATAAACACTTTGTCAGACCTTATCTTATTTAATATGGGACTCTTAATACACACGTGACCTGAGTGACCCGATAGCAATGATCTAATAGCAAATGACACAATGTATCTTAAATTTGGCTCTGATTTGATCTTATAATTTGGGTTGAGCCTAACACAACCCCACAAAATCGACTTGTAAGGCAAGGATTACTCACCACTTATAAATACTTTATTAGACTTTACTTCATCCAATCTAAGACTCTTAACTAACGCAGAAACGGTTGTGGCTGCATCGCAATCGTTTATATTCAGAGAGTAACAGTTAACTACGGTCGATGAGGCTCAATTATAGTCGCATTGCAGAACTTTATTTAAAACCGATGACTAATTATAGAATATATGCAAAGAAACATATGCCTAGAGGATATAATAAAAATACTCAAATAAGCACAAAAACTCATGTGAGTAGTCCTGATCAAGGAATATATAAAATTATGAATAAATAAATAAATAATTATAATTTAGATGTTGAGAGGTAAAGAGATTCTCAAAGAAGCTTAATTGATCAAATTAAAGACTATCCATTTGGATTCTCACCACAATAATACAGAATTTAGCATAAAGGCAAAAACTTTTTCTATAATGAAATAATAAGATGATAAGTGGAAGCAAGATGAGAAAGCATAAAAATTCATCAAGAATAATTTGAAACAAGAGAATCTTGCATATGTTTTTGTATTAAAAATTAGAAACTAGAGAATTGAATCATTTACCTGGTTTTTGGTGGCAACAAGAATCATGATGGTTTCTAAAGTATCTTATGATTTCAAGATTATAGATTAGAAAATGCCAAAACTCCATATGTTGCTCATACTCAAATTCTGTATCTTAGTCTTGACTTTGTGTAATGAGATGAGTGTGCAAAATGTCAACTATTGTTTCATTGAGAGGGACCCGGAGTCCCTGCAATAAGAAATTCACGTAATAACATGTAGTTTTTAATCTCAGCTGTTAATTTGAGATCCGACGATTTAGATTAAAAATTGTATCTTTAAGTTCAAACGATTTTGACCATGATTTAAAATCGGACGACTGAGATTGTTTACAACATCATGTTGTAAGTGCAGGAAATCCAACACCCATTGAGAGTGGGAGTGGGCCAGCTTGAAGCAGTCCTATGTGACTAAACGATTTTAAAAACATAGCACCGAGGGAAAAATTCCATGATTATTGTTAAAATATTACATGTTCATTATGTTTGTTATTTATTTAGAAAGATAATACAGAAAGATAGAACTATAACATATAATTCACTGTGAGAGACACAAATACTTTACATTATCTCATGGAATACTCTCTCAATTTCACCGACGCAATTTAGTTACGAAGGACTTAGACACTTTAAACAAATAGTTAGATATTTGAGTTTTGATTATCGAGTACGGAGAAAATTCAATTAGAAGAGATAAATATATCTTTGATATCGAACATAGATTAATCATTGTTTAATGAAGGTTAATACTTTGTACTAATACTATAGTTATAAAAAAAATAGATTCAATTTCTTTCAATTATTAGTTTTCTTCAAAATTGTTCCTTATTTTATATTTTCAAATTTTAAGATTATATTAACTACATTTTTTTCAATAATACATGAACTATTTTACGAATTTTTTGTCTAAATATCCTCTTTTTTGAATTTTAATACCAAAATGTCCCACTTTCAAATTAATATACGAGATTACCCTACTATTTAGAACCTTCAAGAGGTCTCTTCCCCAGGGAGCGACCTACTGAATAAAATGTTTTTTTGCCCTAGTGAGAGGTCTCTTCCGATGTTTTTGCATTTTTTACACGTTTTACAAAATTCGAAAATACTAATTATACCCTTCTGTATTTCCCAAACTGATTCATGACTATCATCTTCATTCACAAGTAATTAACATGTTGTTATTGGGTTTTAGGATTCTGCCTCTGATTTATGCGTGTGATTTCTCCCTCTGATTCTTCCTCTGATTTCTGCAAGTGATGATATCCTCTGATTTCTACCTCTGATGGTATCATCTGATTCTGCCTCTGGTATCCTGTGATGATATGTTCTGATGTCATCCTCTGATTTGTGCCTCTGATTTGTCCATATGATTTTTGCATGTTAATTCTTTCCTCTGCTGTCTGCATGTGATTTCTTCCTCTAAATTCTGCGTGTGATTTCTTCTCTAATCTCTGCCTTTGATGGTATCCTCTGATTATGCCTCTAATTTCTCCGTCTGATTTTTGCGTGTGATTTCTGCCTCTGGTATCCTCTGATTTCTGTGTGATTTTCTTCCTCTGATTATATCCTCTGATTTCTGCCTGTGATTTTTTCCTCTGATGGTATCCTCTGATTCCTGCATGTAATTTCTGCCTCAAATGATATCCTCTGATTTCTGAGTGTGATTTCTCCCTCTGATTTCTGCTTCTGATTTCTTTTTCTAGTTTATGCCCTTTGATGGTATCCTCTGATTTTACAAACTGATTTCTGCCTGTGATTTCTTCCTCTGATTTCTGCCCTTTGATGGTATCCTCTGATTTCTACATGTGATTTCTACCCTCTGATGGTAGCCTCTGATTCTGCCTCTGGTATCCTGTGATGATATGTTCTAATACCATCCTCTGATTTTTGCGTGTGATTCTGCCTCTAGTATCCTGTGATTTCTGATGATATGTTCTGATCTCGGCCAACTCTGGACCGTGTAATCTGATCTTTACCAATTATGTGATCCTCTTATCTCGACCAACATTGGACCATGTGATCTGATTTATACCATTCTGTGATCCTCTGATCTGAACCATTGATCTTTTAATCTGGACATTTATCCTCTGATCTGGACTAAGTCTGGATTAAATCTGGATTGAGTCTAAATTAAATCTGGACTATGTCTTATGCTCTAGACAATTATATCTTCTGATCTAGACCAAGTCTAGATCAAGTTTTATGTTCTGGACCATGCTATCTTCTGGTCTAGACCAAGTCATTTGTTCTGGACCAGTTATCTTCTGGTTTGGACCAAGTCTGGACTGAGTCTTATTCACGACCATGCTATCTTCTGGTCAGGACTAAGTCTGAACCAAGTCTGACTTATGTTTCCTTCTAGTCTGGAACAAGTCTCCATCTGACAAGCTTCCTTCTGGTTTGGACCAAGTCTCCTTCTGGACTTGGCTTTCTTCTGATCTGGGCCAAGAAAGATATCCTCTTATGATGTTTGCATTTGATGACATCCTCTGGTATCCTCTGAGGAAGAAATCAGAGGATACGATCAAAGGGCATAAATCAGAGAGAGAAATCACACGCAGAAATCAGAGGATGTCATCAAATGCAAACATCATCAGAGGATATCTTTCTTAGCCCAGATCAGAAGAAAGCAGAGTCCAGAAAGAGACTTGATCCATACCAAAAGGAAGCTTGTCAGAGGAGACTTGTTCCAGACCAGAAGGAAACATAAGTCAGACTTGGTTCAGACTTAGTCCTGACCAGAAGATAGCATGGTCGTGAATAAGACTCAGTCCAGAACAAATGACTTGGTCTAGACTTGGTCCAGACTAGAAGATAGCATGGTCCAGAACATAAAACTTGATTCAGACTTGGTCCAGATCAGAAGATATAGTTGTCCAGAACATAAGACTTAGTCTAGATTTAATTCAGACTCAGTCCAGATTTAATCTAGACTTAGTCCAGATCAGAGGATAAAATGTTCAGATTAAAATATCAAATATCCAGATTAAAAGATCAATGGTTCAGATCAGAGGATCACAGAATGGTACAAATCAGATCACATGGTCCAGTGTTGGTCGAGATCAGAGGATCACAGAATTGGTACAGATCAGATTACATGGTCCAAAGTTGGCCGTGATCAGAACATATCATCAGAAATCACAGGATACCAGAGGCTGAATCAAAGGTAGAAATCACATGCAAAAATTAGAGGCACAAATCAGAGGATGATATCATAACATATCATCACAGGATACCAGAGGCAGAATCAGATGATACCATCCGAGGATATCATCACATGCAGAAATCACAGAAATCAGAGGATACCATCACATGCAGAAATCAGAGGAAGTACTCACACGCAAAAATCAGAGGGAGAAATCACACGCAGAAATCATAGGGAGATAACACTTGCAGAAATCAGAGAAGAATCAGAGGGAGAAGTAGCACGCATAAATCAGAGGCAAAATCTTAAAACCCAACAACAACAACATGTTAATTACTTGTGAATGAAGATGATAGTCATGAATCAGTTTGGGAAATACAGAAGGGTATAATTGGTATTTTTGAATTTTGTAAAACGTGCAAAAAATACAAAAACATCCTTCAGGAGGTCTCTTTCTGGGGAAAAAAAACATTTGCTTCAGCAGGTCTCTCCCTGGGAAAGAGACCTCCTGAAGGTGCTAAAAAATAGGGCAATCCCGTATATTAATTTCAAAGTGGGACATTTTGATATTAAAATTCAAAAAAGATGATATATAGATAAAAAAATACTTATTTTACACTCATTAATGAAAAAAGACAATGGATAAAAGAGTGAGTGAACCAATAAAATATAAAAATATAATTAAGAATTTCCTATATTACTTAATGCAAAACAATATTGAACATGTATGTACCATAGAATCAAAGGAAATAACATTAAATAGAGTCAGATATAGGGAACACTATCACTTAATATTAATGATAATTTTTATGAATTTTATTTACAAGTTTAAATTTTATAAAAACAATAAAATTAATTAATACTGATATTAAAAAAAAATTATATGTACATTCATGGATAAACTTTTTCCACCAACACAACTATCTTTTTACTTCCAAAGCAACTAACTTTTGTTAGACAAATAAATCTATAATTATCTATAATTTATATCAATAATCTATATCTATCTATAGGATTTGTTTGTTTAAAATTTTAAAAAAGTGATTTTTACTTTATGTTTTTTAAAAATAATTTTTACGAATAATTACTCAAAAATAGTATAAGTTTTTTAGATTCATTTGTTACCCATTAAAATAAAAATTTGACATTCAATAATTTAGATATTTATTATTAAAGATTTTAACACAATAAAAATCACATTTTTTAAAAATTGTTTCTTTCAAAAATGATTTTTATAAAGAGCTTCTCAAAATAGCTTTTTATTTTAACAATTTGTTTTGAAATTTTATTATCCAAAAAAATTATAGAAAATAGATGAAATACTTAAAATCATATTTTAAAATAAACTATTTAAACTAATTTTTTATTTAAAAATTTATTGTTAAAATTCTTTTTTAAAAATGTTAAATTACTAAAATATAAAATATTATAAAAATCATTTTTTTTTTAATTTTAAACAAACGGACCCATAATTTATACAATTTAGAATGATTTAGAAGCAAGTTAGACTATTTCCGTCATCATTTTACATGTGCATGTGTTAATAGAGAATTAATCGCACAAAAAGAAGGAATAAAAGATGTTCACCTACACTTTTGCTACCTACACCCCCGATATTGCTGCCCACGCCCACCAAATTATTTTTAAAACCAAATTTCCGAATATACCCTTCTATTTTTCAGAAAAATTTGAAACATCATCTTCCCCTTCTTCACCATTTTAAACCCAAAACTCACATAACCTAAAAATTATCCATAACTCACTCACCATAACTCATTATCATTCAAAACTCACAACATTCACTCGTAGCTTAGAACATATTAATCTCATATTCTCATTGTTGTTAAAGTGTCCAAAGAAGGTAAGGTTGTTGTTCTCTGTATTTGCGTTAAATTTTTTTTTGAAATATGAAAATATTACGTGAACTGAGTTTACGTACGTATCAAATATTAAGAATTTGAAAAAAGTACGTGAACTGAGATTGCATAAAGAATGGAGTTTACATGTTCACAATACGATTACGTGAACTCATTTGAAGCCAAGGTACGTGAATTCAATTCACATAAACGTACGTAAACTGAGTTCGCGTACAATACATTTACGTTACTATTTTAACGAGTACGTGAACTGATTTCATGTAATAGACATTTTTGTGACAATTATGTGAATATGTGAACTGAGTTCACGTAAAGGGGAGTTTTGTTTTGTGAATACGTGAACTTAGTTCACGTAAATGGGAGTTTTGTGACAAATACGTCAACTGAGTTCATGAGAGTTTACCTGAACTCAAATCAAGTAGAATTACTGCATATTACTGAAATTTTTATATGTTATTTTTTGGATACAGGTAAGTGGATCAAGGGGATACTATAGTGAGGAAAAGTAGGAGGGTTTGGAACATTTAGAGGAAATTCAAGATGGTTTGGAATGTGATTTTGATGAAATGTATGATGATTTTGATGCTATGAATGATGGTGTGGAACTTGTAATTGAAGACGCCATGAATGAAGGAGTTGAACCGATTATGATTGATTTGACTGATGTGTTTACCACCGACATGATGTTTGACACGAGAGAGGATTTATTAAATGGGTTACACATGTTGGAAGGTAAAATGGAGTTGTCGTTGTCATTTTTAGATCTGAAACTGCTACAACACGACCAAGAACAAAGACAAAATTAATTATTGGTTGCGAAAGAAGCAGTAAATATAGACCTTGGAAAATTCCTAAACTGATGAGGAGTACTTGTACTAGAAAATGTGAATGCCCATTTAGATTGAGAGGTACACCATCAAGTGTTGGTGAGGGATGCTATTTGCATGTAATATGTGATATCCATAACCACAAATTGGCCAAAAAACTGACTAGTCATGCTTTCTTGGGACGATTGTCTCGTGAAGAGAAAAATTTACTTTGTGATATGACGAAGAACATGGTAAAACCAAGAAACATATTAATGATGCTAAAGGATCATAATGTTGAAAGTTTGACGACAATAAAACAAGTTTACAATGCACGTCAAACATATGGATCATCACTTAGAGGTAATAGAACATAAATGCAAAATCTTTTGACATTGATGGAACGCAACAAATACATCTATCGATATAGGAAGGTAGATGGTTCAGATGAGTTGAGGGACATTTTTTGCGCCCATCCAGACGCTGTCACTCTTGCGAATAATTTTCACGTAGTATTGGTTATTGATAGCACATATAAGATCTGTAGGTATCGAATGTCATTTTACTTGAGATTATTGGTGTTACATCTACTGAAATGAAATTTTGTGTGGGATTTGCATACCTACAGTCTGAGCGTATTAATAATTTTGTGTGGGATTTGCATACCTACAGTTTGAGCGTGTTAATAGTTTTGCGTGGGCACTACAAATGGTGAAAGAATAAATTACAAGTGGAGAAATTGAAGTCATCGTAACTGATAGAGGCCTTGCTTTGATGAACGCAGTTGAATATGTTTTTCCAAACGCGGTCAATTTATTATGCTTGTTTCATGTATGCAAAAATGTGAAAGCGAAGTGTAAGATGACCGTGTTTCCAAAAAAGAAGTAGGTGCAAGTGATGGAGGCATGGGAAGGTCTTGTATACAGTCATGATGAGTCTCAATACTACATGAAGTTGGCTATATTTAAAGGAATTTGTAGTAGCTATTCTATTTTTTCTAATTATGTACATGAACAATGGTTAAATCCCCACAAGGAAAGATTTGTTGCATCGTGAACAAATAGAGTTATGCATTTTGGGAATACCACAACACAAAGGGTTGAGTCGGCGCACTGGATTTTGAAACGGATATTACAAGATAGTGTTGGTGATATATGCATTGTTTGGAAAAACATCAATAACATGATTATATTACAACACAGCAAGATAATAGCATCCTTTGAAAGGAGCATCATTCAAAATGTGCACCGACATAATAACAGATTGTACACATATTTGCATGGTATTGTGTCCAAAAATGCAATTGATCACATTGCTGCAGAGTATGATCGGGTGAAATATGTGGGTATTGATAAGTCGAGCATCATTCAAAAGGTGCACCGACATAGTAACAGATTGTACACATATTTGCATGGTATTGTGTCCAAAAATGCAATTGATCACATTGCTGCTGAGTATGATCGGGTGAAATATGTGGGTATTGATAAGTCTGAATGTCATTGGACGATAAGGACGACACATGGTCTATCTTGTGCATGTGAAATAGCCAGGTATAGTATGGTCTCACGTTCCATTCCATTAGAAGCTATTCATGTTTGATGGGGTAAATTAATTTTTCATGATGATGGATCCAATAAAAATTCATAGTTATATGTGAAACATGAAATAGACGTGATAGTGAAAAAGTTTGAAAAACTTGATGTACTTGGAAAAATTTCACTTAAAGGTAAATTATGAGAGATCGCGTATCCATCCACTACGTCGATGTGTCCACCTGTTAACAAGGTTAAAACTAAAGGTGCACCAAAAAAAGGAAAAAGTAAGGTATCAAAAAGAGAAAAATCAACCAAGTGTGATCCTTCTTGGTGGAAGTATGTGGATGCAAGTGTTCGATGCAGTGGCACAAATGCATGTAGCACTGTGTCATCTATTAAAGTGTAGCAACCTCGTTCATCAGTCAAAAAGCTGACACCTCGACCATCATTCTCTAAAGTTCAACAACCAAGAGTTTTTGTCTTCGACGAATGGTTGTCGGTTGAAATTCATAAATTCATAGATGACATTATTGACGTTGGTTCATATGGTAATTGTGGATACCGTGCAATTGCAGCTTTACTTGGAATGGGTGAGAACTCTTGGGCATTCATTCGTCAATAGTGTATAGTAGAGCTTCAAGAATTCATGTCTCATTACGGTACAATATATGGTGGAGTTAATTTTGTTCAAAATCTTATAGATAATGTATATGTTGAACAAGTTGCAACTACGAATAATTGGATGACACTTCCAGAAATTGGTTATGTGATTGCTTCGAAATTTAACTCGGTTTTCGTTGCATTATCACTTAACCAATCACAAACATTTTTTCCTCTAAGAAGTCTACCACCAACATCTACGATAGATCATCGTATAATTGTCATAACATTTGTTAACAATTGTCATTTTGTGCAGGTATTAATAGTTTAATAAATTATTAAATAGTTTAATAGTTTAACAATTGTCAACTTTTTTTAATAGTTCAATAAATTATTAAATTCAACACGTTTACTAGAAGACTGATTCTCTTGTGCCACCAACAAGTAATTTGTGGAAAAAATATTGCACTCAAGAAGCACGGCAATGAGAGTTTATTTACAATTATCGCATGCAACATTGGTTGCAAATATTTCCACAAGCTATAAATGATTTTATTGTAAACTAAATAATTAATATTGATCACGTGTGATGTTGATCACATATGAAATTTAATATTTATCATGTATGAAATTTAATATTGATCACTTATGAAATTTAATATTGATCACGTATGAAATTTAATATTTAATATCACGTATGAAATTTAATATTTAATATCACGTTTGAAATTTAATATTGATCACGTATGAAATTTAATATTTATCGGGTATTATATTTAATAATTATCACGTATGAAATTTAATATTTAAAATTGTATGATATTTTGAAATGTAATATTTACAATTGTATGATAATTAATATTGATAGTACATAACCTTAATTAGTACATCACCATAACTAGTGCATAATCCTAATTCCCTCTATGTCTCCTAGTAAATGGTACTACATTCGTCCAATCTCTACGTCCACCACCACTTTGATTCCTCAGCACTGTAATTAACTCGTTGGTGCGTTCAATGTCATCAGGTAATATCAAATTACGACCGAGAATTTGTTCCGCAATTTCTATTGCTCGAGCCTACATTTAAAAATACATTAAATAAATTAAAAACACAATTAAATATTAAATTTTAAAAAATAGATAAGTAATTAATTTATTTACCGTCTAGTCAACAAAAGGTGGACCATTGTCGGGTAGTCCTTCATCAGTACGTTCAGCAACCGAATGACCTACATGGACATGTTCTCTATATATGATGTATGGATGTGAAATCCGGTGAAACCAATCTATGTAACCGTTCGCACAGTCTGCAACTCCCTGTACAACTGCGCCAGCGTCTACAACATGCACAACATATTGCGTAAACATAATGTCCATTTCCTCTCCTCTGGAGTGGTCGTCTGACCTACTATCTCCAAAGATGAACCAGGAATGGTCTGGACATGTCCGTATTGACGCAAGACTATGTATGGTAGGTGAGCGTACATCTTCGGACCCCAATGTATCCACCCTCTGAATAAAGAAATACTCTGAAATGGCTGCTTCATTCGATGCTCTCTATAAGGTGTCCAACATATCTCATGAGCATCGATCTCATTAAGAGCTTTCCTAAATGGAGCAACCAACCCCTTATCCCTCTTTGGCCTCCATCTAAGTGCTCTAGGGTTGTCCTAGACATAATTAGGATAGAGTTTACAACAATCTACACATAATGTAGGGAAATACTCATATACCCAAGCCTGAACATACAAAATAACATATCATTCGTTAACAATTAATAATAGAAATTAAACAAAATAAATAACAATAGAGTTTACCTATAATAGTGTTAGATACCCTAATATCGTCCTGGTCTGATGCATGCTCGCTTCTCGAAGATTGTTATACAAGTAGGCAAGAGCGGCAGCACCCCAGGCATATCCACCAGAAACATTCATATCTCTGAAGCAATCTAAATAGGCAACGCTGACTGCGAATGCACTCTTGTCGCTGAACAAGGTGCAACCGGCCAAAAATAGCAAATATGCCCTCGCGGCCATATGTCACTGCTGCTCACCGCATCGTTGATGGTATACGTCAAGCAACCAACTGAACCTCACAGTGGTTGTCCGCGTGACGTTAAACTCAGCATACACAGCATCATGACTAACTCCAAGCAGATCAACCAATATCCCAGCACTGTCATCCTTGTTAAATACATTGACGCTGAAGAATGCACCGGTGATGGGAATGTGCAGTAGAGAAGCGATATCATCTAAAGTAATCGTCATCTCCCCAATTAGAAGATAAAAGTTGTTGGTGTCACGATGCCACCTCTCTACAAATGCAGAAATGATCCCTTTGTCGATCATTTCGTAGCTGTATTTTATCAGCGAATATAATCCAAAGGTTTTAACCAGTTGCTCAACCTCTAGATGTTCAATGACAGCTTCTTTTAGTTTTTTTCCCATTGCTGAATACTCTTAACTCCCCACGATCCTGAAATAAATAATGCGAATAAATATAAGTGAAACAAATATAAGTTAAATAAATTATGCGACTAAATATAATTTAAGTTAAATAAATTATGCGTATAATTATAATATAAGTTAAATAATTAATAACTTATAAAATTACCACGACATTCCATAGATTAATCGTGACATGATCTGCAAATGTCCTCAGGACTAACGTGTCAACCGGACCACCAGAAAATTCATCATTCTGTGGAGGTTCATCATGTGCCTCTTCCTCTTCATCATGTGCTTCTTCCTGTTGTGCTTCTTGGGCCTCTTCCTGTTGGGCATGTTATGCCTCTTCGTGTTGTGCCCGTTGTGCCTCTTCTTGCTGTAATCGTCTTTGCTCTCGTCTACCACGGTGAGCCCGTGCGGAAGCCGTTGGTCTAACACGACGACCTTTCTCGTTAGAAGTACCCTCATTCAGTACAATATGACCCTCCCTGTCGGTAAACATAGTGCGCACCATTCCTGCAAAACCAAATCATAATCAAAATCAAAACAATCACAATCTTACAAGAATTCCATAATTCCAGAACCGTACGTGAATTAAGATCACGTACGTGAACTCAGCCAACATGTCCTACGTGATTTAAGTTCACGTACGTGAACTTGCCATACCTTTCGTGAATCCACTTCACGTACGTGAACTCAGAGTAAAAAACCTAGAAGCGTACGTGAACTCAGTTCACGTACGTGAACTGGTTTTCAAAAACCCAGAAGGGTACGTGAACTGGTTTTCAAAATCTCATATTCTTATGTGAACTGAGTTCACATACGTGAAGGGTTTCCAACTTGTAAAACCCAACAACAACAACATCAATGTACAAAAAAACAACAACAAAAAACCCACATTATACTTACTTGTTGAAAATGTGATAGTGAAGAAGTTGTTGAAGATGAAGAACATGATGATGATGATGATTGAAGGTGTTTGAAGAAGATTGATGATTTTCGTGTGGACTTTGATGAAGATTATGGAGTTTGAGAATTAGGTTTAGGGAGAGATGAATGAAGATGATAGAGATGAATGAATATGATGTTTGTATACCCTAGATTTTCTGAAAAAACAGAAGAGTATATTCGGAATTTTGGTTTTAAAAAAAATTAGGTGAGTGTGGGTAGCAATATGGAGGGTGTAGGTAGCAAAAGTGTAAAAGTCATTGGATTCAAAAGAGTTATAAAAAGAATATATAATAAAATATAAAAAGATTAGAATAGTCGCCCAATAATATATTATTTAACATCTAAAATCCAATAACATATTATTTAATATCTTTTTTCAAATTTATCATACATTAACATAAAACATCTCAAAAACTAAAGCTCAAACCAATATCAAAACCAAAGAAGCAGCGGGAAACGAGAGAAACCATGAAAGAGAACAATCAAACCAAACAAAAGAGAAGCAACCAAACAGAAGCAATGGAAAGAGGATCAATAACCATATAAACAAAAATCAAAGAAACCAAGAGAAAATCATCCGAGAGAGTGAAACCAAACCAAACTAAATCAAATCAATTCAAATCTGCTGAGCTCCAATTTACGCTTCTAAACTTCAAATTACTCCCCCAAAAGAAGTGACAATAACTATAGTAAATAACTCAAAGCTCCCACCAATATCAATACTGAATGGGTGGAATTCAACTTCAACAGAAACAATGAAATACCAATATCATTCAAAGAAAAAATTGTGGGCAGCAACTTAGATACACCAATCTATGCTCCCACCAAATCAAATTTTCAACACTTCCTAATCGAATTCCGAAACTGAAATTTTAGTACAGAGAACCAAAGATCCAACCAAGAGAACCAAACCAGGATCAATAGAATTAATCATTTAAAAGCAAAGCAAACACATTCTCAAAATACCATGTTAAATCAGACAAAAAAGAGAGAACAAAAGATTGTTAGGGTTCCAATAGAATACAAGAGTTATTGAATTCAATGAATTACAAGTAAAATATAAAAGACTAACTATCCTTAATCTAGAAATATAAAAAACTCAATAACATATCTAACATCTAAAAATCCAATAATATATTATTTCTTCATCATCTTAAATATTTTTTAAACATGACAAATTTTTTATTAAATATAAATTATTGTAATATAAAATATTACTATAAAATAAAAACTATTAATATTAAAATTATTATAAGGATGACCATTTTATACTAATTGATCCACATTTAGTAGTTTATTTAAAAATGAAAAACATTATGGTTAAAATTGAAAATGTATGAACTACAAATTTAACACAATTAATTGTATTTATTTTTTAAATGGATTATTATTTAATAAAAGATACAAAATTTGAAATCAATCACATTATCAAAATTATTTCTAAATTGTTTTCTTTTTTCTCAATGATTAATTTTCTTTTCAGATAAGTTTTTTCCACTTGAATATATTTTCTTTGTTTGGAAATTTAGTATCTAATACAACTTCATGAATTTTTAGGTATTAGGTATCGTTGCATATCATTATTACTATTTTTCTAATATAATTTTCTATAATCTTCATATATTCTTTTTAAAGATCTTCTATCAAGTGCATTTACATCTCCTCCTTCCAACTATATTTTGTTGACAAAGTTAAACTCATTAAGGCTCTCAAATTGTTGCTTTGAGATACTTTGTTGATAATCGGAAGAGACAAGGGCAAAACCCTTCACCACATAAAATAGAGGAGACTAGAGAGTGTTCAAGAAGTGGGGCTGAATAGGGCACAAAAAACTTTTTTTTACTATATTATAGTATAATCTTTAGTCTTTTTTATCTAGTAGAAAGTTCCAACTCAAATATCACCGTTATTCATAAGCAAGAAACTAATTTGTTACTTACTTTTAATAGAAAAAATCTCTCTAAGTGGACACAATTACTCACATTTGATAATATATATGTATCAAGTGAGAGAAATTTTAATATGAAAATGTCATATGAATACTTAAAAAAGCCACATGACTTTTTGTTTTAATTTTAACCATTCATGATTTAATCAATGACTAAAATTCACTTCTCTCGAACTCTTATTATAAAAATCATCTCATTTAATCTATTTTCTATATATATAACTTACAAAAAAAAATAGAACACTAAACCCAACCCTCGCACTGGACACCCAAAATCTCAAGAACAGCCTTAAAAAACAAATGTTACGATGAGATATTGGATGATGAGGAAGTGATGAAAAACCCTTCGTTTGATCGCAACTCTATATCCATCTGTAAATATAATACCACTCTCTTACAATACTACTATTTCACAAGCTAGCACATTGGACCTTCCATTAACAAGATTATCTTTAGTATTTTCATGTCAATTCTTACTAAAAGTCTAAAACTAATATTAAAAAGGCACAGAGAAAATAAAAACAAGCTTCATACAATAGCAGACCTTGTTTCCGGTATATCTTTTGCACACAACCAAATAAATTAAGAAACTTGACTCAAATATTACTTCAACCAAAACAAAACTGATACTAATATACAATATACATCGTGAAATATATTACATAATACACATTATTTATCCTATAGAACCCCAAAACAGAACTGATACTAATCATCTTCAACTTTTCTAACTTTGAGCCATTATCTAATAACCAAAATCTGAAAAAAGATGCAATCAACCATCAATCTCAAATTGATAAAAATAAATAAAACATAACCCATATGTTACTTGGATCAATAACTCCTAAAACCCCAAATCCTTAAATTGAGTTTGGTTTAACAGAGTAATTAACTGATTTCAAGCCCAAATTCATAAGCTTGGTAGGTGGGGGAGTATGAAAATCAACTTACGGGAGATGTGATGCTCTTGTGACATTCTCTCCCAAATAGTTGTCATAAGATAAGCCTAAATAAGCTTCCGATAAGTCATTCCAAACAGGTTCTTGGTCCAAATTGATGTAAAGGCATTAATTAATTAATCATCATAAGATATTATTACAAAATTACAAAATAGAATATCCTCTTAAAATAAGGGATCTTGCTATCATTACATTACAAGGTTAAACTGAACAATATAAATCAACAGGTGCAATGTCTAGTCAGTGAATTTTACCAATTTAATGTTCCACAGAAAGATTTGAAATGATTTCCCAACTCATAAGTTTCTCCATATCCTTTTAGTTGCTTTCTCTATGTGCTTGTTCTTTTATAAACATAAGATTTTGAAAAAAACCAGAAGGCTAATAATTCCACCACACTAAGAACAGCCAGAAGAGCATAGAAATAATCAAGATGTCCGCGATTAAGATTACTTGCAAACCAGCCATCACTGCCATCTTTACTTGTTCCTTTTTGAATAGCAGAGATGAGAAAGCTACTCAGAAAGCTCCCAACCCCAAATATACTTAAATAGAGGGCAAGACCGATACTTCTCAATTCATCTGGGACCTGATCATAGAAAAATTCTTGCAGACCTATCATTGTAAAGACGTCAGATACTCCAAACAAGACATATTGAGGAATCAACCACCAGATACTTATAGGTATTGTCACATTTGGCATATCAATTAATCCATGGTCACGAGCCACTTTGAGTCTTTTCATCTCAACAAAAGATGCAACTACCATAGAAATCACAGAAAAAAAAATCCCAGCTCCAATTCTCTGTAGCATTGTGATGCCAGAGGGTTTACCAGTAAAGGCTCGTGCTATAGGAATGATAATGCGGTCATATACAGGAACAAATAGAACAATAGTGAGACTGTAAAAGGATTGAAGAGAAGCAGGTGGTAGATTAAAAGTAGGCAAAATTTTCCTGTCCATTGTAACACCTTGTTTGGTAAAGAAGGTAGAAAACTGAGAAAGCACAATGGCGAAAATTAAACTAGTCGCCCATATTGGAACAAGCCTGAGGACCGCCTTTGTTTCTTCAACCTCAGAAACACTACAAACTTTCCCCTTTTCCTCTGATCTGTCCGATGCAATTAATGCTTTGTTCAAGAAACTGCCATATTTGAGAGTAATTTGCAAGACGTAGTTATTTTCCCAGTACAAACATAATAATAATAATACACAATATGACAGTCTCATTAATCGCGATTATGGTAGAAATTATATATTATTCCTTTATTGTATTCAATCTTCTTATCTTATTTTCAACATCTAAGAATGGTTGTGTAGTTACCTAAATTGTTGAGAAGGATGAGGTTCCTGTTGTTCAGTAGTTCGGTTTCGGCAGTTTCTGATTGCTGCAATAAACACCCTACCAATTCTGGAAAAAGGGGGCCTTCGTTGATCACTTGGTGGGATGCTAAAGCGGTAGGTCCAAGTTCCAAGGGAGAAAAGAGACAATGCAATTACCATTGCAATGCAAGGAATCCCAAAACCAAGAAACCAACCGATATTATCTTGAACATAGTTCAAGGTTGAAACAGTGACAAGGATACCTGCAGAAAAGCTAAAAAACCACCAATTAAAAAAAGAACTTCTAGACCTGCGTTCCTGCGGGTGGTTGTTATCAAATTGATCAGCTCCAAATGCCTGAACACAAGGCTTATGTCCACCTTGTGCAAATGCAATAAGATATAAAGAAAAGAAGAACAATCTTGCTTGAGTTTCCCCGTCGGAAGGTAGTGTAGCCGACAAAGTCAATAGACTCAATGCCTGCAAAAGTTGTTTGTTAACCGTCATTTACTCACGTGCTTATGACATTTTTAAAATGCTACTTCGCTATCTTATTTATTATAAGCTACTTTATAAAAAAATACTTATCCGACAACGTCAATAGGCTCTGTGCCTACAAGAGTTGTTTGGTAACAATCATTTACTCAAAAACTTATAACACTTTTAAGATGCTACTTCAGCTACCTGATTCATAATCCTCTAATTGATAATAACAAAAACCTATTTGACAGTGTCAATAGCCCCAATGCCGGGCTGCAAGAGTTGTTTGATAACCATCATTTACTCACGAAACTTATAACATTTTTTTAGATGCTACTACTAACTTATTCATTGTCAACTGAAAAAAATGTATTTAGAATTTGGAATACGAACCAGAATATAAATAAGGGAGGCAATAATGATGGTGCAGTAACGGCCAAGAAAAGAATCAGCAAGAAAAGCACCGAGCAGAGGGAGCAACGACGCTGTTCCAAACCAGATGTTGATGTTCTCCGCTGCCGTTACCGTTGATTGACCAAGTGGACCAGTTAAATAATTTATGAGGTTTGAATTGACTCCATAGTAAGCAAACCTCTCTGCCACTTCCACACCTAGTTTTAGTTTAAAAAAAATGAATAAATAAAACCATACCATATATATACATCAGGAGCAAATCTTGCATGATCACAAGATCAAATTAGAAATGAATGGATGAACATTACTTACTTATAATGAAGGCAGCAGCTTTCCAACCACCAGAGGTAGATCGTAGGACTGGGCGTCCCTTGAAGTCGACGACACCGTCTACCGTCTCCAACAGCAGCGGGGTTTCAGAATCACCAGCCATTTATTGCAGACGGAGGGAATTTAGCAGGATCTAGATTTGCTGCAGTCGACGAATCGACGAAGTTTTCGCCGCAGTCAAAAGAATATACATTGTTAGATTTATCAAACAATTTTTATAATGCCCTGTTTACTATTCGTAGTAAATGAAATAATTCCATTGAAAGTAAAACGAAATTGGTGATATGTACGAGACCACCGGAGATGGCTGTCAGTTGCTGGCGACGGCGGCGGGCGGAGGTAGTTTGTTGTTCAGCTCCCGGTGGTCGGCATCTGCAAGCATTTCAACGCCCAAGTAAGTAAGAGTTGGGGGAAGTGAGAGGAAAGATGTCAATGCAGTCAGTTTCCTCCGCAATTGAACCGTCAAAGACAACCCAACATGAACAAAATTATGTAGCAATTTGATAATTCATGTGTTTTTTAAGTATTGCTATTAAGCATTAATAATTATTAACAAAATTGTGCAGCATTAATAATTATTAATAATTTAAGTATTGCAATAGTACAAAATCAGGTGGTCTGACGCGGAAGAGGAGGTTGGAGGTTGCCGATGTTCTCTGGGTTGCTGTCAGTTTTCCGACAGCCTTACTATTGCGAAAACCAAGTGGTTCACGACGGTGAGGCAGAAAGGAGTTACAAGTTGGGTGTTTTGATTGTTAGCAAGACAACCCTTATCTTCTTTTTTTTGTTTAACACTTCCTTGTCATTCAAATAGGGAGGACGTCTTTGTGCTTTAATGAACGTCGAGTTAGGTAGTTAGTTAAAAGAACGAAGGAGTATTTATCAAAAGGAACGAGGTGTTAGGTAGGAATTCGAAAAAATTTATATACCTATTAGATTAACGGCTAAAATAGTGTAACAGAGTAACTTGGTATTTTATTGACAACAGTTAATCCCGATCTAATTTAGCAAATCACAAGGACGTTATATTATTCCATGTTTAGTTCGCCCGTTGGTTTGATTTTATTTTCTTTTTTATTTTCTTGATCATTAATTGTTATCTCAATCATATAATTGATCATTAATTGTTATCTCAATCATATAATTGATCATTAATTGTTATCTCAATCATATAATGTTTGGACCTAAATAATTTTGACTACAAGACAAAGGATGACATCTCAATCATGTCATAATTGGGTCTAAATAATTTGGCTACTTGACAAAGGATGACATATGTGTGGATCCAGATTCATTACTCTAGTCGTTGGATTTGAGACATTAATTGTCTTTCGATCAAAAAGTAAAAATTAAATTTATCTTTCAAGTGAATGCAAAAATTAATTGTATGAAAAATTACAATAAAAAAAAATATTGGTGAAATATTTTCATCTTTAAAACAAATATATAAAAGAGATACTTGTTCTTTTTTTTTTATTAAATTCATTACCAACTTTGTAACCTCTTAGCAGCTTTTTTTTAACAACTTAGATCTTACTGTTATTGGCACACGAGTTTTTGCCTTTTGTGTGAATTGAACCTAGTACGTAAGAGATGAGTACCACCGTTCGTTCATTCTCACTTTCTAAAGAAGACATGGGATGTCATTTGGTCTTATGCTAAATAGATAACATGATAAGTAATATGCATCAACTTTAGAAGGTGAATATTCTAGCCATGAAGAAAAAATGTTAAACAAAGCTTATTGAAACCATCTTGGATGAGCTTTGTTGTCGGACAAAGGATATTGTTCTAAATATATTTGATAAGAACCACGTTTTAAATAAGCTCTTCGTATTGTATCAAATTGATTTGGTGGATATTGCCAAATTTGATAACGCTTTTTCGAGATTATGTTCTACACAATTCTAAAAGTCATATTCGAAAACTCTAGGAACCTTGAAAAGATGATTCTCATTTTCTTCACTTATTGGATTCTTAGAGATAGTTTTAGATGCATAAGTTGTAATTTCTTCATCTCTTTCACTCACAAGTTTTCCTCTTGAAAAAAATCAATTCTTTTACTCTTCATTTTCACAAACTTCTCTAATGCAAATAAAAAATTTAAATAAATCAACATTCATAAATCAAAATAATATGCACAACAAATTCAATAAGCAAAAGTTATCAAACTCAAAAAGAAAGTGTCAGAGTTACTAAGTCACTCATCACTTTATCTTTGTAATTTTGTAAACTCACTCCAATAGTCCAATGCACATAATCACATTGATATTCACTTTCTCACAGAGTTGCACAATCACAAACACAAATCATAGATTCAGAATGATGCAAAAACAAAATCAAATTCAAACTCAATTTATTATCAATTGAAACAAGCTATCAAACTCAAACGGAGTACCAAATTCATGAGATTGAGACATGCAATCAAATCAAACTTAGTGAGTCAATGAGTGACTCACATTTGTTGGCAGTGGGCACTAGGGCGCTGGGCAGACGATAGTGGCAGAGATCGCACTCGCGAAGGCCAACTGAGAAGGGAGATGGAGTAAGGACTAAGGAGCAGAGACAAAGGCACGAAATGAGAATTGAGAAGCGGAGACGAAGACGTGAATGAGAAAACGGGCATGCAGTTACGACTTACGGAGGAGCAAGCGGGACTGGCGTGCGAGAGATGACGACGTGAGAAAGATTTGAGATTTGGAAACTTAGTGGCGGAAACTGTCAAGAGAGTGAGAGAGATTTGAGAATTAAGAAGATACAAATTTTAGGTATGTGTTTTATTTTCTAATTTCAATAAGGGTATTTTGGTGGCCGCAGCCGCTGTCATAACTATGCTCCACCTCTGCATGACCACTTAAAAATGTCACATGACTTTTGTTTTAATCTTAATCATTCATGATTTAATCAATGACTAAGACTCACTTCTCTCAGACTCAGTATAAAAGTCTTTCACATGTTTTCTATATATATAACTTACAAAAAAAATATGATACTATACTCATCACTCACACGGGCACCCAAAATCTCAATGTCGGCTCTAACAGAAAACATGTTATGAAAAGATATTGGTTGATGAGGAAGTGATGAAAAACCCTTCATTTGATCACAACTCTATATCCATATGTAAATATAATACCATTCTCTTAAAAAAAAAGTACTATTTCAGCAAGCTTACACATTCGATCTGCCATTAATAAGACTATCTATAGTATTTCCATGTCAGTTCTTACTAAAACTAATATTAAGGGGCATAGGGAAAATAAATAGGGCAACAAGAAAATAAAAACTAGCTTCATAGATATGTGTCTTCTGGTATATCTTTTGCACACAAGCAAAGAAATTAAAAAAACATTGTTAAGACAAAATCTCAATTAATTGTTTTGATGTAAACAAACAAAGATTAATTAAAGACTCTAAATATTGTGTTATTTAACATGTGCTTTTGAGTGTGATAATCCAAGATAGGTACTAAGCAAAAGCAAGCAAAATCAGTTTAAAGAAAAAGCTAAAAATGAACTGTCAGAAACCAAGAACGTTTTGGACATTTTCTGGAAAACCAAGAAAATTCTCCACGTTTTTCACTTCATGAAGAAAGTTCAAGCCAACTTTTTATGCAAGGAAATATTCTGTATTTTTCGAATGAATTTCCAGTACATCTACAACAAGGAATATACAACTCTCATATTAGCAAAAGAAGTACTCCAAAAGATCACAAAAGTAAAGATTTGAATCAAGACAAAATGACAGAATCAGTCAAGATCAATCATTCTCCAGGTTCAAGAACATTCTCCAGCTTCTGTGATACAGACCAAGAACGTTCTTGAAAACTGAAACTTCAGCATGACTTTAAGACATAAATTCTCGTGATACAAAGACCCTCAACACACTGTACAAATCAAATGACAGAGAATACATAAGACCAGAAAGTCCAGAAGTCAAAAAAGGAGAAAGCTTCAGTCAAAAGTGTTACTTTGAAGACTGATTATTTTAATCTAACCCTTGATCAAGGAAACCTCTCCAACGGTCATATTAAGCTGTCATAGACCTCATCAAATGTCTATAAAAGGAACTCCAGAGCTTAGTGAAATTCACGACATTCAAGTGCAAAAGAAAAATCATCAATCACTCACATTCATACTTAAAAGTCTCACAAAAGAAATCAGTAACATTCATTCACGAATTCATTGTTATTATCTTACTGAAATCTCTTGTAAAGAATCTAAACCTCAAACAAATGTTGAGATTAATCAGATTCTACCAAACACATTAAATCAGTACTGTGTAAACTCAACACAACTTTGGTGTTTTGTTTAGAAAATCCTTTTATGGTTAAAAGGTGAAATGTAAAAATCGTATCAAAGATTGATAGGTGACCTAATTGAAATCCTTTCTGGGTGGAAAGGATTGAAGTTTGTAACAAATCAAGGTTGATTTGAGTTATGTGGTGTAAAACTAAGAAGGTTATTCGTTTTGAACACTTAGTGGAAAATCTCACGATTGTGAGGATTAGACGTAGCCCGGGTTGGGTGAACTAGGATATATTATTGTGTGATATATCTTCCCTATCTCTACTTACTTTAAGTCTTTCATTTATTGAAGTTAAATAGACAAATCAATTTCTATTTTTTTAACTAACCAAGAACGTTATCCGTTTTCTGTTTCCAGAACCAAGAATGTTTTATGTTTTCCCAACCAAGATCAATTTGTTTTAACTAACCAAGAACGTTCTCCATTTTCTGTTTTCAGAAACAAGAACGTTCTTTGTTTTCTGTTTTCTCAACAAAGATTAATCTTGAGTTATTTCCTTAAGTTTTAACAGAGAATTTTTTAAATAGACAACTTTATAATTCAAACCCCTCTTCCTTGTAAAGTGACATTGCTACTTCAAACATAACTCATATATTACTTCAACCAAAACAGAATTGATACTAATATACAATAGAAATTGTGAAATATATTACATAATACACATTGTTTATCCTATAGAACCCCAAAACAGAACTGATACTAATCATCTTCAACTTTTCTAACTTTGAGCCATTATCTAGTAACCAAAATCTGAAAAAAGATGCAATCAACCATCAATCTCAAATTGAAAAATAAATAAAACATAACACATATATTACTTGGATCAATAACTCCTAAAACCTCAAATCCTTAAATTGCTAAAACCTCAAATCCTTAAATTGAGTTTGGTTTAACAGACTAATTAACTGGTTCCAGTGCAGTACAGACATGAAATATAAAAATAGTAGTACATATATCAATGTCAAAACCGCAAATAGTATCAAATCTAATGGGAGTATCAACATGTATAGATCTGCTAAAGCAATTTCTTAACTTTTTATGATAAGTGTATTACTCTAAAAAGACAATTAACAAGTTTAAAACTATTTTATGATCATGTTCGTGCGAATCTAAAAGCAAGAACCACATAAATCAAGGAAAAAGTTAAAATGACAAGAAAAATTAGCAAACAAATCAACCCGAATAAGAACGCAAGTGAATGCCTGTTAAAGAGTGAAGGCGAGAGGCATAACCTAGGATTCGTGAGAGGAGTTGCAGCGCGTAGAGAGCGAGATCAAAGGGAGCAAGAAAGAGAGCAATGGGAGCGAGAGAGTTTTGGGTCGAAGGGGATCTACGCGTTTGTGAATTTGAGTCGAAAAGATATTCGCGTGTTTCCACTTCGGGGATTTCATGCCCAAATTCATAAGCTTATGGGAGCTGTGAAGCTCTTGGGACATTCTCTTCCAAACAGTCGTCTCATGAGATAAGCCTAAATAAGCTTCCGATAAGTCATTCCAAACATGTCCTTGGTCCAAATTGATGTAAAGGCATTAATCATCTTAAGATATTATTACAAAATTATAAAATAGAATATCCTCTTAAATAAGGGATCTTGCTATCATTACATTACAAGGTTAAACTGAACAATATAAATCAACAGGTGCAATGTCTAGTCAGTGAATTTTACCAATTTAATGTTCCACAGAAAGATTTGAAATGATTTCCCAACTATTAAGTTTCTCCAGATTCTTCCAGTTGCTTTCTCTATGTCCTTGTTCTCTTATAAACATAAGATTTTGAAAAAAACCAGAAGGCAGATAATTCCACCGCACTAAGAACAGCCAGAAGAGCATAGAAATAATCAAGATGCGCGCGATTAAGATTACTTGCAAACCAGCCATCACAGCCACCTTTACTTGTTCCTTTTTGAATAGCAGAAATGAGAAAGCTACTCAGAAAGCTTCCAACCCCAAAAATACTTAAATAGAGGGCAAGACCGATACTTCTCAATTCATCTGGGACCTGATCATAGAAAAATTCTTGCAGACCTATCATTGTAAAGACGTCAGATACTCCAAACAAGACATATTGAGGAATCAACCACCAGATACTCATAGGTATTGTCACATTTGGCATATCAATTAACCCGTGGTCACGAGCCATTTTGAGTCTTTTCATCTCGACCAAAGATGCAACTACCATAGAAATCACAGAAAAAAACATCCCAGCTCCAATTCTTTGTAGCATTGTGATGCCAGAGGGTTTACCAGTAAAGGCTCGTGCTATAGGAACGATAATGCGGTCATATAAAGGAATAAATAGAACAATAGAGAGACTGATAAAGGATTGAAGAGAAGCAGGTGGTACATTAAAAGTAGGCAAAATTTTCCTGTCCATTGTAACACCTTGTTTGGTAAAGAAGGTAGAAGACTGAGAAAACACAATGGCGAAAATTAAACTAGTCGCCCATATTGGAACAAGCCTGAGGACCGCCTTTGCTTCTTCAACCTCAGAAACACTACAAACTTTCCCCTTTTCCTTTGATCCATCCAATGCAATTAATGCTTTGTTCAAGAAACTGCCATATTTGAGAGTAATTTGCAAGACATAGTTATTTCCCAGTACAAACATAATAATAATAATACACAATATGACAGTCTCATTAATCATGATTATGGTAGAAATTATATATTATTCCTTTATTGTAATGAATCTTCTTATCTTATTTTCAACATCTAAGAATGGTTGTGTAGTTACCTAAATTGTTGAGAAGGATGAGGTTCCTGTTGTTCAGTAGTTTGGTTTCGGCGGTTGCTGATTGCTGCAATAAACACCCTACCAATTCTGGAAAAAGGGGGCCGTCGTTGATCACTTGGCGGGATGCTAAAGCGGTAGGTCCAAGTTCCAAGGGTGAAAAGAGACAATGCAATTACCATTGAAATGCAAGGAATACCAAAACCAAGAAACCAACCGATATTATCTTGAACATAGTTCAAGATGGAAACAGTGACAAGGAGACCTGCAGTAAAGGTAAAATACCACCAATTAAAAAAAGAACTTCTAGACCTGCGTTCCTGCGGGTGGTTGTTATCAAATTGATCCGCTCCAAATGCCTGAACACAAGGCTTATGTCCACCTTGTGCAAATGCAACAAGATATAAAGAAAAGAAGAACAATATTGCATGACTTTCGCCGTCTGAAGGTAGTGTAGCCGACAAAGTCAATAGACTCAATGCCTGCAAAAGTTGTTTGTTAACTGTCATTTACTCACGTGCTTATAACATTTTTAAGATGCTACTTCACTATCTTATTTATTATCTGCTACGAGAGTTCCGACAACGTCAATAGGCTCTGTGCCTATAAGAGTTGTTTGGTAACAATCATTTACTCAAAAGCTTATAACACTTTCAAGATGCTACTTCAGCTATCTTATCCATTATCCTCTAATTGATAATAAAACAAAAAAAAAACCTATTTGACAGCATCAATAGGCCCAATGCCTGGCTGCAAGAGTTGTTTGATAACCATCATTTAGAATTTGGAATACTAACCAGAATATAAATAAGGGAGGCAATAAAGATGGTGCGGTAACGGCCAAGAAAAGAATCAGCAAGAAAAGCACCGAGCAGAGGGAGCAACGACGCTGTTCCAGACCAGATGTTGACGTTCTCCGCTGCCGTTGCCGTCGATTGACCAAGTGGACCAGTCAAATAATTTATGAGGTTTGAATTGATTCCATAGTAAGCAAACCTCTCTGCCACTTCCACACCTAGTTTTAGTTTAAAAAATGAATAAATAAAACCATACCATATATATACATCAGGAGCAAATCTTGCATGATCACAAGATCAAATTAGAAATGAATGGATGAACATTACTTACTTATAATGAAGGCAGCAGCTTTCCAACCACCAGAGGTAGATCGTAGGATTGGGCGTCCCTTGAAGTCGACGACACCGTCTACCGTCTCCAACAGCAGCGGGGTTTCAGAATCACCAGCCATTTATTTATTGCAGAGGGAGGGAATTTAGCAGGATCTAGATTTGCTGCAGTCGACGAAACGACGAAGTCTTCCCTGCAGTCAAAAGAATATACATTGTTAGATTTATCAAACAATTTTTATGATGCCCTGTTTACTATTCGTAGTAAATGAAATAATTCCATTGAAAGTAAAACGAAATTGGTGATATGTACGAGATCACTGGAGATGGCTGTCAGTTGCTGGCGACGGCGGCGGGCGGAGGTAGTTTGTTGTTCAGCTCCCGTTGGTGGTATCTGCAAACGCCCAAGTCGGAAAGAGTTGGGGGAAGTAAGAGGGAACAGGTCAACGCAATCAGTTTCCTCCGCAATTGAACCGTCAAAGACAACCCAACATGAACAAAATTGTGCAGCAATTTGACAATTCATGTGTTTTTTTAAGTTTTGCTATTAAGCGTTAATAATTAAAAAAAAAATCAAGAGATTCCAAATTGAGCACGCGGTCACAAGTCACATACTTGTTTTCCGGTGGCTGCGTTTGTGAGATGTGGAAACCAGATGGTCTGACGCGGAAGAGGAGGTGGGAGCTTGCCGATGTTTTCTGGGTTGCTGGCAGTTTTCCGACAGCCTTAATATTAGGAAAACCAAGTGGCTCAAAACGGTGATGCAGAAAGAGGTTACAAGTTGGGCGATTTGATTATTAACGAGACACCCTTTATCTTCTGTTTTTTTTAACACTTCTTTCTCATTCAAAATTGGGAGGACGTCTTTGTGTTAAGTAACTCTGCTTGTGAGTTAATGAACTGGTTATAAGAAGGAAGGATGTCTCAAGTTTGAATTTAGATTCTTTAAAATGATAGAAGTTAAAATAAAAACAAATCAAATATTACTATTTTAATAATTTTATTATTAGTTATTTATTATTGATTATGATGTACTTGCATTTGTTTCAGCTTAAATAAAAATGATTTTTAGTTTAGAAAATTTAGATATTATTTGTAGAGATTTATTTAAAAATGATTTTTTTTTTTAATTTTCGTTTGTTTACTATCATAAAAATAAATTTTTTTAAATGATTTTTAATCTATTTGTATATAATTTTATAAAAGTAATTTTTTTTAAACTATAAAGTCACTTATATCAAAGTCTCATAAAAAGAGATAAAACCGACACAAGTAAGTGCATGAAATACGGAGAAAACCCATTAAAAATTGATGGAGGGCATTTTTTAAAAATAGTAAGAATAATTACATCATTTTATATTATTAATAAGTTAAGTTCCGTGATTTTAAAACTTATGGCATCTTACTTTCTCACATAATCGAATGTGAGAAGCTACTATCTTTACTTTTTCATTTTTAGCAAAAAAATGATTTTTTTTTTGACAAAATAACTTTTAAAAAGTTTGAAACAAACACCGATTAACAATAAAAAATATTTTTTCATTTAAAAAATCTAAAACAACACACACATATATAAATTTAATTTATTATTAATTAATTGAAATTATCTATTTCATTACAAAAGTTTGGAACAACGTTTAAAATGTAATGTGAAAAAATTATAAAAAACCTACAATATCTACCTTTAAATGGATTTAATGGCTAAAATAGTGTGACCGAGTAACTTTTTTATTTTCTTGATAAAAAATTGCTAACACAATCATGGACCTAAATAATTTTGACTACATGACAAAGGATGACATCCAAATCATGTCATATTTGGGCCTAAATAATTTGGCTACAAGACCAAGGATGACATATGTGTGGATCCAGATTCATTAATTGTCTTCGATTACAAAGTAAAAATTAAAACAAATATATATAGGTTTAAACGTAATTATAATCTCTATTTTATGATATAACACTCTCCAACAAAATATTCCTTCTCAAACAACTCAATGTTCAAGACATTAACAAAGTTCGACTTAAAAGAGGATGTCTTCACTTTTATCAAGCAACAAACTAGTTCAACATGAATGTTAGTTGACTCACTCTCCAATTAGAATCCACCAAATTTAATTACTATTATTATTATTATTATTATTATTATTAAAGAAAGGAAAACAAAAATGAAATAAAGTGTTTCAAATTTTTTTTAAAATAACCAATTATTGAAAAAAAATTATCAAATATATTCTCTTTTCAAAACTATATATCAATCTATCATTTTTTTTAATATAATAGAAAGTCATCATTTGCAAAGGAGACTTCCCAAAGAAAATCTACTTTTGCAATAGTGACTTAGTGTTGTGTAGATTTTTTTTTAAATATAGAAACCATCTTTTGAAAAACTGATTTCTTGCATCCAATTTTTTTTAGACTTAACGGAAAAAAATAATAATATAATTATATTGTTCATTTAAATTCATTCATAAAAAACAACAACACAAGTTTTATAAAGGTTGCAATAAAATTAATGTCGAAGGTGGCCTTGTTAGTTAACTTGTAATTCAAGTAAAACATTGATTGTATGTGATAACTAACTAATTAACCATTTGATTAGTTAGTTAGTTTTTTAGAAAGAAGTTAGAATGAATGAGAGATCAAAGCCATACATAAATAACATAACCATATCAATGAAAAATCAATCCATTCATTCATTTTCAATCATCTTGTATGTGTTACTTGCATTTCAAGCAATAACTTGAAACTTCAATAATTGGTATCTAGAGCAAAGTTTTTGATCCACAATTAGAGTGATAAACACGAATGAAGTGTGAGGATAAGAAAAAAGGTGAAATAAGGATGAGTTCAAGTGCAATCATTGGAAGTTTTCCAGCCCATATGCCACATTTTGATGGGAAAGATTGGGATAGATGGAGAGTGCAAATTTGAGCACTGTTTGGCTTTCAGGAAGTGTTAGAAAATCATAGAAAATGGTTTTGAGGAGCTGAGAGTCAATCTAACAGAGGAGCATATGTCAAATTTTAAAGAAAACAAGAAGAAAAATTGCAAGACCACCTTCATTCTTCATCAATATCTTGACACAACCAACTTTGACAAAATATCTGATGCAAGAAGTGCAAAAGAAACCTGGAACATTCTCCAGAAGTGTTATTCTAGAGGAACAAATGTAAAGAAAGTGAAATTGTAGACTCTATAGAGACAATTCGAGTTGCTACAGATGGAGGAGCAAGAAAAAGTGTCTGATCTGGTCTCAAGATTGAAAAGCGTCGTCAATCAAATGGCTGGCTTTGGGGAGAAGCTTATTGAAGAGAAACTATATGAAAAGATATTGAGATCCTTGCATCCCAAGTTTGACGTAACACCCCGAGTTTTAAACAGTGCGAATGTATTTTTTTTCCATCCAAAATAAATAAAAGAATTTTCCAATTAATTCAAAAATAATTAAAATCAATTTAAATTAAAATCGTTCGACATCGTAATCCAAAATACAAAAATAATTAAACAATTACATCATAATTATAGCAAAGTAATTTAATTTTGGGAAATTGATCTTCAAAATATACCAAAATAAAATACATCAAAAATTGTATCTTGGACCCACCAAAATACTATCAGAGTGTGGAAAAGATATACAATTATCCCAAAACAAATAATTACAGCCCTCAACACTAGGCCCTATACAAAAACTAGTCTGATCATGCACTAAACTACAGTAGCACGGTTTCCACCGCATCCTCTACAAGTCTCGCACGGATATTAGCCTCTCACAGGCCCAATACACAGAAGTTAAATCCTCGCACGGATAGAATGGACCACCACGAACACGCAGTCATTTCGTAGCCCAGATAGAATAGATCGTCTAATACATGAGCATGCTATGTTTCTCTTCACTGAAACCAGTATGCAAATGTAATATGAAACCCAACACTTCATCACCACCTCAAACAATCTCAAGAATTTCATTTAATTCATCACATGCCTTACAAATGTTTCCCAAATCATTAAGTGCATAAACCAATGTTTAAAAATAGAATTTTTGAAAAAAAACCAATCTGTATTCGAATACTGCTACCTTGTAGCCGAATACAAATGCAAAAACAGTGGCAAAAATTAGCAATTCTGTATTCGAATACGAGGTTGTCGTAGCCAAATACAGATGCGAAAACAGTGGCAAAATCAGCAATTCTGAATTCGAATACGACAAGGTCGTAGCCGAATATAGATGCTAAGTCAGTAACAAAAATCACGTATTTGTATTCGAATACGGAGTGTCGTATTCGAATACGAGGGTCAAAATTTGAATAAAACTGAATCTTTACAGAAGTGTATTCGAATACGCCAGTGTCGTATCCGAATACATCTTCAAACATAGTGAGATTTTCCAGAAAAGTTCAACATAGTTTCAAACTCTTTTATTTGAAAACCCACACAACCATCATAATACAACCCCCATGTCTTGAACCACACAACCCAGAATGTCAATAACACAATAGAAATGATTTCTTTCACCACAACAAAACAACAAAAGCATCATCCACTCAACAAGTCAACAACAACAGCAAAAACATTACCCTCAACAACAGTCATATCTCAGTACATGCATTTTACTCATCAACCAAGTCAGCAACAAAAACAGGACAACAACAAAACATAAACCACATGCAGTTTACTCATTCATAACAACATGCAAGGGCAGTTCATGGTCAGAACATAACATCACATAACAATCATCCATCAACATGCATTTACAGCCCTATATGCAATCTAGAAAGTTGGAAGGTGCCCTTTACCTTAGTTACATTTTCTTGCTCGTTTACTTTACCGCGACAAAAGTCGGCGAAACTCCTGCTCGCGTCGTCGCTACCAAAGTTGGTTCTCTAACACCATAAAGGATGAAAGGAACAACTTTCCTTCTTGACACTTTCTGTTTCGACGCTTGGATTTTCCAAGTAATTTGTGTTTTGAGGATGCTCTTTTTCACCAACACAAACAGAATGCAAAGAAGAAGAAGGAAGAAGAAGGGTACACGGCTGGTGAAGGAAACTGTTTTTCTGTTTCTGATTCTGATTTACCTTGCCTTCTCACAAACATACATATATATAGGCATACTCCTCACTTACTATGTACATATATAATATTATAAAATTACTTGACCCTCAAGTAACTAAATACTCCCGTCGCAACTCTGTTGACAGATAAAGTCTTGGTCAACTGCCTGATATTTTATTACTCGTAATTAAATTAAATAATCCTTCGTCTAATAATTTTAGTCAATTTCAAAATATTTATATATATATAAATATACATATATCAAATATTTTACAAATATTCCAAAATACACTTGATATTAAATCCATAATTTAATTTAAATTTAAGGGTCTTACGTTTGACTACATTGTTTGTGCCACAAAAGAATCCAAAGACATTTCCACATTAAGTCTTAAAGAATTGTAGGCCACTATAGAAGCACGAGAGTTGAGAATGGATGAAAAGAGTGGGGTTAAACCTGGGGATCAGGCATCAGCAGCACAAGCCTAAAAGAAAGAAGGCCAGAAAAAGAAATGGAAAAAGAACAAGTTCAAGAAACCTAATGATAAGTCTGAATCTTCATCAAAAGGAGACAATGAAGTGGTAAATCAAAAGGAAAATCAAGGAACTTTGACAAGAAGAACGTGCAATATTACAATTGTGAGATGTTTAGACACTTTGCTGATGAATGTTGGGCTGGAAAGGGAGGAAAACAAAAGAAAAAATATGAAGATGAGGCATGTGCTGGTCAAGAAGATGATTCAAATTCAGACACAGTTTTGTTGATGGCTACCACGAATGAAGAACCATTTCAGTCCCAATTCTGGTTCCTTGATACTGGATGTTCTAATCACATGACAAGTCACAAGGATTGGCTGGTGGATATTGATACATCAAGAATGAGCAAGATCAGGTTTGCTGAAGACTGAGCCCTAGAAGCTGAGGGAGTTGGCAACATGGTGATCAAAAGAAGAAATGGAAAAACAGTGGTGATTGAAAATGTGTTGGAACCAAGTTGGTTCTAAGTACTTAGGATTTTGATGATTACAAAAGCACTCCATGTAATCTTATTTTGTACTTAGAATTATTATATAAAATGTCACCAGAGGCAGAAGATGACACCGCCAGAAGATACATCCGGAGGAAGCAACCAGAGGATAGAAATGTCACCAGAAGGTTAGGCCAGATAATGCATCCAGAAGGTACCAGAGGATGCATTCTGAAGGCACCAGAGGATACACCATCAGAGGATATCATCAAAGAAGAATATATCAGAGGATGATGATACCAAAAGCAGAAATCAGAGGATGATGTCACCAGAACCATAAATCAGAGGATGATGTCACCAGAAGCAAAAATCAGAGGATGACGTCACCAGAGGATGATTCATCAGAGGAATATGTTAGAGAAAAATGCTCAAAACAGAATTGGAGCAAAAGACTCGAGAAATAGAATCTAGCTAAAAATATGCTTAAAACAGAATTTGAAAAAAATGCTCAAAACATAATTGGCTCAAAAGACTCGAGAAACAGAATCTAGCTAAAAGCATGCTCAAAACATAAGCGGAGCAAAATGCTCAAAACAGATTAATCTAAATACACTCTAGAAGTAAAGCATCAGTGAGCAAAAGACTCAGAACAGAATTTGAGCAAACTACTCCAGAATATTCTCTAAACAGATTAATCGAAATACACTCCAGAAGTAAAGCATCAATGAAGTCCTAAATGTTGGAACCAAGTTGGTTCTAAGTACTTAGGATTTTGATGCTTACAAATGTACTCAATGTAAACTTATTTTGTACTTTGAATTATTAAGTTAAATGCCCCAGAAACTGAAGGAAACAGAAGCAGAGATCAAAGGAAAATGAATTCTGGAATTTCCAGAAGATGTTCCAGGATGTCAAAACATCACCAGAGGATATGTTTGGTGGCCTAGAACAGAAGGAAGAAAAATCATAATTAAACATAGATCATACCATTGGAAAGCCTGCCAGAAGGAGAGTTGTTCCAGACAAACAGGAGTCAAATATCAATTTTATTCCAGAAGTTATTCTGACCAGAAGATGGCCTGGCAGTGAAAAATTACACAGTCCAGACTTGTTCTAGACTTGACCAGAAGGTATGTTTGTGAGTCCAGAACAAGAGGATAAATTCAGATTTGGCCCAGATCATAAGATAGCATGATTCAGGGCATGGAACTAAGTCCAGACCAAAAGAAATGAGTTCCAAAATCAATCCATACCTGGTCCAAAATTAAAGATAAAATGTCCAGACTGAAATATTTTTTGTTCAAGTTAATTTCAGTTTGTTCCAGACCAAAGTCCAGAATCTGTCCAGATCAAAGTAAAAATTTCCAGATCAATGGTTCAGAAATAATTATTTGGTCCAGTGATGGTCCAGATCAGAAAATCAGACCATGGCCCAGTGGTGGCCGAAATCAGAGGGTTAGGAAGTGTGGTCCAGAAATGGCCGAAATCAGAGGATCACAGAATATCAAATAGGCTGGTCCAGATGTGGACTATCG
Organism: Cicer cuneatum; assembly: GCA_037974295.1. Taxonomy (NCBI): domain Eukaryota; kingdom Viridiplantae; phylum Streptophyta; class Magnoliopsida; order Fabales; family Fabaceae; genus Cicer; species Cicer cuneatum. Next base: position 40,880,172 of record JBBPBO010000004.1, on the reverse strand, counting down.
CATTAAGATCCAATGGTGCATAATTGATCATGAGGATTAAAGAATCTGAGAAAAATGCTCAAAACAGAAGCAGAGCAAAATGTTCAAAACAGATCAAAGAGCAAAAGGCTCAAAACAGAATCTGAGCAAAATACTCCAGAATATTTTCAAAACAGATTAATCTAAATATACTGCAGAAGTAAAGCATTAGTGAAGTTCTAAAGTTCAACTATAAATAGAGACTTAATGCTGAAGAATAAAGCATCGAAAAATCACAAAAGAGTCATACACTTCCAAAGCAACAAACACCCAAATTTTCATAGAAGTCAATTGTGAGTTTTAGCTTTCAAGAAGCAAGTACTCGTGTTATTTTCTTTCCACTGTGGCAAATCTAAGTTGTTGAAGTAGAGTCTACAATCTGAGGGAGTCAGTAGAGGTAGCAGGGTACTTGGCAATTAGATAGGGTTGTATCTAAGTTGTTGAAGTAGAGTCTACAAATTGAGGGAATCAGAAAGGGTAGCAAGGTACTTAGCAATTAGATTCTTAGTGTTGTGATTTCTTCTACAATCTGGGGTTGCCAGATTGGCTGAAGACAAGGTTGTTTTCCTCAAGAAGTCTAGGATTGTTAGACTATTGAGAAGACTGACTTGGAGGGTCAGTAGCAAGGTTGTAATTCAAGATTGAATTAGTGAGATCCTTCAAGGCGAAGGGACTGGACGTAGCCTCGTTAACGGTGAACCAGTATAAAATCTGTGAGTTTTTATTTTTATTTTTATCCGCTGCTAACTCTGTTTTAATTATACATCAAGTTTTGTTTTGAAAGTATTAAAACAGGAAAAGTATTCAAGTTAAGTCAAACACAATTCAACCCCCCCTTCTCGTGTTTGCACCTTCAATTGGTATTAGAGCTCGGTCTCAAGGCTGAGCACTTAACAGTGTTTGAGGAAAGGTCCAAGGGGTTTAATATGTCAGAAGAATTGGGAGGCAACATCAACAGACCACCAATATTTGATGGAGAAAGGTTTGAGTATTGGAAGGACAGACTAAGAAGTTTTGTCATATCTCAAGATCCTGAACTATGGAAGATGATAGTTAAAGGATACACTGCACCAACTGATCTAGAAGATCCAACTAAAGAATTAGACTTGGATGATATGACACGAGATCAGAGCAGATTACACAAACTTCATCACAAGTCCAGAACCATCATGATCAGTGCAATCACATTCAAGGAATTTGATAGATGCACAAATAAAGAAACAACAAAGAGTATATTCGATAGTCTGGTTCTGACCTATGAAGGAACCAAGCAGGTTCAACAAACAAAGGCTAACGTATTGGTCAGAAAGTATGAGCTGTTCAAGATGGAAGAGGATGAAGACATTGATACAATGTTCTGCAGATTCCAGACTTTGGTATCAGGACTGAAAGTATTAAACAAAAGCTATACCACTGAAGATCATGTCTGGAAAATTCTGAGAAGTCTACCAAAAAGGTGGAGACCAAAGGTTACTGCAATTCAGGAAGCTAAGGATCTGAGTACCTTGAGGCTGGAAGATCTGATCAGCTCACTCAGGTCTCATGAAATAGAACTGGAAGAAGATGAACCTAAGAAGAAGAAGAATCTGGCTCTGAAGTCAAAACAGAAGAATGCTGCTAAGGTAGAATCAGAATCAGAGGATAGTGATAGTGATTGTGATGATATGGCTTACTTAACCAAAAAGATGGTTAAGATCTGGGAAAACAGAAAGAGGAGAGGTTCCCAGAAGAAACATAACAACAAGGAAGAATCTGACAAGAAGAATATTGTTTGTTATGGATGCAATAAACCTGGACATATCAAGTTAGAATGTCCTAATCTGGAAAAAGGCAAACAACATAAGAAAAGTTCCAGATACAGAAAGAAAGGTCTGATGGCTGCCTGGGATGTATCAGAATCAGAGGAAGAATCTTCTGATGAAGAAGAGGCAGAAACAACAAAGATGGCTCACATCAGGTCTGCTTCTGGTCTTCATAAAAGCATGAATTCCAGAGGGAAAACAGGCAGAAGGAAGAGTGATAGAAGCAATCACTCAGGCAAGTCTGGAAGCACATCAGAGGAAACAATTCTGTCTCTGATGGCTCATACAAATTCAGGTTCTGAATACTGCTCTGAAACAAAATCAGAAGATGAAGACAGTGAGGTATTTTCTGATCTTTCTAAACCTGAATTAATTGATACTTTAAAGGACTTGTTAAATGCAAATAATAAGATATCTTTAAAACTGAGAACTCTTAGGGAAGATAAGAAAAATCCAACCAAAGAGGTCCAAGTTTCAAAGAATCGAATTTCTAAGTATGCAACTGAAATCAAAGATTTGAAAACTGAAGTTGCAAAACTCAAGTCTGAAAACCAAACTCTGAAAAGTAATAATTGTTCCACTTCTGAGACTGTTTGTAAATCTGATATGCATGAGCAATTTTTTCAAAACTTTATTTCAAATGGAATGGAAAGAAGTAAGTATGCATCTATGATTTATGGAAACAGTAACTCTGGAAAAAGAGGTCTTTGTTTTACAGAAACAAGTACTGAAAATAAAGCTGTTTATTCTGATGTTTTATGTATTGTCTGTGCTAAGAAAGGTCACTCTGAATTATCTTGTCCAATGGTAAAATCTGAACAAGATCATAGAGCTGTTAAAACTAACAAACCTGGACCCAATCAGTTTGGGTACCAAAAGATAAAATTGTCTATGTTGCAGATGTTCTGAGCAACCAGAAGGAGACACCAACAATGGTGCCTGGACAATGGATGTTAGCAATGTACAAGCAGAAGAAAGTCTATGTTCTTGCTACAACAAGACAAAGGCAATCTGAGTCTGATGGAAGAAGGTCTGGTCATCTCAACCAGAACCGAAATCGGAATCAGAACCAAAACTGGAACCAGAACCAAAACAGGAACTGGAATCAAAATAGGAACTGGAATCAGTATCAGAAGCAGAGATACTGGAACCAGAATCAGAATCAACTTTGGAACCGGAATCAGAATAAATACTGGTACCAGAATCAGAATCAACTCTAGAACCAGAACCAGAGTCAAATAAGAAGTTACCCGAATCATCAGAATTACCAAATTCGTCAGAACTTCCAGATTCACCCAAGTCACTGGAATCACCAGAACCAAAACATGTTCCAGAATCATCAGAGGAACATGGTTTATAAACCAAAGCAGAATCAAGGAAACTGCTCAAACAGGCCAGAAGAAGAACTGGCTCTAATGGCTAGAACAGATGCTAAGTCTGAATCTGAGTCTGACTCTAACTCTGATTCTGACAGAGAAAAGGCAAAGTCTAATCAGCAACACAAAACATGGTAACTTGACAGTGGCTGCTCCAAACACATGACATGAGATAAATCTATGTTTCTGAATTTGACTATGAAGAACTAGAGGCACAGAAACTGGAACCAGAATCAACACTGGAACCAGAATCAGAATCAGAATCAGTACCAGAACCAGAACCTGAACAGGTATCAGTATCAAAGGTTGAGGTATGATCATCAGAATTACTCTAATTATTAGAATCAGTATAATTACCAGAATCACCACATGTTCCAGAATCACTAGAGGAACATGGTATATGAGCCAAAGCAGAAATATCAGAATCAGGAGAGTTCTTCAAACACTCCAGTAAGATTCATCAAGACTACCAACCTGGAAGGGAATTTAAATTGCCTCATCTAAACCATGTAATCTCAGAACATATAGATTAGGAATCTGAAAATCAGAAGCAAGAGGATTTTTAGAGTAAAACTGAGGCTACATCTTGCTGTAAATACTATTATTACTTAATACTTATGTTTATTGTGATAACCAGAAGCTTGATCTTAACAAATCAAAGCTAGATAAGTATTATGCAGGTTTTCAAACTGTCAGAGGAACCAGGTGATTCACACGAATTGAACACCTCAGCAGAAACAGCATTCCAGTGGTTTCAAAAACAAGCAGAAATCACCAGAAGCAGAATTAATGGTTTGGCTGTACTAAGTTCATTTTTAAATTAATTGATTTATATTATGGTATATGACAAACTGCTTGACAAATCAAAGCAAGATAAAGATAGTACAGATTCACCAGAACCAGAAGCTGATTTATCAGAATCAGAAGCTGTTACAGATTCACCAGGACCAGAAGCTGATTCATCAGAATCAGAAGCTGTTACAGAACCAGAAGCTGATGCGAACCAAGCATTGTTGATGAAGTTTTGGCAGAGGAGGGTTGGATACTTTCTATGCAAGAAGAGCTGAATGAATTCCAAAGGAATGATGTTTGGGATCTGGTGTCCAGACCAAACAAAAACCTTATTGGAACCAAGTAGGTGTTCAGAAACAGTCAACAGAAAGAAGGAGTTCCAAATGAGCATGATGGGAGAACTTAAGTTCTTCCTAGGAATTCAGATTCATCAAGGTAAAATAGGTATACTCATTCACGAATCTAAATACACCAAAGAACTTCTTAAAAAGTTCAAGATGAGTGACTGTAAGCCTATGGCCACACCCATGCACCCAACCTGCTCACTTGAGAAAGATGAAACCAGTAAAAAGGTAGACCAGAAAACATATAGAGGTATTATTGGATCTCTTCTATATTTAACTGCTTCTAGACCTGACATTATGTTTAGTGTTTGTGTCTGTGCCCGATTTCAAGCTGACCCTAGGGAATCCTATTTAACTGCTGTCAAACGAATTCTGAGATACCTTAAAGGAACCACCAACCTTACCTTGTTATACAAGAAAACACCTACCTGCAAACTAAAAGGTTTTTGTGATTCTGACTATGCTGGAGACAAGTTGGAAAGGAAAAGTACCTGTGGCAACTGCACATTTTTAGGTGAAAATTTGATCTCTTGGTCAAGCAAAAGACAAAGCACCATTGCCATGTCAACAGCAGAAGCTGAGTATATATCAGCAGCAGGATGCAGTTCACAGTTACTCTGGATGAAACACCAACTTGAAGATTACAACATCTTTGAAAACAATATCCCTTTGTTCTGTGATAACACTTCAGCCATAAACCTAACCAAGAACCCTATCTTACACTCTAGAGCCAAACACATTGAAATAAAACACCATTTCATTAGGGACCATGTTCAAAAAGGGACTTTGAGCATCCAGTTTGTGGACACTGATCATCAATGGGCTAATATCTTCACCAAGGCATTACCAGAAGATAGGTTCGAGTTCATTAAGAAACATCTCAACATGACCTCCATATCTGACTAGCTCAAGTAGTCATCTTAGGAGTTTTGAAAATTTCTTGCAATTTTATTTTATTCAATTTTTACTTTCTGTAATTTGTAAAGAGAAAAACAAAAAATACAAAAATAGTAGGACCACTTTTTGGCTGATGACAAAAAGGGGGAGAAAGAGAGAGACAGACAGAAAGGAGAAATAAGTAGAAAAGGAGAGATAAAAAGAAAGAAGGAGAGAAAAAGAAAGAGAGAAAACAGAAGGAGTTGAAAAGGAGAGGAAACAGGGAGAGAGAAAAAGAAAGAGTGAAAAGAGAAGGAGTTGAAAAGGAGAGGAGAAGAGAAGAAAAGAAAGAGAGAACAAAGAAGGAGTTGAAAAGGAGAGTATCAGACTTAGGGGGAGAGATTGGTCTGAGGGGGAGTAATTCAAAGTTTTCGAGTCATAAGTTAGCAAAATAAGTTAAGGTTTTGTCATCATAAAAAAGGGGGAGATTGTTGGAACGAAGTTGGTTATAAGTACTGATTCGAATACAGGATGCTGATTTTCACTATTTTTGATTCTGTATTCGAATACAAAGGAGCTGTATTTGAATACAGACTCGTGTTTTTCCAGAAGATCAAGTTTCAGACATTGTTTTATAAACTCTGAGTGTTGGGAAACATTTGGAAGGTTTGAAATGATTAAAATGGAGTTTTTGAAATAGTTTTGAAGAGGAGATGATGAAGTTCTTGAAAACCTTAAAAGATGTTGGGAAAATGCTGAATTTACACTGTTTTGTCTTCTGTATTCGACTACAGGTAGGCTGCATTCGAATACAGAGTGTTGAAATTGCAGTTTTATGCTTTTGTATTCGAATACAAGAGAGTTGTATTCGAATACAGATTCGTGTTTTTCAGAAAATCAGAGTTTTAAACATTGTTTTATAAACCCTAAGTGTTGGGGAATATTGGGAAGGGTTGTGATGAATTAAAATGGAATTTTTGTGATAGTTTGAAGTGGTGGTGATGAAGTTTTTGAGAATTTACTGAAGTAGTGAAAAATGTTGATTTGTGCACTGGGACTGCCTCTGTACTCTAATCCCAGGGAGATGTATTCGAATACAGAGTGTTAATTCTGCACTGTTTTGGCTTATGTATTCGAATACAGATTCGTGTTTTCCAGAAATCTCATTTTTAAACACTGTTTTATGAATTTTAAGAGTTGGGGAAAACAGAGGGAAGATTTTTTATGAATAAGAATGGAGTTTTAAGATGATGTGAAGTGGAAACGATGAGATGTTTGAATGCTTGATTTATGATGTGATGATAATGAAATTGGTTGTGTTGAGATGTTTTGAGAAATGATGGAAAGGCATGAATTTTACTGATGTTGCATACTGTTTTCAGTGAAGAGAAAACATTGCATGTTCATGCATTGCATAGTCAGGTGGTGATCGCGATGAGCCACAAAGTTGATGCGGTGACCGTGATGGGCCGCGAAGTTAAATAGTAACCATGGGTTATAGAATAGTTCTGCGTGTATTAGACGGTCTGTTCTATCTTGGGTCAGAGTAGTTCTGCGTGTATTAGACGGTCTATTCTACTCAGGCTATGGAGTGGTTTCGCGTGTATTAGACGGTCCATTCTATTCGTGAGAGGATTTAACTTCTGTATGTTCTGGCCTAAGAGAGGCTAACATACGTGAAACATGCTGATTTGTTGAGCGATTGCACGAGTGCTGGTCTGTTGAGCGACTGCACTGGTACTGGTCTGTTGAGCGACTGTACCTTGGTATATGTATAACGTGCTGGTCTGTTGAGCGATTGCACTGGTGCTGATCTGTTGAGCGATTGCACCCTGGTCATGAGGGCCGTTAAAGTCAAACTTATTTAAATTGTGCTGGTCTGTTGAGCGACCGCACCTTGGTAATTCCAAGAAGTTGAATACATGAGCATATACATATTGCATCGGGGTGGTTGACCGGTGGGTCACGATTTGGTTATATGATGATGATTGGAAAGTGATGTGTGTAAGTACGTTATGAAATCCAAATTTCTGATGAATGTTTGTGATTGCTGAGGTGGTAGTTGTACTTACAATATGTTTTCTATATTAATTGTTGCTGTATGAAAAAGCATATATGTCATGAAATTTCAAATGAACATCCTTAATTTTCATCATTGTTATATGATATCCCATGGATGTATTTGTTTCTGTGATATAAATGTTATGTGTTATGTGTTAATTTCGGTCGGTGACCCTTTACTATTATTGTGGAAATTGGGCTTTGCCCTCAGATGAACCCTAAACTCGTCCCACCGACGGTTACACTAACGACGGAGAGGTCGTTAGTTTTCCTTGATATTCGTATACGGAGTCTTTGTGGACAACGCAGAGGGACAGACAACTGGCTGAAGACGAGACTTGTAGAGGATGCGGCGGAGACCGTGCTACTGTAGCTTAGTGCATGATTAGTTAGATTTGATGTATAGGATTTTGAGCTGGAAAAATGGAAATTGTTTTTAATTTGGGAATTACTGAACCACTTTTCCGCTAACACATTCCGCACTCTGATATTTTCTTCTGAGATGTTATGACACTGCTCTTCTTTTGAAATGTATTAATGTTATTATTAATTCCCAAAGTTAAGTACTTAGTAATATTATGATGAAGTATTTTAATTACGTTCATCGATTAAATTACGACGTACCATTTTATGAAATGAATTAAAGGAAATTTTATTTCAATTCTTTTGAAGTCATAAATTGGAAAATCATTTTAATTATTTATTTTGAAAAAAAAAATACACTCGCGCTGTGTTTTAAACTCGGGGTGTTACAAGAATCTTCTTGACTTTGTTAAAGGTAGTGTAACTCTTTTGGAGAACCTTCAATCTAGAAACCAGAGTTTTGAATCTAGAGAACATTTTCTATATGTCTCCATCTTCTTCCATCTGAATGAGCTCATATTTTTTTATGAATACATTAGCTATGGTTTCCTGTATCCGCTTATATCCTTAATAGTTGAGAACCAGAGCATCGACAAGGTGATATCTGCTTGGTTGTTTCTTTGTTGCTGCATTTTTCATATTCTTTGAAGGTGATATCATTCATCACGAAGGTTTTGGCTTTATGATGCATTTTCTATTTTTATTTTATCAATGTCGAAATCCTTTCTGGATATTTCAACACCACTTTGTCTTTCAGAGCCGCAGAGCCATCTTCGACTATGTCTTAGTGTTCAGGATCGTGAGAGATGAAGAAGTTACTAAGTCTGTCTTTCTAGTACTCAAATCTTTCTCCATCAAACAGGGGATGCCTGTTAAGATTTCCACGTGTAACTTCTTCACCAGAGTTAGTCATAATAACATATCTTTACTCAAAACGGTTAGGTACTCAACTTTGATACTGAGTTCTGATGCCAATTGTAGAACGGGAAACACAAGAAAAGGGAGTTTTAATTGTGTTTCTTTTTAAAATCTTTTTACGTGACTAAGCTACATTAAGGAAAATAGGATAGATGAACAAAAATAAAACAAAATACCACAGACGATTTATCTTGATTTTCCACCAACACAGTAGTTATGTCCACTCCCTTCAACCTGTAAGATTTGATCCACTAGTTCGCCACATAATTACACTTTCGCTGAACACCTATTAGTCAAATTGACTGTGCTCAAGTCTTCTCAACCTTCTAGTTTAGTATTGTTAAGTTGTTGATGAGGGTAGCCACTGATGGGCTAGGTTACAAGAGAATAGTTTTAGGTTATCTAAAAGAAGCTCTCACAGGAGAGTGTTTAAGAATTTGTTCTCTCAAAGATCGTTTAGGTTTTTGGGCTAGGTTATGAATTTTCCCACTACTTGGCTAGGTTACAAGAGTTCGTTTAGGGTTTATGGCCATTATCCTGATTGGAAGAAATCAGCATAAATCATGAAATTTCGTATCAAGTCTTTTGAGATTGATTTTCCATATAATACTTTTCAAAATGGATCCTTGTAATTTATTCAGCATATCTTGGTATGAAGACGAAGAAACAGAGGATACGATGATCAGAGCAAGTCTCATACACCTTCAAACAAGTATTAGATTCATGATGTTCATCAGAGGATATGCAAAGACTTTCTCTTCTTCAGAGCGTCAAATTCTTTCATAGAATACACCATAGTCAGAAGATCAGATACTTGATGTGATGATGTGATTATTAGAGGCACACAATCACTTCTTTGTCAAGCTTATTAGAGGTAGACGGACAGAGCATAGCTGCATTCATCAGAGGCAATTGAAACATAACATATCATGTATTTCCAGAGTCACTAGAACCAGAGCATTACTTGTATTATTAGAGTCAACTGAAACATAGCCTCGCTTAAATCACTAAAGGCGCGTGTCAGAGCACTTTCACCAAACATAGAAAAGCGTAGTGAAGCGTATTCTTGTTGTTCCTTTGACTTAGTCCAATCATCAGAGGATATAGCCTAAGATCCTATAAAATTCACTTGATTTGGGAACTACACACTTAAATAAAACGTTAGTGCTTTAATTTGTTATCATCAAAACAAGTAAAGGTCAAAGTTCTTCAAACTAAGTTGGTTATAACAATCTTCCCCTTTTTGATGATGACAAACTTCTATTTTTGTGAACAATTTTTAATTATAATAAAATATAAAAGTATTACAACAAAGATCCCCCTAAGAATATGCATGTTTAATTCATAAGACGAAAGATATTTTGGCAAAGCATTTTAATGTGCATTAGTAATTGAAGTTCATAAAAGACCAAAGGGAGCATAGCCATAATCAAACTAAGGGTATTATGAATATCCTCATTATTTTTGGCAGTGATGTTCTATAAACGCCTCATTCTTGGCTTCTAGTCGATCAAAATCTTCTTTTTTGGCAAACCAAGAGTGATAAAACATTTGGCCAAAGGAAGTTGCAAAGGAACTTCCAGAAGTAGAGTCTGCAGACCGTAAAGAAACAACAAGAGGAGCATCGAGAGTGCGTATCTTTATCTATGGGATGAGCACAAAAAGTTGCAATGATGCTCCCAAAGCAACCATTAAAGGTTTTAGAAGAATGCCGCTAGAAGGAGATGGAGCATGCCTTGATGAGTCTGCTGATATGGCTGTTAGGAGCTTTCTGGATCAATTGCTCTTGGATTTTTGAAGGGGCTTGTTTATTGGGGAGACGGTATGGAATACGCTGGTTCAGGTTCAGAGTGGAAGATATGAATAGGTTGCTCAAAATTTGAATGTACTTTCGTTTCTTCCATTAAAGGGGGTTGTCGTGTCTTCATTGGTGTTGGGTGCTTCTTCCTCATCCTTTTCAATCCTCAGAGTTTGGACAGCTCTTTTCCTTTTCTTCTCAAAAACTTGAACAGCTTGAGGTAGAGGTAGAAAAAACTAGAACCATAGCTTGGCCAGACTGATACATCTGTAGATAACCCATAACAATTTCCTTTTTATCGTATGAAAATATGGGAGCAAATAAGTCATCAACCTCATAGAGGGTGGCCTGAGTGCTACTTGCATGACCTGTTGATCTTCTGGCGTCACCACTAGGTTAAACATAGTTCCTGGGAGATATTAATCTCATCTTGATGAGGTTAGAGATGTTGAGTGTGGGAGCAGATGAAGAGATTAAGTGTCCCTCTTGAATGGATCCTCCAACTTCCTCTAGAGCCTGAATAAAATAAGTATGCTTGAGTATTGCAGTTATCAGTCTACGGTAAGGGATAGACTTAATCTTTCATGTCCTGGAGTTGATGACACATGACCTCATATATTCCAGGACGATGTTGGGAAGTTTCTCCTAATCCTTTGAGAGATATTCCACATTAGACCCATGTGGTCTTTGCTAACATGGTCCACCGACCCACCTTTGGGCACCATGCGCCCAATCAGAATTTTGAACATAACTCTTACTTGGGTTTAAGGTGTACAAACTTGGAGTTCACGTTGGGGTCTTCGAACATTTCTTTGTTGATTCTGAATGAGCTAACCCTTGACTTATACCCATTTTCAAGCAGCATGCCTTAATCTGGGCATCTGATGATGGCAACAAGGAATTGCTGAGTGATCTTGATAGGGAGACCCAACATAGTGCTTGACACCTTGTTGTCTATGTTTGCATCAGCGAACCTCCAAAACTCTTTTACCAAAAAGCAACCTCTTGTTCTAGGTTGAAATCCTCAAACCAACCTACTCCACTAAGCTCCTCAATGAAGTCGAGTTCATTCTCCACTAGGTTTGCAAAGTCAACCTTGAAGAATCTCTAATTGATCCAGATTGCATTGTAGTGTAGAAACATAAGAGATGTTTCCAGTTAAGGGGGTTGAGAAAAAACTTGAAGCCATTGAAGTATGAGGGATTCAGGGAGAACAGGGAAGTTTAACAATTTGCAAAAAAGAAAGTGTGGGAGTTGTTAGAGTTATGAGTAACTGTGAGTAATAATTTTAAAAGCCAAAAACCGTTGAGTTTTCAATGTCTGTACTAGTACGCAAGCGTGAGAACCCCTATCAGAGTATCACACCTTACGAGAAAGAAATTGTTTATATTCAAGATTAATTGAATTTAGATTGACCAAAGGCACAAATAAACTCAATGTCATCAAAGGCAAAGCATGCATATATTTAACCATTCACTTTGTTTTACCATAGACAAAGCAAATAGAGGATTCAACATCATTATTTAATAAACATAATAATTAGATGTTTCTTTATAAGACTAAATTTGTCCTCAGCAAGGGGTTTTGTGAAAATATCAGCCCATTGATGATTAGTGTCTACAAATTTAATGTCTAAAATACCCTTTTGGGCATAATCCCTTATGAAATGATGTTTAATCTCTATATATTTTTCTCTTGAATATAAAATAGAGTTTTTGGTTAAACATATGGTTGAAGCATTGTCACAGAAGATACGAATGTTACTCTCATAAATTTTGAAATCTTCTAGTTGATGCTTCATCCACAACAATTGAGTGTTGCAACTAGCTGTTGAGATATACTCTGCTTTTGCTGTAGATAGAGAAATAGTCCCTTCTCTTTTGCTTGACCACTTGATTAGATTATCACCAAGGAATGTGAAATTTCCACTGGTGCTCTTCCTTTTCTGTTTATCTCCAATATAGATAGTATCACAGAAACCTACTAACTTGTACTTAGAGGATGGCTTATAACACAAGCCAATGTTAGTACTGCCTTTCAGATATCTAAAAATCCTATTAACAACTGTTAAATGAGATTCTTTAGGGTCAGACTGAAATCTAGCACACATGCTAAACAAAACATTAGGATCACAGGTAGTTAAGTAAAGAAGATACCTATCATTCCTCTGTATACCTTTTGATCTACCTTTTTACCTGACTCATCTATATCAGGAGAACATGTTGGATGCATAGGTATAAGCTTTGACTTACAATCATCCATTTTAAACTTCTTAAGCAGTTATCTTATGTATTTGGTCTGGTGAATGAGTACACCCTCTAGGTTTTGATGAATTTGAATTCCAAGAAACAATTTTAATTTCCCATCATGCTTATCTCAAATTCATTCTGCATTAGCTTAGAAAACTCTTGGCAGAGCTTTCCGTTAGTAGAACCAAAAATAATATCATCAACGTATATTTGGAAAATGAGAAGTTCATTCTTAGATGTCTCATAGACCTAGACAACTAGCAGATTCAGAATGTTCATTAGACAATGCGCAAAGGCTTTGTCTTCTTAGGAGCGTTGACTTACATTAGAGCGTCGACTTCTTTCAGAGCATACATCATAAATCGAAGTCAGACGATAAGATACTTGATGTAATTATCAGAGGCACGCAACCACTTGCTTGTCAAGCTTATTAGAGGTAGACGAATAGAGCATAGCTGCATTCATCAGAGGAAACTAAAATAGAACATATCATGCATTTCCAGAGTCACCAAAACCAAAGCATTGCTTGCATAATCGGAGTCAACCGAAACAACGCGTCGCCTACATCACTAGAGGCTCATGTCAGAGTGCTTTCACCAGACTTAAAAAAGCGGAGTGAAGTGAAGTCTTGTTGTTCATTTGTCTTAGTCCAATCATCAAAGGATATAATATAAGATCTTATAAAATTCATTTGATTTAGGAATTGCACACTTAAACAAAACGTTAGTGCTTTAAATTGTTCCCACAAACTGATTTTGTTATCATCAAAACAAAGTAAGGGTCATAGTTTCTCAAACCAACATGGTTCTAACAATTACTCTTCTCAGAGGTAGGACTTCTCATCTCTCGATGTCCTCAAAGGTCTCAATATATGAAAACAATAATGAGATGCTAAATCCCAATGAATAATGCACATAATTTTAAAACAAGTATTGTTCTCAGCTGACGCGGTAACCGGGAAAATCAACCATGGCACCCGTATTTTTTCAAAAATATTATTTTGAAGTATAAGTAATATAAATAATATTTCTATAATAACCAATTACTTTCAAATAAATCAGATACACACATTTATTCTGCAAAGTGAGTACTATCTCATCATGTAGAGCACCGACTCATCTGGTGTAGAGTACAAAATTCATCCGTGTGGAGTTTAAAACTAGGGTATAATAACCATCTATATGGAGCACGTAGTTCATCGAAGTAAATAACTATGGGGGTACAAGACCCATCCATATGGAGCATAAGCTCATCTCAAACCTATACAATAAAAATAATTTGTTTTTAACAATCATTTTCATAAAATTATATTTAAAATATGGCTAAATAGCACTCGTAGTCCCTTAACTTAATTTCAGTTGACGTTTTAGTCATTTATCTTCTTTTCTTCCCGATTTGGTCCTTTATTTTAATTTTAAGTGACAATTTGATCTTTTATGTTTTAAAATGTCAACAATATTATCCTTTTTTTTACAAAAATTCAAAAAAGTCATCAAAATTTTCAACCAAAACCCATAAAATTAATTATATTTTTTAATATAATACAAATTTTATCAAATTCGTATCTCAAATCTTCAAATAAACTCATTTTTTCATTCTTTATTTGATGTTATTAGATATGGAAATATGAGTTTATTTGAAGATTTGAGTTTCGAATTTGATGAAATTTGTATTATATTGAAGAATATAATTAATTTTATGGGTTTTGGTTGAAATTTTTGATGAATTTTTTAAATTTTTGTAAAAAAAGGATAACATTGTTGAAATTTTAAAAACATAAAAGATCAAATTGTCACTTAAAATTAAAATAAAAACTTAATCGGGAAGAAAAAAAAGATAAAGGACTAAAACGTTAACTGAAATTAAGTTAAGGGACCACGAGTGCTATTTAATCTAAAAATATAATATTTTATTTAAATATACAATAACAACAATCGGTCAAGAACATACAATAAAACAATCTTTCAAAGAATGCCTATTCAAACAATAATAAAAAAACGACAATTCAACAAACAAAATAGTAAATAAATCAATTTTGTAGTCTTATTTCAACAAATAGAATAGTAAATAAATAAATTTCATAATATAAGATTGTATTTCATAAAATCCCAATTTTAATAGAGTAAAGTTTTTCGCAAAATATATTTTTATAAAAATTATTATTGAAAATAACTAACCATTTCTTATTCTAAACTCTCAAAATAAATGTACCATAAAGATGTGATTATTCACATGTTGAATTGAAGCTGATCTGATTAATATTCCTTAAATTAATTTACCCTCTGCTGTTCAAAAGTATAATTCTTTCGTTGTTTTCTATTTTTTTTATGCGTGGTTGAAAGTGTAGCATATTATTTTTATTTAAGAATGTGTAGCATGCGGTGAATCGATTTTTGATAGGTATCTCATCATACCACTTATCTCCTATTATGACTAACGATGGTATCATTTTAATGAATTCCAATCGGCTCATTTTATTGAGACTAAATAGGATCTTTTGTTTTCAAACGGTAACATCACTTATATTGTTATAGTGATGCTACTGACTTGCACAATCAACTAGTAATATTGTTATTATATAACAGTATTTTATAATTTAGCTATTCAAATAAGATATTATATAGTTGTTTACTAATCATTAGTACTATTTATCACTTTTCCTTATAACTTAATAGTAAAATAATAATAATAATAATAATTTATAAATTAATTTATTTGAAATTTTAATTGTTCCTAATTTTTTACATTTTTCTCCTTAAACAAATTTCGTCCTCGAAATTTACGTCAAACTGAATAAAACTAAACTGAAGTAACTGGTGCAAACATAAAGAAGGTTATGTATCTGCACCAATGAGATTTGGATACTGACGTATGACTTCTTCCTCTAGTTCCCAAGTAACCTCCTCTGGCTTTAACTCTTCCTAAACCACCTTTGCCAATGAGATCACCTTATTCCTCATAGTTTTGGTAATCTTGCCAATGATCAGAATATGTCCAGGCTTAAAGATTAAATTGTCTTTCCATTAAACTGACTCAGGAGCTATCACATGTGAATTAATCGACACATATTTTCTAAGCTAGAACACAAGCTCTAAGCATATCCTCAAGAGTTGGAATAGTCCTCTCTAATTGACCATCTATCTATCGATGACAAGTTGTGTTAAAACTCAGTGTAGTACCAAAAGCTCCCTGAAAGGATTTCCAAAATCATAGTTCTTTCCAGGGTGTTATTTCAACTGAAAATCATAGTCCTTAAGAAACTCCATCCACCTTCTTTGCCACATATTTAATTCCTTTTGATCAAACAAATACTTAAGTCTCTTATGATCACTAAAAAACTTAAATTTCAATTTATACATGTAATGCTTCAAAATCATAAAAGCAAAAACTACAGCTATTAATTCAAGATCATGGGTTGGAAAATTCGCCTCGTGCGACCAAAGTTTTATAGATGCATAAGCTACCACCTTTCCTCTTGATTTAAAATACATCCAAATCCATTTTTAGAGGCATCACAATAAACCACAAAATTTAGGGATGGATATGGTATAACTAAAACAAATGTTGAAATTAATCTTCACGTAAGCTCTTCGAAATTATCCTCAAACCCTTGGTCCCACACAAAAGTTTCCCTTTTTCTAGTTAACTTTGTGAGATGTAAGGCTAGGCTAGAAAATCCCTTTATAAATTTCCTATAGTAACTTGCCAAACCTAGGAAACTCCTTACTTCAGCCATTCATTTAGGTCGGATCCAACATAGTATTACATCTACCTTACTAGAGTCAACTATTACTCCTTTACTAGAGATGGTATGTCCTAAAAACCTCACCGCCTCAAGTCAAAACTCACATTTCTCAGGTTTTGCATACAATTTATTATGTCTAGAAACTTGCAATACTATCCTCAAGTGTTTCTCATGCTCATCCTAGTTCCTAGAGTAAATTAGAATATCATCTATGAACACTACAACAAACGTATCTAAGAAATGTATAAAAATTCTATTCATATAATCCATTAAAATGGCAAGGGCATTGGTAATTCCAAAAGGTGTCACTACAAATTCATGAAGTAGAAATGTCGCTTTACAAGGAAGGGGTTTGAATTGTAAAGTTGTCTTTTAAATTTTCCCTGTTAAAACTTTAAAAATAACTCAAGATTGATCTTGGTTAGGAAAATAGAAAACGAAGAACGTTCTTGGTTCTGGAAATAGAAAACGAAGAACATTCTTGGTTAGTTTAAAAAGGCAGAATGATCCTGATAGTGAAAGTAGAAAAATAGAGAACGTTCTGGAAAATGGAGAACGTTCTTGGTTTGGTTTAAAAACATAAATTGATTTTTAACTTAAGTAAATGGAAGACTGAAAGTAAATAGAAAAAAAAGAGAGAAATCACACAATGATTTTATCAATATGGGTTTCCTAGAGAACATTCTGCTGCTGCTGTCCAGAATGTTCTTCTTCTTCATCATTTCTTTGATTTGTTTCAAGATCATCGAATTCATAAAACAATACATGCATACTTATTTGAACAATTTTTTTTTAGATTAAACACATGATATCCTTTAGATTCGGTTGAGTAACCCAAAATTTTCTTTGTTGTTCAAAATGTAACAATAACAACCAAAAATATGAAAATACGAAATGTTTGGCTTTCTGTTTTTCCAGATTTCATTTGGTGCTTTGTTGATAATTTTCCTTAATGATACACGGTTTAAAATGTAGCATGAAGTATTGATAGCTTCAACCTAAAAGTATTTTTCAACATTAGATTCTTCCAAGATTGTTCTTGCCATTTCTTGTAATGTTCTATTATTTCTTTCAACAACTCCATTTTGTTGAGGAGTTCTTGCACAAGATAGATTATGAGAAATGCCAAGTTCTTCGAAGAAGGTTTTAAAAGAGGCATTTATGAATTTTCCTCCATGGTCAATTCTTATAGAAATGATATTGGAATCCTTTTCATTTTGTACCTTTTTGCAAAAGTTTTTGAAAGCATCAAATGCATCATCTTTTTGTTTTAAAAAATAAAACTCAAGTGTATCGTGAAAAGTCATCAACAATAACAAAACCATACTTCATTCCACCTAGACTTGTTGTTTTAATAGGACCAAAAAGATCTATGTGAAGCAGCTCAAGGATTTTCTTTGTGGAAATAAAATCCTTTGGATGAAAACTACTTTTAACTTGTTTTCTTTTAGCACATGCTTCACATACGTTACCTTTATCAAAATTGATCTTTGGCAGTCCTCTAACAAGTTCTAATTTTGAAATTTTTGAAATAGTTTTCATACTGATGTGTCTTGTCCTCTTGTGCCAAATCCATTTATCTTTGTTTATGGACATGAAGCAGGATTCATCAAGTAGTTTTCAAGGTATAAAACATAAAGATTTTTCTTTCTTGTTCCAGAAAAGAGGAGTTCACCAGTTTTGGTTTTAACTTCACAAAAATTGGGTTTGAAGATAAACTCGAAGCCATTGTCACATAATTGACTTATGCTTAGGAAATAATGTTTCACACCTTCTACATATTGAACATAAGAAATTTGAGCTGAGTTTTTCTTACCAATGGTTCCTTTACTTTTGATTTGTGCTTGATTGTTGTTTCCAAAGGTTACGAAACCTCCTTCCTTCTTTTCAAATGACATGAAGCAATTTTTATCACCTGTCATATGTCTTGAGAAGCCACTGCCAAGAACCATTGCTTTTTCTTGACATGTTGAAATCCATGTTAAAAGTGGATTTTCTTTTGATATAGCAGGTTGATTCATTGTGTCCAACTTTGGAACAATGAGAATGTTTTAGTGTTTGAAAATTCCTGGAAAACTGAGGTTTGACAGGTATTGGTAAAACCCCATAATGTTCTCCTTTTGAAAATTTTGGAGAATGTTTATGTCCAGAACGTTCTCCTTTTTTCAAGTAGCCTGGAGAAAGTTCTCATTTTTTTCTGGTTTTGAAAACATTCTGTTTTTGTTCCAGATCGTTCCAGTTTTGTAAAACTTCTTTTGTTCTTGATTTTATCATCTCTCTTTTTGAAGTAAAATGAAAATTCTATATGTCCAATTTTATTACAATATGAACACTTTGTTTTGCATTTATTTTCTATACTTTCCGGAACAAAGAAATTTTCCACACTTTTGTTTTTTTTAGTTTTATCAAAACCAAGTCCTGCTTTATCAAAAATACCTACTTGAGATCCCATGATTTTTTGAAAAGTTTTAGTAGCTTTGATAAATTGTGATAAATCATTTTTAAGAATTTCAACATCAGCTTTAAGGAGAACGTTTTCCTTTTGTGCTGCAAAACATTCTTGTTTTTCTTGACTTTCAGTTTTATAGTTTTCAAACTGAGATTGTTTCAAATTGGGAATGATTTTTTTTTTAAATTCATCATTCATAGCCTGAGCATTCTCTTTTTCTTCTTTTTCTTTATAAAATTAGTCTTTTAAAAAGCTATATTTTTTAACAAGAAAGTTTGAATCATTAAGTAAATTATCAAAATCTTTTCCCATTTGTTCACATAGAGAGCAATGTTCAGATTCATTTACCTCATTTTCTTTTGTGTTTGCCATCAAACATATGTTGGCTTCTTCTTCTTCTGTTTCTGATTCTTCTCAATCGTCCCATGTGGCCATCATTGATTTCTTTTTAATGGAAATATTTTTTGTGTCTTTTTGTTTAATGGACATTATGCTTTGTAATGTCCAAGTTTATTGCATCTAAAGCATGTGATCTGACTTTTATCTACTTCTATTTTGGGATTTTCCCTTTTACTTGGGAATCCCCTTTTTATCTGATCTCTTCTTCTCATCATTCTTTGAATCTTTCTAGTGAGAAGAGATACTTCTTCATCAACATCTTCAGTTTCTTCTAAGTCCTTATCTATTTTTGAAGGAGGAATTTGCTGCGATGCTTTTTTAAGGCTATTGCTTTGGTCTTTTTGAATGGTATGTCTTCTTCTAGTAAAACTTCATGTGCTCTTAACGTTCCAATCATCTCTTCTAGTGCCAATACATCATGATTTTTGGCTTGGCTTATAGCGGTCTCCATATTGTTGGAAGGCATCTCATGAATTTTCTAAATCTATCTTGTACTGAGTATGCTTTCGCTAAGGAGCGCATTTCATTTACAATAGTTGTAAATCTTGCATACATCTCATTAATGGTCTCACCTTCATTCATCTCGAAGAGTTCAAATTTTCTTATGCCTATGTCAATTCTGGTTTCTTTTACATGACTTGTTCCCTCATGATGAGTTTGTAATGTATCCCATATTTCTTTAGCAATATTGCATTCATCCATTCTTTCGCTTTCTTCCTGCTTAGAGCACAAGATAAAAATAATTGAGCTTTAGAGTTTAAGAGTACCTTATGTTGGAACCAAGTTGGTTCTTTCAATTAAAGTTTTGGTGTTAACAAAAGTATTTTATGAAAATCACATTTCGACTTAGAAGAAGAATGAAAAATCAAAGGAAGTGAAAAATCAGAGGATGACGTCACCAAAGGATGACGTCACTAGAGGATGTCATTAGAGGATGACGTCACCAGAAGATACCTCCAGAAGAGACAACCAGAAGATACCTCCAGAAGATACAAATTAGAATATACAACCAGAAAATATCAACGTCAGTAGAAGAAGTCATCAGAGGATGACGTCACTGGAAGATATAAATGTCACCAGAAGATACGGCCAGAAGATATCACCAGAGGATACTAGAGAATGTCATTAGAGGATACATCTAGAGGATACTAGAAGATATCACCATAGGATACCTCCAGATGATACCAGAAGATACCTCTAGAGGATACCAGAGGATATCACCAGAAGATCTCATCAGAAGCAAGAATCAGAGGATGTCATCAAAAGCAAAAATCAGAAGATATCATCAATCAGAGGATATAATTGAAGGCAAAAGTCATAGGATATCATCAATCAGAGGGAAGAAACAACAACAATATCAGAGGATATCATTCGTGGCCCATACCAGAAGGAAACCTTGTCCAGAAGGAGACGTGGCCCAAACTAGAAGGAACCCTTGTCCAGAAGAAAACATGGTCCAGATCAAAAGATAACTTGGTCCAGAATAGAAGACATGGTCTAGACTTGGTCCAGACCAGAAGATAGCATGGTCCAGAACAGAAGAATTGGTCCAGACTTGGTCCAGATCAGAAGATCACATAGTCCATATCAGAAGATCACAATGTCCAGATCAGGAAGCAGAACGGTACATATCAGATTACATGGTCCAGACTTGGTCCAGATCAGCAAATCATACGGTCCAGATTTTAAATCATGATGCAGATCAAGTGAAGACTTGATTACAATTAGAAGAGGACTTGAATGAATTTTGAAAGAGATCTGATCGTAGGCTTAAGAAGATTTGATTCAAAAATCAAAGAAGACCTAAAGGAAATACGAAGGAAATCTGAGCAAAGAAGATATGGTTCAAAATTAAAAAGAAACATGATTAGCCAACAGGATTTTCAAAGGAAATATGTGCAAGATTCATCTTGAAATTAAGCTTGGACAAAGCCCAATTTTCAGCTATAAAAGGACGCTTCAGGCAGCAGCAGAAAGTATCTCAAAGTAGAAGAACTCAAGCATAAAATCCAGATTCATCTTAGAGTTCAAAGAGATCGAAAAACACAAGAACTCAAGCTTCAATTCTAAGTTATTCGAGAGTTCAAAAGAGAGAAACACAAGTGTGCAAAACCAATATTTTCTAAGTGTTTTTGAGAGAGAAATCCAGTGCAGCAAACAGCTTTCCAGAAGCAACATTGCAGAGTTCCAAACCCTTGTAATCAAACCCGATAGAGGTGTATGTTCCTTCTTTAATCTGGGGTTGTCAGATAGGTAGGAGAAGACTTGACTTCTAGGGTCAAGGTGTGGAAGTTCCTTTTTCAATCTGAGGTTTTCATATTGGTAGGAGAAGACTTGACTTGTAGGGTCAAGGTGTTGTTATCGTTCCTCAAAAGTTTGGGGTTGTCAGACTGTTTGAAAAGACTGGCTTGGACGGTCAGGTGTTGTAATTCAAAGTGTTTTAAATTAGTGGATTAAAGCCTTCTGAATGAAGGGACTGGATGTAGCCAAGTTAATAGTGAACCAGGATAAATTATTGTGTTCTTATGCAGTTATTATCCGCTGCTAAGTTTGATTATTTATTCATCAAGTAATTCACATCAACATTCATCAAAACAGCAAAAAGAATTCAAGTTTGGCAAACACAATTCAACCCCCTCTTCTCGTGTTTGCACCTTCACCTTAGTTTTTTCTTCAGCTGTCCAGTCGACTTATCTCTTTTCAGTTGATGTTAGATTATCTTGATTTACTCTTGGGATGTAATCACCATCAGTTATGATACGCCACATTCCTGTATCTTGTGATTTCATAAATAATTTCATTTTGTTTTTCCAGAAATAGTAGTTTGTTCCATCAAAGTAAGGTGGTCTGTTTGAAGATCCTCCTTCAACTATATATTTAGCTTTCGAAATTTTTTTCTAGATATTTTCTCTAACACTGGAAAATGGAGAACGTTCTTTGTTTGGTTTAAAAACATAAATTGATTTTTAAATTAAGTAAATGGAAGACTGAAAGTAAATAGAAATAAGGGAGAGAAACCACACAATGATTTTATCTTGGTTCACCCAACCCAGGCTACGTCCAGTCCTCACAACCGTAAGATTTTCCACTAAGTGTTAAAAACAAAGAACCTTCTTGGTTTTACAACACCTAGCTCAGATCAGCCTTGATTTGTCTCAATTATCAATCCTTTCCACCCAGAAAGAGATTCAATCAGGTCACCTATCAACCCTTGATAGGATTTTTACAACTCACCTTTTAACCTTAAAAGGATTTTTCTAAACAACTCACTCAAGCTATAAACAATCCATATAGTCTTGAGTTTACACAATAATGATTAAAGTGTTTGACATAATCTGTTTAATCTCAACTCTTGTTTGAGGCTAGATTATTTACAAGATGTTTTAGTAAAATAATGATAATAAATTCGAAACTGAATGTTACTGATTTCTTGTGAGACTTTCAAGTATGAATGTGAGTGATTAATGATCTTTCTTTTGCACTTTAATGTCGTGATTTCCATTAGGATGTGAGGTTCCTTTTATAGACACTTGAGGAAGTCCATGTCAGCTTAATATTACCGTTTGGAGGGGTTCCCTTGGTCAAGGGTCAGATTAAAATAATCAATCTTCAAAGTAAGACTATTGACTAAACTTTTCCTTCTTTTTGACTTTAAGACTTTCTAGTCTTTGTATATTCTCTTTCTTCTAATATGTACAGTGCTTGAGAATATGTGTTATAAGGTAATGCTGAAGTCTCAAAAACGTTCTTGGTCTGTGCTTCAGAAGCTGGAGAACGTTCTGGAGTTGTGTGGCAGAACTTGAGAATGTTCTGGAGCCTGGAGAATGATTGATTTCAACTGATTTTGTTACTTTGTCTTGATTCAAATCTTTTCTCCTTAGATCTTTTAGAGTACTTCTTTTACTATTATTAAAGTTGTATATCCCATGTATATGAACTGGTAATCCATTCGAAATAAGCATGATCTTCTCTTGCATAAAAAGCATGTTTGAACAGTCTTGATGAAGTGAAGAATCGTGGAGAACGTTCTTGGTTCTTGGTTTTTCTAGAAAATGTCGAGAACGTTTTTGGTTCTTGGCAGTTCATTTTTAGCTTATTCCTTAAACTGATTTTGCTTGTTTTTGCTTAATACCTATCTTGGATTATCACACTCAAATACACATGTTAAATAACACATAATTTAGAATCATAATTAGAGTCTTTAATTAATCTTTATTTGTTTTTATCAAAATAATTAATTGAGATTTTATCTTAACAATCTCTCCCTTTTTGATGATGACAAACATATTTTAATTTTAATTTTAATTTTGATTCTAATTTTAATCACATAGATCCTAAAAGCTCCCCCTCAAAATATTCCAAATGAATCATTTTACCACTAAATCTTCCAAATGCTCCTTGAGTTCATTCAGCTCTAGTGTTGACATCCTACAAGTTGCTATTGATATTGGACCCCCAAGTGGCACTAAATCAATAAAAAAAACTTTATTCGGGTGTAAGCTAGATACTTCTTTAAGAAACACATCCGGAAATTCTCAAACTACAGGCATCAAAGTTAATTACTTTATTCGGGGGGTAAGCTAGTCGGATTGTGCTAATTAACTCTGTGTTGGTATATATCCAAAATACTGGGAACACGATAAATGGATTAGGAAGCATAACACTCTTGGTGGATACACTAGATGTTTAAGGGTTGACTCATCATCTCTTCATGTTTTGATAGGGGTAAGTAGGTGGCTTAATAGAGTTTAGAATTATTTTTTCAAACAAAAGCATATACTTAATAATTAAATAGAAATTTAATGATTTCTTATTCCATTTTTAAAAAGAAATTATAAAAAAATCCAATAAAACCAGATAAAATAACTAACCTTACAATGGAAGTATTTGATTCATTTCATTATTTGTCATATACATCTATAAACAAATACCCAGTTTTTACAAGAAAGGTGATGTGTCGTTTTTTTCTGCCAACATTAAAACATATTTATTTTATTAAATTCATAATTAAAACATGTTTTCTTTGTTTCATGAAAAAAAATGTCTTCATTTGATTTTGGGATGAGATTTCGTTTTTATACAATTATTGGGGAGGTAATTGTTTTGCAAACAACTTCGCTAGTCCCGCTTTCTCTTTATCAAAGTTTATTTGGGGGGGTGATTTGCTACATTGTATTACGGTGGAATTCATTCATAATAGAGTAAATCTCTCTTCTTTCGTTTTTGTTAATTTTATTTGTGAGTTTGGTTTGGTCCCTCCACTTTTTATATTTCTTTTCTATTTTTACTAATGAATCTTTAGGTAGTGCTGTAAATAACCTGATTGTGATTACACATTTGTATAATGATGATTTTGCACTACATTTTGGCTTATAAAACAAAACACTTCATAAATAATTTTTGGTAGTTATACAGCGTAGAAAGCAATAAATCTCATTCTTTTAACTGAGAATGATGAGTCAGTAGAATTTGTTAAAAAACCTTATTGGAATATCATAGTTACGTAGATAAAAAAAAGAGTCAGTTTTAAAGTGCGATAATATTTTGAGAGTACTTAAAATAAATATATGTATGGTAAAAATTATCACATAATATTATTTTATGATTATCATTAAATAATGACCATAATTTTTTTAAGTGGATTAAAAATTTTTTCTTTATATTTTTATATTTAATTGTATTTCTTTTAATTTCTGTGTTTGATTTTTTCAACAATTCTATAACACTAGTGTAATTAAACCTTGTTAGATTTGTTCTTATATACATGTTAGATCGGTTACTTGTCAAATCTAACATCAAGCGTTGTAATAAATAATTAATTATAAATCGGCTAAAATGACAGATGTAATAAATCAAAATTCAAAATTGATTTATTACATCAGTTAAATTTGAACAATATAACAAGTCAAATTCAAAATTGATGGATTACATCGGTTAAATTTGAACCAATATAACAAGTCCAATTCAAAATTGATTTATTATATCGGTTAAATTTGAACCAATATAACAAGTTATATTCAAAATTGATTTATTATATCGATAAATCAACCGATTTAAATAACTAACTTTTTAAAAAAACAAATTCATAACTTTCACTCCTCACATATGCATAATCAGAGTCTCACATATTACTCTATTAACTAGAATTTCTCATTCAACCATATGACACAACTTCATACGAAGCTTTACATTTAAATATCAATGATAATGAGTCATAAAAATCTTACAAAATCAGAGTAATCAAATTAAGAGCTACATTATCATTACTACTTCTTTAAAAAAAATATATTATCTTCTATTAACCGTCTAAATATACTAAAATGATACAAGTGCTTCAAGTATTTTCAATTAGTTCAAGAATCAAGTTTGTACAACGTTGTCAGACGTTTCAAATATTACCCTATTAATTAGAATTTCTCATTCAACCATAAGACACAAAACTTCATACGAAACTTTACATTTAAAAATCAATGATAATGAGTCATAAAAATCTTACAAAATCAGAGTAATCAAATTCACAGCTACATTATCATTACTACTTATTTAAAAAAAATACATTATCCTCTATTAACCGTCTAAATATACTAAAATGATACAAGTGCTTCAAGCATTTTCAATTAGTTCAAGAATCAAGTTTGCACAACGTTGTTGGACGTTCATCAATTCATCATCTTCAAATGGTTTTGAGTCTCCAAATATCTGAATTATATACATTGAAATAACAAGATTATCTGAATCATGTGAACATAAAAATCATAAGTAGTTAATTAATACTAACTTTGAAAAAATCTATCACATACCCGCATCCATGAATCAACAAGACCACTAGATACAATGTTCAACATATGTATCATAATGTAGTAGCCACACTCATAACCTTTAGGTTGTCTTTGGCACTAAAATTGAATATCATATGTAAAATTATAGTGAGTAAATATTATATAGATAGAAACATATAAATTATAATTGCAATTCTATATATACAATCTAAACAACTTACGGTAGGAATACTCCAAGTGTGTTTATTCTTTCATAATCTTTGCAACTTATTATATTCACCTAAAGCTCTACAAAAATAAAATATTCATTAAAGTTGTATTATAAAACATATCAAAAAGTTCATGTATGTATATATATACGGGAAATACATTAAAAACTTACAAATCAATTATGTGCATGATATTTTTACTTGGTTTCAATCCCAACGAACATAGGAAGACTATAGTATTCTTCCTAGGAAAAATAACGAGCAATTGCCAATGCCGACTACATTGTGCGAAAAGTTAAATGTGTTATGTACATTCATGTTATAATGAATAAATTATAATAAAATTTTACTTACTTGTTGACATAAGGTAATAGATAACACTCTTTTTGATATTCTTGCAACTTATTTTGTGAAATTTAAAAGATCTACATTTTTTATGAAGACAAAAAGTTCATTTGATCAAAAAGCAAAAGGATATTAAGCAACTCCCCTTCAAATTTATGTTTAGGTAAAGTATTTAATATTAAATCAAAAATACATTTCAAGTACAATATTATGAGAACCATCTTGATAGCATTTGCATTAAAATGTTTTATAAAAATATTTAAAAACATAAACATATGTTTGAAAATAAAGTTTTTACAAAACTGGAAATCTGTATTCGAATACGAAGTGTCGTAGTCGAATACAGATTACAAGTCAGAAGCTAAAACTGAAGATTTGTATTCGAAAACGAAGTGTCGTAGCCGAATACAGATTGCAAGTCAGTAGCTAAATTTAAACATTTGTATTTGTCTACAGCTTTGTGTATTCGAATACAACTCAAGTCAGTGGCAAAAATCACATACTTGTATTCGACTACAAGGTATTGTATTCGAATACGAAGTTCAAATTTTAAATACAAACAGAACGTTATAGAAGTGTATTTGAATACACTGAGACTGTATTCGAATACAACTTCAAAACAATGCAACTTTTCAGTTTTGAAACATTGCACAAGTTCATCAAAACGTTTGGGAACCATTGCCATTGATCTGAAGTATTTCCTATGAAGTATAAATACTTCAAAGTATCAATTTTAACTTAGAACTTTCGACTTACCTTTGAGAATCAATTTTCTGAAACTTTAAACACTTCAAAACTTAATTTGCATATTTTCAAGTACATGCTTTTCATTTTCATATCATTAAGAAAGGTTCTCAGTTGTACTTGGAAGTGTGATTGATTAAGTATCAAATACTTAGTGTTATAATCTTGTTCTTAGTCAAGAACATCATTACAAAATCATTGTATCACTTGAAGAATTTAGTGTAGATTCTTCAGGTTTTGTTAACAGAGATAGTGGTGTATTATCTTCTGTTAAGTGTTAAAGAATCTGTAACTTAAGTCTTAAGGTTAGACTTGTAACATATTCGAACAAAGTGGAAAATCTCTTGTGGTGTGCAAGAGGATTGGATGTACCTTTGGTTGTAAGGGGAACCAGGATAAATTTCTGTGTGTTTTTACCTTCTGTCATTTACAGCTTTCATTTACAAACACAGCAAGATTAAACAAACTTAAAACAGTCACTTAAACAATCTCCAAAACTCTAAAAACAGAAAAATTGTCCAACACCTAATTCACCCCCCACTCTTAGGTGCAACTCTGTTCTTAGAATTGGCATCAGAGCAGGTTTTTGGTAATTTGCTCCTAGATTCATGGCTTCCGCACAACCTGTTTTTAGAGATGGTGGTAGCAGTAACAAACCATCCTGCTTTATCGATGAACATTATGATTTTTGGAAAATATGTATGCAAGCATACCTTGAGGCTCAAGGAGATGACATATGGGAGGCTGTAGAAAACGGGCCATACATTCCAACAACAATCATCAACAATAAAGAGGAATTAAAAATAAAAGCCTCATGAACAGACGATGAAAAGAAAAAAGTATTGTTTGACAAGAAAGCAAAAAATATGTTACAATCAGCATTGGGTATGGACGAATTCTTTCGTATATCCCACTGCAAAACAGCAAAAGAGATATGGGATACTCTTGATGTAACCCATGAAGGAACAATTGCGGTAAAACGTTCAAAACTGAACACTTTATCTCAAGAATACGAAATGTTTCGAATGCAACCAGGAGAAGCAATCCTGGACATGCAGAAACGTTTTTCTCACTTAACAAATCATTTAAGAGCACTTGGAAAAAGCTTTACTAATGATGAATTGAACCTAAAGGTTCTGAGATCATTAACCAGAGCATGGCAGCCAAAAGTGACAGCAATTTCTGAAAAGAAAAGTTTGTCAAAAATGTCACTCTCAGCACTCTTTGGAAAGTTACAAGAACATGAAATAGAATTAGAAAGACGGGAAAAGAATGAGAGTTTAGAAAAGAAAACAAAGAATATAGCATTAAGAATAGAATCAAAAGAATTAATAAACGAAGAAGATTCAGATGAAGAGAAAAACATCACCTTCCTTGTCAAAAAATTCGGTAAATTTCTTCAAAACGATAAAACGTTTACAAGAAAGAAAAACTTCAGGAAGAAAGATGTTTCTACTGCAAATCAGAATTTTACTTGCTTTGAGTGTGGGAAACCAGGACATATGAAAGCAGAATGTCCTAACATTATCAAGAAGAATGCTACTAAAAGAAAAGAGTTCAAAAAGGCGCACATAGCATGGGAAGATAATGAAGTAAGTTCTTCATCAAATTCAGAAAGTGACGAATGTGCTAATGTTGCTTTGATGGCATTTCATCATTCTGATAATGAAGAAGAGGTTAGTAGTAATACTATTTGTTGTGATAATAATGATTCTTGTGTTGAAAATAATGATGCACAACAAGCCATTAAAGAACTACTTAATGAATGTAAAAATCTGTACAAAGTAGTGTCTAATCAAAAGAAACAGATTTATCTCTAAATAAAAAGATTGACACTATGGAACAAAATTCTGAAAACCAAAAACAGATTTCTACATGTATTAAATGTGATTCACTTTCTTTTAAAATTGTCCAAATGAATAGAGTTATAAAAAGGTACGAAAAGGGACAATTTGGATTGGAAAATATACTTAGCATGCAAAGATATTCAAATGACAAAAGGGGACTTGGTTACTCAAAATATGATAAACCAAGTATTGGTAAAACTATCTTTGTAAAAGCAAGTAACTAATCCAAAAATGAAATAGCTGTTCAAAAGAATCATCTTTGTTTTAAGAAAAGTATTATTCAAAAGAAACCGTACTTTGCTAAAAAAAGTCCAAAATGTTTTTTATTGTGGTCTTAATGGTCACACACCTAATGTTTGTCATGTTAGGAACATTGGTGTTCCACAAGGACATTATGTGTGGGTAAAGAAAGGTACTAATCCTCAAGGACCCAAAACACTTTGGGTACCTAATAAATTATAAATTTTGTTTTGTAGGAATACACACAAAGTACATCAAATATGTGGTACTTGGATAGTGGATGTTCAAAGCATATGACCGGTGACAAAACAAAATTTTCAGCACTAACTCTTGAGTCAAAAGGTTATGTGATCTATGGAGATAACAACAAAGGAAAGATTTTGGGCATTGGAAAGGTTGGCATGGCTCCATCTCCTTCAATTGAAGATGTCCTCTATGTTGAAGGGTTAAAACACAATCTCATAAGCATAAGCCAGCTTTGTGACAAAGGTTACAAAATCACTTTCAACAAAAATGATTGCATTATCCAAAATGAGGTAACAACTGAAACTCAGTTTTTTGGTAAGCGTTTCAAAAATATTTTTACAATTAATCTTGATGATTTATCCTTAAAAATGAAATGTCTTATGGTAAGTGACAACAATGATGCTTGGCTATGGCATAAAAGATTTGCACATATCCATATGGATCACTTAAACAAGTTAGTCAAGCATGAACTTGTTGTAGGCTTACCAACAATGAAATTTATTAAGGATAAATTATGTGACGCTTGTCAAACAGGTAAACAAACTAAAGTTTCCTTTAAAACCAAAAATATTATATCAACTTCAAGACCACTTCAATTAATACATATGGATTTGTTTGGACCATCAAGAACTAAAAGCCTTGGTGGAAATTCATATGGACTAGTATCATATGAACTACAAGCCTAGGTTCACATGGACCTTATTTTTGGCAAATTAAAATGAAGCCTTTAAAGCTTTTCAGAAATATGTCAAACTAGTACAAAATGAATAAGCAATCAAAATTGTATCAATTAGAAGTGATCATGGAGGAGAATTTCAAAATGCATCTTTTGTAGAATACTATGAAGAAAATGGAATATTCCATAATTTTTCTGCACCAAGAACACCTCAACAAAATGGAGTTGTTGAGAGAAAGAATAGATCATTGGTAGAACTTGCAAGAACAATGCTAAGTGATTCAAGTCTACCAAAATACTTTTGGGCAGATGCTGTAAGTACAGCTTGTTATGTATCCAACCGAGTCATAATCCGACTAATGCTGAAGAAAACTCCATATGAACTTTATAAAGGAAGAAAGCCGAACATCTCTCACTTTCACATATTTGGATGCAAATGCTTTGTGTTAAATAATGGAAAGGACAATCTCGGAAAATTCGATGAAAAGGCCGATGAAGGTATTTTTATTGGTTATTCCTTAACTAGTAAAGCATTTAGAATTTTTAATAAAAGAACTTTGATAGTTGAAGAATCTATAAAGGTATCTTTTGATGAAACTAACCCCTCGAAAGAGGATAGAATTATTTATGATAATGACGATGAGACAAGTACAGAAAATCAAGTTAATCAAACAACTCAAACGGACGAAATCAACATAGAACAACTAGATCAACACACTGATCTTCCTCAAGAATGGAAAACCCATCATGATCACCCGATTGACAACATAATAGGTGATATCAACAAAGGAGTCACTACAAGGCTGAATCTCAAATATGCTTGTTTAAATATGGCATTTGTTTCTCAAATAGAACCCTCAAAAATCGGTGAAGCCTTCAAAGATGATCAATGGATACTTGCCATGCATGAAGAATTAAATCAGTTTGAAAGAAACAAAGTTTGGGAACTTGTTCCAAATCCAGGAAACAAACACATCATTGGTACCAAATGGGTGTTTAAGAACAAATTAGATGAAAATGGAATAGTTATCCGAAACAAGGCAAGATTGGTCGCACAAGGATACAATCAAGAAGAAGGGATTGATTTTGATGAAACATTTGCTCCAGTAGCAAGATTAGAAGCAATCCAACTACTACTTACTTATGCTTGCTCTATGGATTTTGAACTATTTCAAATAGATGTCAAGAGTGCGTTCCTAAATGGCTATATTAATGAGGAAGTCTACGTCAAACAACCACCTGGGTTTGAAGACTTCAAAAATCCTTCACATGTCTTCAAATTAAAGAAGGCACTTTATGGTTTGAAACAAGCTCCAAGAGCCTGGTATGATAGATTGAGTAAATTCTTATGTGAACATGGATTTGAAAAAGGTAAAGTTGATAAAACCTTATTCATTAAAAGAACAAAGGATCACAGTTTACTTGTTCAAGTCTATGTAGATGATATCATATTTGGATCAACCAACAATGAAATATGTGAAGAATTCTCATTAATGATGCAAGAAGAATTTGAAATGTCCATGATGGGAAAATTAAATTATTTCCTAGGACTTCAAATCAAGCAACTTCAGAATGGCATCTTTATTCATCAGTCAAAATATTGTAAAGAATTACTAAAAAGATTTGAGATGGACAGCAGCAAAGAAAGTGCAACTCCCATGGGATCTGGAATGTATGTTGATAAAGATGAATCTGGTAAATCAATTGATGTATCAAGGTATAGAGGTATGATTGGGTCTATCTTATATCTAACGGCCAGTAGGCGAGATATTATGTTTAGTGTTTGTTTGTGTGCAAGGTTTCAAGCAGATCCGAAGGAATCCCATCTTGTAGCAGTAAAGAGAATAATGAAATCTCTAAAAGGAACAACCAATGCTGGCCTATGGTATCCAAAAGGTAGCATATGCAATCTCATTGGTTATTCTGACTCTGACTATGCAGGATGTAAAACGGACCGAAAAATCACAAGTGGCACCTGTCACATTCTGGGAAATGCACTAGTATCATGGTCTTGTAAGAAACAAGCATGTGTGGCATTAAGTACTGCAGAGGCAGAATACATAGCAGCAAACTGTTGTTGTGCTCAAATCCTTTGGCTTAAGCAACAACTCTGTGACTATGGACTTGATCTGGGGTGTATTCCTCTAAAATGTGACAATACCAGTGCCATCAACATCAATAAGAATCCAGTCATGCACTCTCGAACCAAACATATTGACATACATCATCATTTTTTGAGGGATCATGTGCTCAAAGGCCATGTTGAACTTACCTTTGTGGACACTCACAATCAACTGGCAGATATTTTTACAAAGCCACTGCCCAGAAAATCATTTTACAAGATACGAAGGGAACTAGGCATTCTAAATGAGAATGATCTCTAAAAAGGTTTGAAAGATCTGTAAGTCATATCACTGTTAATTTTAAATTTTTTCATCTTCTTTTACTTGATATATGATTCTTTGACATCTATGTATGTTTTAATACATGTTTAAAATGTTTTTGGTCTGTTTATTGTTAAAAATTTCACTTTGGAAACAAAATTTTTACTGTCGTATTCGAATACAGAAAGTTTGTAGTCGAATACACATTCCCAGAAAAACCTGTATTCGAATACACCAAGTCTGTAGTCGAATACAGATTCGAATTTTTTTCATATAAAAGGATTGTTAAATAGTTTTTAGGTTACGAATACAAAAACTGGTAGCCGATTACAATCAAAATATCTGGTTTTCTATTTTCAAAAATTTCATCTAAACCTACATATAATCATCTCTAAACATTCCCCTCATCATCCATTACATCTAAGATTACTGAGAAATCAAACCCAAAACCCTAATTTCCCAAAAAAACTGTAAACTTCGTCTTCTCAAAAAATGGATGCACGCAAAAGAGGACCAAGAACCAAGGTTGTTAATGTGGGTCCTTCAAAGAAACGAAGAAACGCCAACATGGCTGACCTATCCAGATTACTTCATTCCCCAGAAGAACTGGACAGATTCAAAACCCATTTTTCTAACAAAAAGCTGGTAACTCCAAAAATTGGTACGCTTGATTCCTTTTCTGAGTTTAAATTTCTTGAGTTGCTGAAGGCTCAAAAATTAGAAGAATTTATTGGATACAATGGTCCCATTTATCCTGACCTAGTTAGGGTTTTCTTTTGTAACCTTGAAAAGGATGGGAATAAATTAGTGTCTAAGGTTAAAGGAAAGGTTATTAATTTAGACACTAAACTTATTGGAGAAATTCTGCATATACCTTGTGAAGGTCAGAAGATGTGTCCAGGACATCTATGTGAATGGGTAAACACTACTAAATATGATGCTTATATTTCGTTGTGCCGTTTTGACAAAGACACTATGGAAAGAAAACGCACACAGGCTGGTTCTGAGTTTGCTAGACAAAGATATGGTGTTGGTAATCTGACTGTTGACAACAAATTACTTCATTATTTCTTAAGTTATATATTGATACCAAAAGCAGGGAACTACTCACAGATCTCTGAATTTGAACTTCAAGTTATGATCTTTATGATAGAAGGGGCTGACTTAAATTGGGCATACTTCGTTTGTTCAGTTCTATATGCTTCAAAAGATTCTATAACTTTACCCTATGCAAGAGAAGTCACAAGAATTCTGGATCATTTTAAAGTTGATTTCTCAGGCGAGGTGCTGTACCAGACCACCAAAGATAATCTGTTGGACTTAAGTGTTTTGCCCAGTATGAAAATAGTTTGGAGTGAATCACTTCAAATTTATGTCCATAAGGCTGATCTGGGACAAAGTTCATCAACTGCCCAAGATGACAATGCAGAACCAACAACAGGCCCAGCAGTAGCACCAGAAGCAGTACCAGAAGATGCACCAGAAGCAGCAACAGCAGTGGCACCAGAACCAGACAACATAACACATGCTAAAGACATCATCACAAACAGAATGATCATGGACAAACTTAACTTCATTCAATCCTTTGTCACAGATCAATTCCAACACTTGAATGAGTCTTTCAGTAATCAAATGCAAAACATGGCTGCTTCCTTCAACAACAAATTCCAAGATCTTGAAGACACCATCACAAAACACCATACATTCTTTCATCAAGAACTTACTGACGTGTCCGATAAAATTGACCATCTACATATTCCACCAAAATCAGATGATTAAATTGGCTATTTACAGTTTTTGTTATTTGTTTCTACTAAGTTTTGTTATTTGCAAGTTTTTTTTTGTTTTTGACTTTCTCAGATTAAACTCTTAGTGTCTTAAAATTGTATTACTAGACATGGTTTTGTTAATATTTCATTTAAATCCTTCTATATCATGTGATGATTCTATCTCTATTTGTGTATATTCTGTTTACAGTATCCTCTTCCTTTTTGGTAATGTCAAAATGGGGAGAAAAAGTGTATATATATTGTTGTTGCTAGTTATTTTGTACAGATCCTCCAATACTTAAAAAGGAGAAAAACATATATCAAGGGGGAGAAATCAAGATGTTGAAAAATTCAAGCAACAAGATTTATTGTCATCATCAAAAAGGGGGAGAATGAAATTTAAAAGATCTACATTTTTTATGAAGACAAAAAGTTCATTTGATCAAAAAGCAAAAGGATATTAAGCAACTCTCCTTCAAATTTATGTTTAGGTAAAGTATTTAATATTAAATCAAAAATACAATCAAGTACAATATTATGAGAACCATCTTGATAGCATTTGCATTAAAATGTTTTATAAAAATATTTAAAAACATAAACATATGTTTGAAAATAAAGTTTTTACAAAACGGGAAATCTGTATTCGAATACGAAGTGTCGTAATCGAATACAGATTACAAGTTAAAAGCTAAAACTGAAGATCTGTATTCGAATACGAAGTGTCGTAGCCGAATACAGATTGCAAGTCAGTAGCCAAAACTGAATATCTGTATTCGAATACGAAGTGTCGTAGCCGAATATAGATTGCAAGTCAGTAGCTAAATTTAAACATTTGTATTCGACTACAGCTTTGTGTATTCGAATACAACTCAAGTCAGTGGCAAAAATCTCATACTTGTATTCGACTACAAGGTATTGTATTCGAATACGAAGTTCAAAATTTAAATACAAACAGAACGTTATAGAAGTGTATTCGAATACACTGAGATTGTATTCGAATACAACTTCGAAACAATGCAACTTTTCAGTTTTGAAACATTGCACAAGTTCATCAAAACGTTTGGGAACCATTGCCGTTGATCTGAAGTATTTCCTATGAAGTATAAATACTTCAAAGTATCAGTTTTAACTTAGAACTTTCGACTTACATTTGAGAATCAATTTTCTGAAACTTCAAACACTTCAAAACTTAATTTTCATATTTTCAAGTACATGCTTTTCATTTTCATATCATTAAGAAAGGTTCTCAGTTGTACTTGGAAGTGTGATTGATTAAGTATCAAATACTTAGTGTTATAATCTTGTTCTTAGTCAAAAACATCATTACAAAATCATTGTATCACTTGAAGAATTTAGTGTAGATTCTTCAGGTTTTGTTAACAGAGATAGTGGTGTATTATCTTCTGTTAAGTGTTAAAGAATCTGTAACTTAAGTCTTAAGGTTAGACTTGTAACATATTCGAACAAAGTGGAAAATCTCTTGTGGTGTGCAAGAGGATTGGATGTACCTTTGGTTGTAAGGGGAACCAGGATAAATTTCTGTGTGTTTTTACCTTCTGTCATTTACAGCTTTCATTTACAAACACAGCAAGATTAAACAAACTTAAAACAGTCACTTAAACAATCTCCAAAACTCTAAAAACAGAAAAATTGTCCAACACCTAATTCACCCCCCCCCCCCTCTTAGGTGCAACTTTGTTTTTACATTTTGTAAATATTTTTGAGCCCCAATAGGATCATATTCACTCTAAATGAAACATGGATCAATGAATCCATACACGCCACTCTTTCCCAAGTCAATACAAAGGCGATGCATATATCTAAGATATTGAAATAAATAAATAAAAATAATTTTTTGTTATAAATGATATTAATTACTTGACTAATTTACAAATTAAATGTACTTACGTCAACCATATTTTTATAATAGTGATGCACAACTCTTGATTACCCATACACAACTCCACTATATCACTTTTTCCAAGAACAAACACTTCACTTGTCTTATGTTCCAATTTTAGCTCTATAGACAATGATATACTCATCGACTTTAACAACAATTGTTGAATAGAATCTAGTTGAGATTTAAACTTTTTGAGTGGAATATCAACTTTCATAAATATGTCAGCCTCCTAAATAATTAACGATATATTATTTAGTCATTTAAAATATTTCAAGTGTAAATAGAAAAAGATGTATGTAATGAATACCTTATCAGAAACAAGCCGCAAAAGTCTTTTTGGCCAAATGTTGTTACCTCATCAGTGGGCATAGGTACTTGAGCATTTGCATCTAAAACCTTGGTAACCACCACCCTAACCATATCATTATCTAACAACTGATTGTGTAAGATGGACCCCAACTTGTACACATCAGCATATGCTACTACAGAATCATTATTGTAAACATAAAATTTACAATGTTCTAGGATATCATCGTCCTCATCCTCTGGTATAGTTGGTTCAACAGAACAATTGCCCTTCATGAACAAATTTGGGTTTTGTTGTGATAGTTCCTGCAACACTTTATTTTTAATCACATTAATAAGTTCCTCTATTTGGTGGCTACTGAAAACTGGTGGAGTGGAGGCATAATGAGAACATGATCCAAAGTATTGTCGAATCTCCACACCTCGACCAATAGCACGAACACGGCCAGGATGCTCAAGTTTCCCAATGGCCTCCGTCAAGATATCTTCACGTCCATGTGGAACAAAGGTTCCTTTAGATGTTTGTTCAACCACTTAATCCTATAAGATATAATTTATAGATACAATCATTATCAAATGGAAGACCATTTACTTACAATTATTTCTAATTAACAGGAATAAACATAAATCAGAAATGGCTCAAATAATTAGGTTGAACTCACATAACATAACCAAATAAAGGCATATAAATCAGATTCTAAAGCATATAAATCATATTCCAAATAGTCTTGTTGTCATTCCTAACAATGCATTCCTAATTCAGCCAAAATAACAGCATAAAATCCTTGTCATTCCTAATTCAGCTATGAGTGCCCTGAAGACAAGTACAAGAAGGGCATTAAAAAATAAACAGGGTTTTTCTTCTGCTGTTTGTGGGATGCAGGAAGACCCATCCATCTCACTTCTGGAATCTGGCCATTCAGGCTAGAAATAACCAACTATAAATTCAAACTAACATGAAGAAAACAAGGGTTGTTGGCGGCAAAAAAATTAATTATAGAAGATTCTACTTATCTACCTAGTTCTACTTTCAGTTCTTGTCATTAAACACTATCAATTCCTAACCATCTATTAGACAAATTGATGCGAAGCTTTGCCAATTTGTAGATTCCAATCATAAACCCTTAAATCATTAACAGGCACTCTCCAATCCTTCTACCACTCACTCTCCATAAATCAAAAACAATTAATCACAAAGAATATTAAATTAAAACTCACACACACAAAAAAAGCTTCAGGACGAAGCTTTCACACAAAACCTGTTGAAGTATCATATCAAGTGTCAAAGGCTAACTAAACAAAATAATAAAATGAATTTTCAGTAGGCATCAGTGTTAATAATCCGGATTAACACAAAAAGATTCATATGAAGTAACACAACCAAATCACTTGAATGATTACTATTATTCACCGTCCCTAGCCAAAGATTTCATTGTCTGCTGCAAGCACTAAATCAGCACAACAATTTAACGCACTAGCGCCCAAGAAACCATCATAAAGTTGAATGAAACACCTATTTAAAATTCAAACCAATAATTAACATTTAAAAAACACAATTACTTACAATTTTTTCTGCAATGACATGCGCATCTTCTGATGAGTAATCTCCCGATGGCTTTTTTCGAGCTCTCTTTCACTTTTCATGCATGATGGTGGAGATGGAGGTGCAACTATTGAATTTCTAGATGATTCTTTTCTTTGTTTTAATTTTTCATTCATCAATCTTTCAGTAAGCAACTCATATCCCCCACGAGACATTAGGTGAGGGTATTTATTATGAGACTGAATCATTTGTGTCTTCTTTCTTTTCTCCTATTATAAGTAATACACCAATTAAATGTAATACTAGAAATAAATTTATTAAGAAAAACTAAATTATAAATCTAGCTAACCACAAAGGAAGGATCATGTCGTTTCTGAATAAACGTGTTCCATATGTCCTTATCAAGATAAGTATATGCCTCAAAAGGAGATTTATAACTCAAATCCCCACCATTTAAATATCTAGATGCTAGACTAGTTTTAAATGCCCTCCAACGTTCATCAGCATATGAAATCCATTTCTTTTTCAAAAATTTAGAATTAGGAACATCCCATTTCGCCTACATTACAAAACAAATGGAGGAGTTAGTGTATGGGATTAAAATATATTTACGAAATAATATATATACTAAAATATTCACAAAACTACTAGTACATTGATAGCTTCTCATATTATTGACCTCACATTTTTCCAATCATCTTTAGTTTTAATCAATGTAACAACTTATTTTTCTATAAGTTAAATTAAATGTCACAATAAGATATATTAAATACAAAAGTAGACAATTTTTGGTATTCATCAATATACATCAATTTTACTACTATAATAACTTGAAGAAAATAAAACAGCTAATTACAATTTGGTAGGTTGGTGCATTTATATACAGCAGATGGAGGCTGCTTGTAAGTAGGAATGTCATTGGCATCAACATAGCGAACTTCACCAGGTGCGAAAGACAGATCCCTATGCCTGAAATTCAAGAGACAAGAATAAAGAAAACAAAAATGTGATACTTTTATAGAATTAAAATTAAAAACCTTAATAAAATTAGACACATATGTGTATCCAATTAGTTAGTTACCTTCTCAAGTCTAGACCTATCAAACCAGCTTGAAGGATTGACAAGTTATCATAATCTGGCGAGACTATGACGACTGTCTCACCAAAGTATTGAGTTTCAAGGATTGACATGAGTTGGGTCACACGAACAAATACATCTGCAACACTCTCATTTGGAGTTCCATCATCAATTGGAGGAGGTTTTATTTTGTAGATATACCATCTGATTCATATATCTGCACCACATTACACACATTCTTAACCTTATCAATTGCACAAATTCTACTTAGCTCCACAGCAATAAGTGAAATTGTAATGAAATATACGTATATGCAACTATTATAAAATAAAATTGTTAAAGTCTACTCTATTTACAAGCTAACATCACATTAAAATAACAACAATATATGCTATAGCGCATGGGCAACGCTACTCTAAACCATGTGGTCTGCCGTGGATAAGTGCTAAAAAGTCACACGAAATTTTAATGACAGTTGACAAAACTCATTACAAGTATAAGTTAACGATTATACACATTTTTCCTATTGAGACATTAGCTTAATTGTTGATAGTTCAACGAGTTAAGTTTTTAGAGACATATTTGTTTTTCTTTATTTTTATCAAATTGAAATTGAGTCATTATTTAACCAAAAAGATCCGTAGAAATATTAATTCAATGTCATCAATCATTCTTAAAGTTTGAATCGCTGCTAAACAATAATTCACATTCACAGTGGATCACCTATAAAAGTGATAAAGATTAGGATTTGCCATATTAAAACACATATAGCTGAAGTAAAGAAAAGAGCACAGGAAGGGAGAATGGTAATTGGGAAACAGATTCCAAATTTTTTCCTTCATAAGCACCTAATCCCCTGACATCAAGAAAGCTGTATTCTGGAACTATATAACTGAAATCAAATAAATTCACAAACCCCAAATTAAAACAAAAATAAATAAATAAAAAATCATAAATATTGAAAAGAATTATTACTGAAAAAGCAAAATAACCTTCGAGTAATTGAATTAACAGAAGCAATAATCTCAGCAGTCTGATAAGCTCTTTCAGATATAGCAGGCCAGATCCAACAGTTATTATCACAAGCACCCATTTCATTCAAAGCAAAAGCAGCTCTAATAGACTGTTTCTTCCCTCTATCAGATAAACCGCTATCCTAGAGGTTTTCGCCACAGGGTTGGTGTTTATCACTCCCATGCTCTCAAATTATGATTCCCCATACCTTACCAAACCATAGTTATTAATGTGACAAATTACAATTACCACTTACAAAGCAAATACAAAGCAAAAAATATATAGACAAAGCTCAACCAATCAGATGAAAGGAAATAAATAAGAATATCAAGCATTCAAACCGATAAAGACAAAGGAAAAATTACATAGACAAAGCTCATTCAATACAAATGTCGAATAGTGACTAGAGTAATAAGAACATTCTTCATCACTTTCATCGCTTTTTACGCAGCACCACTTCTCAAATTTCTCCATCATTTATGTAATTAATAAGAGTTTAATTAACTATTACTACATAAAACAATTTAATATTTCCGTTGAATCACATCTCACAACACAATCTAATCTTCTTGTTAAAGGTTACATTGAAATTATTT
This sequence comes from Cicer cuneatum, assembly GCA_037974295.1. Classification (NCBI taxonomy): domain Eukaryota; kingdom Viridiplantae; phylum Streptophyta; class Magnoliopsida; order Fabales; family Fabaceae; genus Cicer; species Cicer cuneatum. The sequence continues at coordinate 40,839,303 of JBBPBO010000004.1, read as the reverse complement.
TAAATATTACTAAAATAAAATTCAATTACAAATAAATAATAATAAAAATTAATAGTTAAACAATTTTATATTGCTAAATAAGAAATAAGAATTATTAAAAAATTACCAGAGAAAGAAACAAACACTTCCTCACAGAAGGAAATACTTCCCGATGGTGAAAGAACTTGACACTTCTCGACGGAAATGCTTCTCGACAAATGGAAGAGGAAGACAAACAAAACTCGTCGTCGGCACAGAAATAGAAAAGCGTTGCGCCAAACCTACTCGCCGCCGACGTTGAAGGTTGCAGAGTTCACGCAAGAGGGAGGGAGTGAAAATAGAATTTAGGGGAAAACAGAGAGAGGAAGTGAAAACAAAAGGAAGACTGAAAGCTGAAGTTATATGAGTTCACTCTGAAGAATGAAGTTCATTCGATTCGTGTTGAAGGATGAATGATGAGTTCACATTGAAGGACGTAGGTTGAAGGTTGAAAGATGAAGGGCACACTGAACGATGAAAAATGGGTTTGGCGCTCATTTTTCTAATTTTTGATTAATTTAGAGGAATTTTTATTTTTGCGCATAACCGTTTAATATAATAGATTTAAGAAAAATTATAATAATAAATTTGTCACCGTCTATTTATTACATTTATTACATTAAGTATATAAGAATCCATTTAAATTCATATATATAACAAAAACAAAACTAGAGCCGCTGTCATTAATTTATATGGGTGTTAGTGACTCACAAGTCACATCACTACACCATTTGGTGATCTAGTCAAAATGCTTGATCTCTAGGGATGACGATAAGTAAAGTTTTAATAAGATTATATAATATGTATCCCTGTACCCAGATTTGAAAACAATACTTGTATTTAGATACATAAATTATTTTGATACAAATTTATGTGGATAACAACTTTGATATCTATACTTGTTACTTATATTCACTATAAATATCAATACTTTAACTCTAATAAACATCAAAAACAAAATATTAGTGTAACTTAGTTGAAAAAACAATTAACAGATTTTTAAAATTGGAAAGAAAAAATATTACAAATCAAAGATAATGTTAACTAATTTAGCATAAAAATCTGTAAACATCTAAAATATCTCAAATATATGAATATAGAATGCATAACCAAGGAATGAAATATAGAAGATATTCAAGGTCTTGGAACTCCAATGATAAGAGCAAGGTCAAAGAAAGCAAAGGAGATTCTAAATAGCTTGATAACCATTTTATTTGAAGCAAGTACAACTCATGAAGAATTGAAGCCCAAATAATAAATTGTTTAATTCAAATTGAAAAAGTTAAGGAATGAAAGCGACATATATGTGTTATCAAATTTTAATATTAGTTTTAATATTGTTTAATTCTAGTTGGCCAAATTTACAGAACTTGTAAGGAGTTGCAACTATAAAAGGCAAACCCTTATTTTATTGAGGTAGACTTTAAACATTATTTTTGTGAGGTTTTGCTCTCTAGAGTTCTTGAAAGAATTCACTTTGAACTTATTAAGGTTGTTAATCCTTGTGGCGTTCTTTTGGCTTATCAATCCTTAGATTGTGGCGCCATTCTATTCTTGGTTTGATTGCTAAATAATAATTTTGAATTTCCTTTACATCAAACTCTAGTACACAAATTCTATCAATTTTCGTGTTCAGTAACCTGCGATTATATCTCGAGTTCTACATACTTGTTTTCGGTGATTCAACAGCCTAACTTGCGTTTCGGAACGTCATATTTCACCTCGTTTTGGAATCGTCCGATTCTGACTTTCTTAGCTCTGGTTATCGCATTCTCCAGCAAAATGTGCTTTTGGCTCAAATCTGTAAGTTTTCAACCTTGAACGATCCTTAAAGTGATTCATGACAAACACAATCTTATCAAGTACGATCATAATAACAAGTATGTTTTATCTATTTTTTATATTGATGGTGATATTCAAGGGTAAGATAAATTAGGAAGTGTAAAATAGTAAGGAGCATAAAAATGAGAACTCTATATTTATGTTGTTAGTGGACTTAAAAGTTTCAAACTGAAGGGACACAGTCATCATATGAATGTCTATATCTCAAAGCTCCGAGAGGCTCAATCTCAAGCATTCATAAATAAACATGTAAAAAAACAAGAAAAGGAATAGAAAGAAGAAAAAAAAGTTTAAGAAACTCACAAATCTCCATCAAAATGATTATATTAGTATATATTTTATTATAAAAAATAATTTAATAAATAAATACTATACATATATATAGCTGGGTGCGTGGATATTCAAATACTCTACTCTTGCATCCATGTTGCATCCAATATATGCTAACTATTTCATATAATTACTCGTAATTAGGGGTTTAAGAAGTAAATCAATTATACGATGAATCCAAAAAATAAATCTAAACAAGTTAAATTAGTTTGATTTTTTTATGCTTGAGTCTAAACAAAACTATACCAACCCAATTAAACTTAAATTCTATTAATTTAGGTATTAATTTCACGTCATTCAAAATTCATCATGTAACACCTCTTTTATTACTTTAGAAAATGTTTCTAAACTTAAATTAATAAATTATTTTTAGAAATATTATTTTAATTGTAATACTCTATTTTTAGTAAGGCTAAAAAATACCCGTAGTCCCTTAACTTAATTTCAGTTAACGTTTTAGTCATTTATTTTCGTTTTTTTTTCTTCCCGATTTTGTCCTTTATTTTAATTTTAAGTGATAATTTGATCTTTTATCTTTTAAAGTGTCAACAATGTTATCCCTTCTTTTACAAAAATTCATCAAAATTTTCAACCAAAACCCATAAAATTAATTATATTCTTTAATATAATACAAATTTTATCAAATTCGAAACTCAAATCTTCAAATAAACTCATATTTCCATCTCTAACAACATCAAATAAAGAATAAAAATATGAGTTTATTTGAATATTTGAGTTACGAATTTGATGAAATTTGTATTATATTAAAGAATATAATTAATTTTATGGGTTTTGGTTAAAAATTTTGATGAATTTTTTGAATTTTCATAAAAAAAAAAATGATAATATTGTCAACATTTTAAAACATAAAAGATCAAATTGTCACTTAAAATTAAAATAAATGACCA
>JBBPBO010000004.1:40004150-40200928 GCA_037974295.1 Cicer cuneatum | reverse complement strand
GAAAAGGAGACGAAACAGGGAGAGAGAGAGAGAGAGAGAGAGAGAGAGAGAAAGAAAGAAAGGAGAAATAAGTAGAAAATGAGAAATAAAAAGAAAGAAGGACAGAAAAAGAAAGAGAGAAAACAGAAGGAGTTGAAAATGAGAGGAAACAGGGAGAGAGAAAAACAAAGAAAGAAAAAGAAAGAGTGAAAACAGAAGGAGTTGAAAAGGAGAGGAATCGGGGAGAGAGAAAAAGAAAGAGTGAAAGGAGATGGAGTTAAAAAGGAGAGGAGAAGAGAAGAGAAGAAAAGAAAGAGAGAACAAAGAAGGAGTTGAGAAGGAGAGTATCAGACTTAGGGGGAGAGATTGGTCTGAGGGGGAGTAATTCAAAGTTTTCGAGTCATAAGTTAGCAAAATAAGTTAAGGTTTTGTCATCATCAAAAAGGGGGAGATTGTTGGAACCAAGTTGGTTCTAAGTACTTAGGATTTTGATGCTTACAAATGTACTCAATGTAAACTTATTTTGTATTTTGAATTATTAAGTTAAATGCCCCAGAAACTGAAGGAAACAGAAGCAGAGATCAAAGGAAAATGAATTCTAGAATTTCCAGAAGATGTTCCAGGATGTCAAGACATCACCAGACGATATACCATGGATCATACCATTGGAAAGCCTGCCAGAAGGAGAATTGTTCCACACAAACAGGAGTCAAATATCAATTTTATTCCAGAAGTTATTCTGACTAGAAGATGGCCTGGCAGTGAAAAATTACACAGTCCAGACTTGACCAGAAGGTATGTTTATGAGTCCAGAACAAAAGGATCAATTCAGATTTGGCCTAGATCATAAGATAGCATGATTCAGGGCATGGAACTAAGTCCAGACCAACAGAAATGAGTTCCAGAATCAATCCAGACCTGGTCCAAAATTAAAGGTAAAATGTCCAGACTGAAATATTTTTTGTTCAAGTTAATTTCAATTTGTTCCAGACCAAAGTCCAGAATCTATCCAGATCAGAGTAAAAATTTCCAGATCAATGGTTCAGAAATAATTATTTGGTCCAGTGATGGTCCAGATCAGAAAATCAGACCATGGCCCAGTGGTGGCCGAAATCAGAGGGACAGACTGTGCGCGTCCAGGAATGGCCGAAATCATAGGATCACAAAATATCAAATAGGCTGGTCCAGATGTGGACTATCGCATGAAGATCCAACGGTGCAGATTTGATCATGAGGATTAAAGAATCTGAGAAAAATGCTCAAAACAGAAGCGGAGCAAAATGTTCAAAACAGATCAGTGAGCAAAAGGCTCGAAACAGAATCTGAGCAAACTACTCCAGAATATTTTCAAAACAGATTCTTCGAAATATACTGCTGAAGTAAAGCATCAGTGAAGTTTTAAAGTTCAACTATAAATAGATACTTAATGCTGAAATATAGTATCGAAAATCACAAAAGAGTCATACACTTCCAAAGCAAGCACTCTCAAATTTTCATATAAGTCAATTGTGAGTTTCAGCTTTCAAGAAGCAAGTACTCGGTTATTTTCTTTCCACTGTGGCAAATCTAAGTTGTTGAAGTAGAGTCTACAATCTGAGGGAGTCAGTAGAGGTAGCAGGTTACTTGGCAATTAGATAGGGTTGTATCTAAGTTGTTGAAGTAGAGTCTACAAACTGAGGGATTCAGAAAGGGTAGCAAGGTACTTAGCAATTAGATTCATAGTGTTGTGAATTCTTCTACAATCTGGGGTGTCAGATTGGCTGAAGAACAGGAGCTGTTTTTCCTCAAAGAAGTCTAGGATTGTTAGACTATTTGAGAAGACTGACTTGGAGGGTCAGTAGCAAGGTTGTAATTCAAGGTTGAATTAGTGAAATCCTTCAAGGCGAAGGGACTGGACATAGCCTCGTTAATGGTGAACCAGTATAAAATCTGTGAGTTTTTATTTTTATTTTTATCCGCTGCTAACTCTGTTTTAATTATACATCAAGTTTTGTTTTTAAAGTATTAAAACAGGAAAAGTATTCAAGTTAAGTCAAACACAATTCAACCCCCCCTTCTCGTGTTTGCATCTTCATTATCCACTTAACATGTGGCTAAGGTTCGTATGATTCCCCAAAAATCCTGAAAATTTACGCAAAATACCATTATATTTTTTATTTTTTAGAAAAAAAAAATCATGAGATATGAATTAAACTATGTAGAATAATTATTGTGAATATATTTATATACATATATATATATATATAAATTTTTCAATATATGAGTTATTTTTGGTTTATATGGATGTTGTTATGATGAAAGGGACTATTGGTTTATGTAGTGAAACTCTCACAAGGGTGGCTCTATGATTCTAAATGAGGTTCCTAGAGCCAATAATCCTATTTTCGAATATTGTCAACAACAATAGGTAAACTATTTGGAGTGACAATACCTTTGACAAGATCAAACTCTAGGTGAGATCTTCAAGTTAACCAAACAGGATGTACATCTAGAAGGCTGTCACTACGCAACCTCGAAACTAAACTTAAGTTTTGTTCAAACCCGGGTATAAGGTTCCACTCATAAGTGTGTGTCTTAATAAAAGTGTGGGGTGTGGAATAAACACAATTCAATAGCTTCATAATGCTAATAAAACATATGTACATGCACAGAAAATAATAATAATAAATAAATAAATAATTAAATAAATAAATAATTAAATAAATAAAAATAATAAAATGACTCACTAGCTTAAAAAAATATTATAATGACAACTAGTGTTTATTAAGAAATAATAAGCCCATAATGTATTTGAAAATGAAAATCAAACAAATATAGAAAAAGTTAAAAAATTATGCACAATTAATTATGTTAGGCTTGACTCTCTAAGGGTCCTTAGTGGAGTCACCAGTTGTTGCGGCATAAATTTTGGGTGTTTCTCGAATTCAATGGAGTCCCCACCAAAGTTTATTTAAAATACGGAAAACATTGGAAAACCCTTAAAAAGAAAAAAATGGTCTTTGAAACCAAATTTTGAGTTCGGGAGTCGATTATGCGTAGGGAAGGTATTAGCACCCTACGACATCCGTGAAAATACGGTTACCTATAACTAATTGTGCAAAATTAGTATTAACTTAAATATATTTATTTCTCCTTATTATTAAATATGAATATCAATTATTTATTTTTAATGTGATTTTGAAATAAATATGTGCGTAAAGAAAAAAGGGAAAAAGGAAATTTTTTATTAATGTGCTTGACAAGAGTGAGAACTTGCTCTTACGTATCTCCCGGTACGATGGAGAAATCAAAGTTACGTAGTTCTTAGGTAGAAAAATGTGGATGTTTTGATTGCTTTTAAAGAAATTGTGTGGATTGTTGATATAAAAAAAGTGTTTTGACATAAAAAAGGTTTGTTAGATTTGAATAATTATTTTGAAAAAAAAAATGAGTTTTAAGACTATCAAGTTGCACAACTCGTGTTTCAAAAACTCAAGGAGTAAAAGGATGTCTCATTTAGTTAATCCGTTTAAAAATATTTTTATTATTTTCGGTTTTAAAATTGAGTCTTAAAGCCAACAAGTAGTACAACTTGTGCCTTAACAACTCAAAGATTAAAAAGATGTCACATCTAATTAATCTAATATTTAAAAAAGTTAATTTTAGATTCATTTTATTTTTTTTATAATTTTATAACATATATGATTTGTCTTACAACCCCTGCAAAAGCAGCAAGCCTAAGACTACACATCATCGGCATTTGCATGTACTATTGATTAACAACAGAGCATAGCAATGTGCTTTACAACTGCAAAATAAATAAAAGCGAAAATTCATAAAAACTTAAAACAAGTTAAAGCACATAAAAAACAAAATAACAATCCTATCATAGAAAATAAATTAATACTTTTTTCTAAAGACAAAACGTGGAAACATTGCTTCCATTCTCTTTCGTTGTATCTTCGTTCCGTTGCTTTCTTTATTTTCAAATATTCTTCATAATATTTCATACAAAGAGCTATGGTAATAAGCCACTATTATTGTTATTAACTAATAGTGGTAAGGAGGAGGAGGTGAGTGAGGGAAAGAAGAGGCCGAGAGTGAGGGGGAAATAAGAAGAGGCCGAGAAAGACGAAGAAAAAAGAAAGGCTGAGAGAGAAAAGGAGACCGAAGTAGAGAGTGACGGATGACAGTGGTGGTGACGATGACATCATTAAAGGTTTGATTTTTTTTAGTTTTTTACTTTTCATTTACAAGATTATCTTATTCTACTCTTATAAATCAAAACTTTATTAAAAAAATAATTATAATATAAAGATAGAAGAAAAAAAATTACCTTAAATCGTCTTGCTGTTTGTTTTTCTTGGTAACTACTCTGTTTGCTTTCTCTTTGAGTGTTTTTGTTAGTATCATATTTTCTTTGTTTTGAAATAAATAATTTTGAAGATGAAATTGTATTGTGGTTCCTCTATTCAATTTCTTTTTTTTTTTTTACTTTTCTTTTGAAAATAATTTGTCCTATCTGAAAAATTAAGCTCCCTTTCCTCTAAAAAAAACAAATCTCTCTTTTTTATTGATTTTTGAACTCAATTTATAGACTAAAGCGATGAATCTTTCTGTTCATGAGATAAAATTAAGTTATGGATTTTGTATGGTTTTGTTGCAAATTTTACACAATATCAGATTTTGAGTGCACAAGTGGTACAAGTAATAACCTTATTAGTCTGAAATAAAATAAAATGAAGCAAATAACTGGTTTGTTACATGTTTGTAGTAGGATACTAACAAGGCCAACAACATAAAGGAAGGTTTGTAGTAGGATGCTAACAAGGCAAGCAAGATAAAGGAAGGTTTGCATTAGGATGCTAACAAGGCAAGCAAGATAAAGGAATGTACACAATAGAAACAGTAGAAAAAAGAAGAAGAAAACAAAGTGAGTTCACAACGTTTTTCTTTTTGTTTTATATTATTTTATTTTTGGTGTTAAATGAGAACACTTATGTAAATTATGTACTCAAAAAAATTGGACTAAGTTGTAAAAATGATGATCTTCAGATTTTTATAATAATATTTATAAAGTATTTATTAAACATATTATTACTTTGAATTACATTTAAATAGTCGGACAAAATTAGGGTACTATAGTAGTCTCTTGGAGATTGCAGCTTGAAGCACCTTTTATTTATAGACTGGGGAAAATTGTTGATGGAAAAGACAAATATAATTGTTGGGTAGATGTCACAAGATGTTATAGTATGTTTAAGTGTCATCTGTAACCTGGGTAAATATCCTTTTCTTTCTGGGTAATCCTCCTCTCCCTTGAGGATATTTATGATAATCCTTTTTCTGTTATAAACATGGTAGATGAGCTTGATCATCCTCTTGATAGCTTGAGACATCCTGTCATGAGATGTAAAGTAGGATGTATGAACTTGCAATGAGTTGTCCTTTGTACTTGCATTGTAGAACGTTCTCTTTTTGAAGTCATCATGTATGAATGTTCTCAACTCTAAAGAATATGCATGGTTATGATTGGAAAACAAAATCAAATCTTCATAAAGAGTGAGTTTTTCTTTGACATGTGAACAATGTTAGCTTGTCCCTTTCAAAATATTGCTTTTGTTCTTTGTGTCATATGAGAATGTTCTTTTGTATTATAACCCACATTCTTTTTATTTGAATGATAAAAGTAACATTCCTTTTGCCATATGTGTCTTGATTGTCATCAATGAATGTTCTCAGTTCTTCAATTAATGAGACTGATGATTACAAATGAGTATGTTTAAAAAAAAAAATTATGCTTCACAAAAACATCTAAAGATTAATACACTCAAGAACACATATTAGATCACTTCATAAAATCATAATTAATTAGATCTTTGTCTAATTAAAATTTTTTATCATTAAAATATATTTATTAAGGGATTTTTCCTCTACAGTAGGTTTCTTGTATATGTTATATTTTGTAATTAAGATCATTAGTCCTTAAGAGAAACTCCAATGCAATTAGGGTTTTTGACCGTTGTTGTGATTATATGAAATCAAGATGTAGAAATGGATCGTATCGAATCTTCAGATATTTTGAACCAGCATCTAACACTTGTCCAAATACGTCTTCATAATTGATTCAATGTATCTTAAGAAAAGCGTTACAAAAACTAGAGGATGTCATGTCTATCTTGACTTAGAGGATAAGTTCAACTTTGAAGAGCAGATGGTGTTGAAATGTTGACTTTGTCAAAGTTCTGGGTTCAAATGTTTGAATTAAGAAAATTGATTTTTTATCAGAGTGTTTACTTTGTAAAAGTATTGACTTAATGTGTTGATCAGATGAACAACTGGTTTGCAAGAATTATCAGACATAAAATTATCAGAGTGAGCTTGTATTATTAGAGGCGCGTTGAGACCGCGTTTATCAAAATCAGACACAACTTTAATAAATTCTTTATAACATTGTCTTGATTTCTTCATTTATTTTCTTTATTCATCAGATGATGCATTATAAAGCCTTTGAAACCTATAAGAGAGGATCTGCACACTTAAATATTCATTAGTATGATAAATTATTTTCACAAAATAACTTTTGTTATCATCAAAATAATTAATAGTGATTGTTCTCCAAATCAACTTGGGTTCGAATCTCAAAAGACACTATAAGCTTGTAAAAAAAACTCATGATTTAAATAATTTACTAAGTGATGATAAAATGTAATTCAAAATTTTCCGTTGAAATTTTGTCGTGTTTTAGACAATCGAGTAAATTTTTTCTGGCGATAAAATTTGAATCAAACTCTAATTTCGATGGGAAAATAAATTTGTTTTCGTGGAGTTAATTGTGATATTTTTTAGTGTGGTTATATCTTTCGGAGTTGAAATGTTTAATGGGATGATTTTAAATCAGGTGATTTTTATGTGTAAAATTAGGAATTTTGATGGAATGTTTGCACGATTTATCGGGTAACTTCATTTGTAGTGAAATTAAGCTTGATCACACATTGGAAATACTCTTTAATCTTTTAAGCATTATGAGATAAATATTTTATATAAGGAATGAGTGGCCTAAAATTCCCCTCATCTTCAGTGATTGGTCCCAACTAAATTGATGCTATAAATAGCAGCAAAATGTTAGCCACAATTCTTAAATAAAATTTTATTGGATTAGGAATTAGGTGAATTTTACGCGTTGTTTCAATTTTCAAATCCAAACTTAAAATTTGGTGAAAGTTAAATTATAATTTTTGGTATTTATCTGTATTTGAGATGGAAAATTCAAAAAAAAATTTATAAAAAGGAACAAGAAAAATCGATCTTATATTTATAGACAAAGGTAATACAAAATTATCATACGTTCATAATAAATTAGTAATCGTTTATTGTTATGAAAAATAGATTTTGAGACAATAAATTGTATTTAATTTATTTTGTGAATTTGACGTATTCATTCAGTGAAAAAGAGGAGATCACGAAGTCCTAATCTTTTTAATTAAATTTTATCTTGGTTGAAATGTTATTAACTCATTGAAATCAAAACACAATCTCAATAAATATGACTTTTTTCATCACTATTATTATCTGCACAATTTAATACACTTGTCAAATTGTTATTATTAAACTAATTTGTATTTGAACTATATAAATAAATTCTTATCACGAACTGTTTTATAATCAAGGATCAAAATTGTGTGAATTAAGTTTGTCTCTTCGGATTAAACACATTAACCAACCTTGAAATTATGTAACAGAATGATTGATTTTTCCAATAATAGAATGAAAAGAAATATAATATAAAAATATTCAAATAAAACAAAAATCAATGAACTATATTGCTCTCTCAATCTCATTTAAAATATTTGATTTGTTATTCTTTTGGTCTCAAATTGTTTATCCTTTTATAATAATAACATAACAATAACTAGTTTTTTTCATTAATAAATTCTTATTTATTGTATCTTAACTCGTTAAACTACTATAAGAAAACTGACTTTTATTGACAGACAAAGTTTGTCACTAAAAGTCAAAAATTGTAGGTAAATATCAATAATACTATGAGTGACACTCAAATTTACTGTCAACTTTAAGGGCGTGTCTTGCTACACTTTGAGGACTGTCACTACATATTGAACTGTCACTATAGGTTTTTGATTTCTACCTACGACAGTGACTGTCACTAAAACCTAGATAAATATAAATAAAGAATTGATCTATTTCTACGGTTTGTCTGTCACTAAAAACATAAATATAAATAAAAAATTAATTTATCCCTACAGTATTGTCTGTCACTAAAAACTAGATATATACAAATAAAGAATTGATCTATTCCTACAGTATTTTCTATCACTAAAACTTATTTATTATTATTTATTAAATTAAATTTATTTTATCTGCCTACTAATTGTAATTCTAAGTTATTATACATCAAAAGAAAGTTACATAACACATTCAAGTTATGAAAGTTAGGCACAATAAGACTAATTCATGAAAGCTAATAACATGAGTTAGAATATATAATTAGGCACACAATCTATTTGTGAATTGTGACAGTAAGATTATGAGAATGAGTTATTTCAAATTTATCATCAAAGTTTAAAATTCTTACAATTACATCAGCTGCCTTTTCAGTAACAATGCTTCCATCTTTTCGAGTTCGAGTATTAATGTAAATTTGTGCTCGTGATGGTTGCTTTCCTCTAGCTTTTTCCGTCTAATATTAGTAACAAGAATGGCCACTTAGATACTCACAATCTTTCTGTCATAAACAAAATGCATAAATTCAGCAAGTTTGGAAAGAAAAAAAAACAAATAATTGCATGAAGTTGTTGGAAGTTTTCCACAAAAATGCACAAACCATTTATCCTAAAAGCTTAAATTGTTAAGCAAAGAAATGATTTTACTACTATTTTGACACACCTTCACACAAGAGTTTGAAGGGTAGACAAAGTACATGCCCATCCTAACTTGTACCCAAATTGCCTCTTCAAAAAAAATTTGTACCAAAATTCAACGTTGATTTGAAGAAAAGAATGGCAACTACCAAGAATCAAACTCTAGACCACATTTTTATAAAGGCTCTAGAAGCATGTCAAGAATCATTAATCTCAAAATCTTAAACTATTAGATGAAAACTCATAAATAGTTTGATATCTCACATAAGAATATAGTGAGAGTACCTGAAGAAGATAAAAAGAGATTGGGAGCAATCTCTTAAGTACATGCAACAATCTCGACCCCAACTGTATCATAAACAGAGAATTAATAAATTAATTAGGGAACCAAAACATTAAACCTTAAAAAGTAAAACTTCTCCAGACATGAATTTTGATAAATAAAAAACATATTTTATGAATAATGAATTGCATAAACAAATGCATTGCCAAAATTTCATCAAGCTTAAATCTCTAATCTTGCCAAATAAATGGGCTCAACACACTCACTAGAAGCCAAAATCACTCAAACAATATTCAGCAAAAACGAAAAGAAAAAGAAAAACAGTAATTATCAATTTATCAATAAATTTTTAAAACGGGAAGATAATATAATAAAATGAGTAGGACATAAGTACTGAGAAAAACAAACCCAAAATGATTATATAACTTACAAGTATTAGCTCGTGAGGAATTTGAACACCATCAGCACCAACAAATGCACCTCAATTTATCCGCTCATCTTATAGTGTTTCACCTAAAACAAAACAAAAGGAATATTAAGGAATATAACAATGACCATTTATCAAAAGAAGGGAGATATCCACAGACTGAGATTTCTTTTTTCATTAAGCATTATCTAGTATTCATTAGGTTTATCCATAAAAGAGAGTTTAGGAAATTTTCCAAACTTATCAGGATGCGCGACAACTGTCCCTTAAAGCATCAATGAAGCTGAATGATAGAGAATATGTGAGTCATGGAAGTAAATATAGAATGAAGTATATCTTCAAGGTTCCAAGACTATGGGTTCTAACAGCTGAAAAAAATTAAATAAAAGCATTCATATGGAAGTTTATATAGAATATTGGACAGACAAATAAACTTACTCTACAAGCTACATATTCAGATTAAATAACCCTTCCAATGGTAGAAGTAATAATATTCATCAACAAATGAAATTCACCCAATAAAGCAGGATTAGACATTGTCATATTGATAAGAAAATTGAATTTGTGACATTAAAACCTTGGTCAAGAACATATCATGAAAAGTTCTTGCTTTCTCCTTCAGCTTGGCTTCATCTAGTGTGCTGTATATAATTTGAAGAATATACAAGTGATGAAATGAATACATACAAAGGTAACAATAAAATCAATAAATAAAATTATCACCCCTGCCCCTTCATATGAATACCATGTACAACAAAGATATTTTTAACTTAAATAAAAACCTCAATTCTTGATTTATGTCACTCAATTTCCTTGTCATGCTCCGATACTCCTTCTCAAGAAGTGGAATCATCAATGGTACGTTATTTTGTATACCTAGCAGGTTAGTTCTTGGGATTTAGCTGTAGAATATAAAAAAATGATGGATTTACTAATTATTGTCTAGAGAAAAAAAATCTAAGACAGATAAACCTCTTTTGTAGTATTTTTTCCAGAAACAGCCTAAGCTTGCTGACACCTATCCTACTTCTTTCTTGCTTTGACAATCCTTTTGCCCAAAATGGAATAGATGCTCATAAATATCCACTCGAGAGCGCCGTTTGCAATTGACACAATTGGTGCAAGGACATAAAATTTTTCCATCATTTGATTTTGCAAATGCAAAATCAAGAAAATTAATAACTCCTCTAATGTACTTCTCTTTATTAAGAGAGTTGTTAGAATTGTAGGATATCCAACTCTTATCCATTTAATTCAATACAATAAACTGAAAAATTGAATGAAATAACACAAAAAGTTAATAAATATAACTTAAATATAAAGAAAGGAAAAGAAGAATATATACTAACATAGAATAAATATAGCTGAAAATATAGTTTAGATATAAATAAAGGAAAAGAAGAATAGAATAAATCAAAGCACATAAATAAATTATATTCAAATTGAATTTCATAAAGTAGAACAAACATACACGACATGTTCTTCAATTGGAGCTAGTTGATATGTGTCAACAATTAATTGAGTTTTTCACAATCGATAACACTAATTAACATGAAATTAGAAAATCAAGTATATCTATAGTTAATTGAATGAAGGATATACAGTTGACTTGACTATGTGTGCCCTTGGTTTCAATTTTGCCCAAATATAATATCAAGGTGAGTGAGTAGATTCAAAATTTCAAACAAACCGATGAGAGATCGAATCAAAGTAAATATGAAAATCAATTCAAATTTGATCGTAATCTAAACGAAGAATAAAACTAATGAATCGAAGCAACCTAGTATTTAAACCTAAATCGAATAAATAAAATGAAGAAAAAAAAGTGAAATCGGAGGGAAAAAAGAAGTGCTTGGACTCTTTCAAAAATATAATTCATTAAACTCTAAATTAATTTTTTTTTGCTATAATGAATTAAAAAACCACTCTCAAAAGTGAGGTTCAATTTTAAATAAAAAAAAATTGAGAAAAAAATTTGATTTAATTTTTAAATAATTATTAATTCACCCTCAATGTTTACTTACATGTGTAAATATTAAATTAAAGTATTTGATATTATATTTTCACCATAAAAATATTACTGAATTATAGAATATAATAAATCACTCTTTTTTTTGGGTGGAAGCCATAAAAATATTATTGAATTCATTTTTTGGAATAATTGAATTTTTTTTATGAGTATTTGGATGAATAATTTAGAATTTTTTTAAAGTTAAATTCATATATTGATATTAAATGAGAATAGGTGACACTATCTATTTTCTATAGTTAAAAGTAACTATAGTGACAATAAAGGAGATGTCACTAAAAATTAAGTGTCACAATAGATCTATTTTTTTGTAGTTAACATCTCAACTATCTGCAATTAATAAGAGTATTTTAGTAAATGAAACTAATTTTATCATTAAAATCAAAAAAATTAATTATTTTCTTTTGAACCGTACACAAATCAAATCAGACAATTAAAATGAGACAGAGGAAGTATTATTAGTTCATAATTTCACTTTTACTTTTTGACAGTCATAATTTTCACTTTAAAACATGAAACACAAATAAATTGAAGTTTTATAACATTATTTATTTTAACAAACCTATGATAGTCAATTTTTTTGATGAAATTACCCGTAGAACTATCCCCTACTCATAAAATATAATCCAACATGAAACTTTGAATTACACAAAATCTTGAGTTATGATGGTTTTTATTTGTTAAAATATATCGTTTAAAATTAGTCATTTAAATTTGAGTGAATATGAATATAGAGATAAGGTAGTTTGGTGATTGTGAGGAGAAATAAGAGTTTTTTCTTTTTACAAGAGTAACATAAGAGTTGGAGAAATAAAAAAGTGTGAAATCAACTTTTCAAATTAATATTTATTACAATTAAATTACGTAATATTTTTGTTAAAATTTAAAAGTCCTTATGTGAATTTGGTAATATATATCGTTAAACCCAATAATGTCTAATCATGAATTATAAAGCCACATTGTTTTAAGGGAAAGATTCAAAACTATGCAGATTCAAAAAGACACATTAATTTAAGTCTACATTTGTTGCATATTAACATAATGGTATAGATAATAGGAGAGGAACAGAGAGGAAAAGAAGAAGAAAAATGGTCATTAATTTATTCATGAAATGTAGTATTTCTATCTTACTTGGTTCTCTTCCCCTCTCACAATGCATTCTCCACTTTGTTGTACAAGAAACTAATTAAATTCTGAGAAGTGTTCAAAGCAAAAGATATATATTGCCCTTAAAAAAGAGTTGGTATATGGCTTAGAAAGGCAAGGCATTAAAAAAAGTTGTTCAATTGGTAGTACTCTAAAATTGAGAAGATTAAGAAAGATTGAAGATTTTGAATTGATTAAGAGGAAATGTTTCCCTAAAATAAAATAAAAAATGGAATCACTAAATGTTGTCAAAACTGATGTGCACATATAAATTGTTGGAACATAGTGTGTGAATTTAAAAATTGTTGAAGTCCTACGGTGAAAAAATCTTATATGTTGAGTAGTTTTCATCACTATATAAAGATTCTCAAAGTTTTATTGAAGTCCCACATTGGATAGAAAACATATGTGGATTTGCTTCCATCACTATATAAAGAGTGACAATCTATTATGAAAGGCACACCAACGTTGGATGCATTTCCGAGTCATTTCTCCCTTTCTTTTAGTCCCTTCGATTTTTGAGTGGTCATAATACCACTGTCCTTTTAGAGCGATTTTTATGCCGTAGTCCCTTCGAGATTTTTGAGTGGTCATAATATCACTATGCTTTTAGAGTGGTTGCTATGCCGTAGTTCATTTGATTTATGAGTGGTCATAGTATCATATGAAGGTGCAAACACGAGAAGGGGGGGTTGAATTGTGTTTATACTACTTGAATTCTTTTTCTGTTTTTTATGATTATTTGAAATCTGAAATATAATCAAGCAGAATTAGCAGCGGATAAAGTAAAATAAACAACACAATGATTTATCACGGTTCACCATTAACTAGGCTACATCCAGTCCCTTCACCTCGAAGGATTTTTCCACTAATTCAAAACCTTTGAATTACAACAATACTACTGACCCTCCAAGTCAGTCTTCCTAAACAGTCTAACAATCCTAGACTTTTGAGGAACACAGCACCTTGACTTCACAAGTCAAGTCTTCTCCTACCAATCTGACAACCCCAGATTGCAGAAGGGATTTCAACACCTTGAATCTAATTGCTAAGTCACCTGCTACTTCTTCT
Source organism: Cicer cuneatum (assembly GCA_037974295.1). Lineage (NCBI taxonomy): Eukaryota > Viridiplantae > Streptophyta > Magnoliopsida > Fabales > Fabaceae > Cicer > Cicer cuneatum. The sequence continues at coordinate 40,187,132 of JBBPBO010000004.1, read as the reverse complement.
GACTCTTCTGATTGTAGACTCTACTTCAACAATATAGATTTAACACAAGGGGAACGAAAACAAGAGTGCTTGCTTCTGGAAAGCTGATACTCACAATTAACCTCACTGAAAACTTGAGTGTTTGCTTCTGGAAGTTTATGACTCTTTTACTGATTTTCGATGCTAAGTCTTCTACCTTGAGCCTCCTTTTATAGATGAGAATTAGGGTTTCTTCCATGATCAAATTTGAGCTGTATCTGTTCAGTTTCTCTTGCAAAAATAACTTGGCCAATCCTGTTTCACTTAAATAAAAATCGTATCAAAATTTAATCAAGTCTTCTTCAAATTTTAGATCAAGTTATCACTGATTTTCATCATGATTAAAATCTGGACCGTATGATCTTCTGATCTCGACAAACTCTGGACTTTATGATCTGATATGCCCCAATTCTGTGATCCTCTGATCTCGGCCAACACTGGACCATATGATCTGTTCTTTTGATCTCGGCCAACACTGGACCATATAATGTGATCTTTTGATCTCGGCCAACATTGGGCCATGATACTTAATTCTGGACCATTGATCTGAATATTTTCCCTCTGATCTGGACCAAGTCTGGACTGAGTCTAGATTGAATCTGAATTAAATATGGACTTATGATATTTTAATCTGGACATTTATCTTCTGAACTAGATCAAGTCTGGATTAAATCTGGACAATCATTTCTTCTGATCTGAACTGAGCCTTATGTTTTGGACCATGCTATCTTTTGGTCTTGACCAAGTCTGAACCAAGTCATTTGTTCTGGACCAGTTATCTTCTACTCTGGACCAAGTCTGGATTAAGTCTGGACTGATTCTTATATTCACGACCAAGCTATCTTCTGGTCAGGATTAAGTCTAGACCAAGTCTGACTTATGATTCCTTCTGGTCTGGACCAAGTCTCCCTCTAACAAGCTTCCTTCTAGTCTGGACCAAGTCTCCTTCTGGACTCTGCTTTCTTCTGATCTGGGCCAAGGAAGATATCCTCTGATGGTCTTTTTTTTCCTTTGATGTTTGCCTTTGATAACATCCTCTGATATCCTCTAGAGGTGTATCCTCTGGTGCCTTCAGGATGCATCCTCTGGTACCCTCTTGTACATTATCTGGCCTAACCTTCTGGTGACATTTCTATCCTCTGGTTGCTTCCTCTGGATGTATCCTCTGGTGGTGTCATCCTCTGAGTTTGCACAACTTCTGATTTGTTCTTCTAAGTCAAAATACTATTTACATAAAATACTTTTGTTAACATCAAAATTCTAAGTATAGAACCAACTTGGTTTCAACATCATATTCTGAGTGGCTTTAATCGCCATATTGAGAGTAACTTCAACCGTCATAATGAGAGTGGCTTTAACCGCCACATTGATGGTGTAATTCTAGAACGGTTTTCTACAATGCAATGGAACTCCGATACAGTGAATATGAGCTGTTTTATCCTGGGGAAGAAAGCTGAAGAATTAACTCATGGAAGGATAATGATTACCTTTATAAGAATTATATTTTTAATGGTCTTGTTGATGATCTGTATGAATACTAGAGTTCCAACAATAGTGCTAGACAGGTGTGAGATGCTATAAAGAAGAAATGTGATACCGAGGAAGTTGGAGCTAAAAAGTGTATTGTAGTTGCTACCTCAAATATTAGAGTATCAAATGACCGATGACAGATCCGTGGAGGTTCACTCATATGAAATTCAGAAGATAGCTCATGAGAGGTATGACTTTAGATGAATTTCAAATTGATTGTTATTATCGACAATTTGCCTTTGTTTGGAAGGATTTAAAAAAACAAATTCTCTCAAAGCATAAAACAAAAGAATTTTCTCTAAAGAGTATGATAACTCGTCTCTAAAGATAAGAAAAAATATTGTTTATGATTTTTTCTGAATAAGGTAGTTTACTTACTCTATAGGAGCAGATTTGTACACCAATTTCAAATATGATGTTTTTGTTGGCAAATGGTACATCTGAGGCATGTTTAAATTAAATGTTGAAATTAAGAATGTCTCGTACTGTTTACATGTTGTGTAATTTTAATATTTAGCATGCTAGACTTTGTCATGGTGAAAAAATATGTAATTTCAAACTTAAGTAACTCAGGTTTAATGCCAAAGTTATCTTTAAATCATTTCGAAAAAAATTTGATTTTTGTAGTTAAGCTAAAATAACAAAGGGTTCACATAAATCTTTAGTTAGAGAATATGAGTCTTTAGATTTATTACACTTTGATATATGTGAACTTGATGGGACGTTAACAAGAAATGAAAAACGTTATTTTATCACTTTTATTGACGATCGTTTTGACTATACTTTTGTATATCTAATGAAAAATAAAAGGGAAGCGCTTAATATGTTTAGGATCTTTGTAACTGAAACTGAAAATCAATTTTGTAAAAAGATTAAGAGGTTTCGTAGAAATAGAGGAATAGAGAATGATTCTAGTTTATTTAATGAGTTTTATAAATCGCAAGGAATTATACATGAAACCACAACACCCTATTCACCTGAAACGAATAGTAGAGCTGAAAGAAAGAATATAACTCTTTCTATGTTTTGAATAGAGTTCCTAAATCTAAAAATAAAACATCTCCTTATGAGATAATGAAGATAAGACAACCAAACTTGTCTTATCTTCGAATATGGGGTTGTCTGGATTATGTTAGAATTCCCGATCCTAAGCAGATTAAACTCGCCTGTAGAGCCTATGAATGTGTATCATTGGGTATTTAGTAAACATTAAAGCGTATAGGTTTTATGACCTAAATGCTAAAGTGATCATAGAGTCAAATGATGTTGACTTCTATGAAAATAAATTCCCTTTCAAATCGGGATATAGTGGGGGCAGCGAACCAAGTCACGTTCTTGTGACAAGAAGCAGTGAAAGCAACAAACAAGGCGAAATAGAAACTCGAAGAAGTAAGAGAGTCAGAGTAGCTAAAGATTAGGACCCGAATATACGACCTATAATTTAGAAGAGGATCCTGCAAATCTTAGAAGTTTTGTCATCGTTGGATGCAGATTTATGGCAAGAAGCTATAAACGATGAAATGGATTCTCTAGAGTCTAACAAGACTTGACATTTGGTAGACTTGCCTCCTGGTTGCAAACCAATAGGTTGTAAATGGATTTTGAAAAAGAAACTAAAACCCGATGGAACTGTTGATAAATACAAAGCACGCCTTGTAGCCAAGGGTTTTAGACAAAGAGAAAATATAAATTTCTTCGACACTTTTTCACCAATCACTAGAATAACATCTATTAGGATACTCATTTCTCTAGCAGCTATTCATAACTTGATGATACACCAAATAGATGCTAAAAAAACTTTTTTAATGGTGATCTAGAAGAAGAAATCTATATGGAACTACCTGGAGGTTTTGGAATTCATGGACAAGAAGACAAGGTCTGTAAGTTAGATAAATGATTGTAGATCTCAAGAATTAGGTTCAATGGATAGTAACAAGCCGTGAAGTTTTATAAGATGAACATGTTGTTATATATTAGGGAAGCATGATTCCTCAAGCGATGATAGGATTAGATAATGGAAACTGTTAATCAGAGCTATACTCCATGTGAAGTTGAGTACCTAGCTACAGGAGTACTCTTGATAGACTCACCTATGTGAATATGAAAGTGAGGCCGCTTCTTATGGAATTTTGAGGCAGAATTCTTAGAGCGTTCACTATACTGGGATAGACGTGCAAGGTCATTACTCAAGACTACGAGTCACTCTTGTTGAATCTGAATCTCACTTACTATGCAAAGGTTCAAGTCAAGTGGGGTATTTTTGAAACATAGTGTGTAAATTTAAAAATTGTTAAAGTCCCACATTGGAAAAATCTTATATGTTGAGTAGTATTCATCACTATATAAAGATTGTCAAACTTTTATTAAAGTCCCACATTGGATAGAAATCATATGTGGATTTGATTCTATCACTATCTAAAGAGTGTCAATATATTGCGAAAAGCACACAAAAGTTGGATGCATTGCCCAACTTTCTCTTTTCTCTATTTTTTATTTTGTTCGATATACTTCTGTGCCGCTTCTCCCCTTTCTTTTAGTCCCTTCGATTTTTGAGTGGTCATAATGAAAAAGAACAAGATCTATATTTTTGATGAAGACAAAAGACTATGTGTAAAGATCAAGATACAAGCTCAAAGTGAAATCAACCTTCAAGTCATATTAGGAAACTTAGGTTTTAAGGTACTTGATAAAAATTCAAATTACATTTCAAATACAATATTATGAGAACCTTCTATAATTTAGCATATGCATCAAAAGAATTTTATAAGTATTTAAATGCATAAACAAATATTTAAAAATAAAGTTTTTGACAAAAATCAAGGTTGTATTCGACTGCAGCTTCTCGTAGCCAAATACAAACGCTAAGTTAGTAGCAAAACATTCAGTTCTGTATTCGAATAAGACATGTCGTAGCCGAATAAAGATATCAAGTCAGTAGCTAGAACTAAAGATCTTTATTCGAATACGGAGAGTCGTAGCCGAATCCAGATAACAAGTTAGTAGCTAAAACTAGACTTTTGTATTCAACTACATCATCTTGTATTCGAATACAACTCAAGTCAGTGGCAAAAATCACATACTTGTATTCGACTACGAGGTATCGTATTCGAATACGAAGTTCAAATTTTGAATAAAAAATTGAACGTTACAGAAGTATATTCGAATACGCTGAGGCTATATTCGAATACAACTTCGAACCAATGCAAGTTCAGGTCCCGTCTGGATCATTGCATAAGTTCATCAAAACTTATGGGAACAATCACCACTAATCTGAAGTGTTGTCTATGGAGTATAAATACCTCATAGCTTCAGTTCTAAAAACGACCGCTCCTACCTACCAATCTTAGAACTATTTTCTGAAATATCAAAAACTTAAAAACCTCATTTTCATACATGCTTTTCAGAGAACTCCAAGAGCACGAAATAGAACTTGGAAGGATGGAAAAGAATGAAAGCTTAGAAAAGAAGACAAAGAGTATTGCCTTAAAAACAGAACCAAAAGAAATGATGAATAAAGAAAATTCAGATGAAGATGAAAACATCACCTTCTTGGTTAAAAAGTTCGGTAAGTTTCTTCAAAACGATAAAGCATTTAAGAAAAAGAAAACCTCCAGGAAGAAAGATGTATCCACTACAAATCAGAATTTCACTTGCTTTGAATGTGGGAAACAGGGACATATAAAAGCAGAATTTCCTAACATTATCAAGAAAAATGATACCAAAGGAAAAGATTTCAAAAAGGCATACATAGCATGGGAAGATAATGAAGTAAGTTCATCGTCAAATTCAGAAAATGACGAATGTGCAAACGTTGCTCTAATGGCATCCCACCAATCCAATGATGAAGAAGAGGTTAATAGTAAAAATACTTGTTATAATAATGATGACTCATGTGTTGAAAATAGTGATGCACAACAAGCTATAAAAGAACTACTTATGGAATGTAGAAATCTGTACAAAATAGTGTCAAATCAAAAGAAACAAATTTTATCTCCTAATAAAAAGATTGACACTATGGAACAAGATTTTGAAAATGAAAAACATAATTCTACATGCAATAAGTGTGATTCACTTTCCTTTAGAATTGTCCAAATGAATAGAGTTATTGAAAGATACAAAAAAGGATAAATTGGATTGGAAAATATATTTAACATGCAAAGATATTCAAATGATAAAAGTGGACTTGATTACTCAAAGTTTGATAAACCAAGTACTAGTAAAACTATCTTTGTCAAAGCAAGTAACCAATCCAAAAATGAGAAAGTAATAGCTATTCAAAAGGATCATCTTTGTTATAAGAAAAGTATTATTCAAAAGAAACCATGTTTTCCTAAAAAGAGTCCAACATGTTTCTATTGTGGTCTTAATGGTCACACACCTAATGCTTGTCACTTTAGGAACATTGGTGTTCCACAAGGGCATTATGTGTGGGTCAAGAAAGGTACTAATATTCAAGGACTCAAAACACTTTGGGTACCTAATAATCTATAAATCTTGTTTTGTAGGAATACATAGAAAGTACCTCTAATATGTGATACTTATATAGCTGATGTTCAAAATACATTATCGGTGACAAAACTAAGTTTTCAACACTAACTCTTGAATCAAAAGGTTATGTAATCTATGGAGATAACAACAAAGGAAAAATTTTGGGCATTGGAAATGATGGTATTGCTCCGTCTCCTTCAATCGAAGATGTCCTCTATGTTGAAGGATTAAAGCACAATCTCATAAGCATAAGCCAACTTTGTGACAAGGGTTACAATATAACTTTCAACAAGGATGAATGCATTATCCAAAATGAAGTAACAAGTGAAATTCAGTTTAGTGGTAAATGCTTTAAAGTTTTTTTACAATTAATCTTGATGATTTATCCTTAAAAATGAAATGTCTTATGGTAAGTGACAACAATGATGCATGGCTATGGCATAAAAGATTTGCACAAATCTATATGGATAATTTAAACAAGTTAGTCAAGCATGAACTTGTTGTAGGCTTACCAAAGATGAAATTCATTAAGGATAAATGATGTGACGCTTGTCAAAAGGGTAAGCAAACTAAAGTTTCCTTTAAACCCAAGAATATTGTGTCAACTTCAAGACCACTTCAATTAATACATATGGACTTGTTTGGTCCATCAAGAACTAAAAGTCTTGGTGGAAATTCATATGGACTAGTAATCGTTGATGATTTTTCAAGGTTCACATGGACCTTATTTTTGGCAAATAAAAATGAAGTTTTAAAGCATTTAAAAAATATGCCAAACTAGTCCAAATGAACAAGCAACCAAAATTGTATCAATTAGAAGTGATCATGGAGGAGAACTTCAAAATGTCTCCTTTATAGAATACTATGAAGAAAATGGAATCTTCCATAATTTTTCTGCACCAAGAACACCACAACAAAATGGAGTTGTTGAGAGAAAGAATAGATCATTGGTAGAACTTGCAAGAACTATGCTAAGTGATTCAAGTCAACCAAAATACTTTTGGGCAAATGCTGTAAGCACAGCTTGTTACGTATCCAACCGAGTAATAATCCGATCAATGCTAAAGAAGACTCCATACGAATTATACAAAGGAAGAAAGCCAAACATGTCTCACTTTCACATATTTGAATGCAACTGCTTTGTGCTAAATAATGGTAAAGTAATCTTGGCAAATTCGATGAAAAGGCTGACGAAGGTATTTTTATTGGTTATTCCTTAACTAGTAAAGCTTTGAGAATTTTCAATAAAAGAACTTTGATAGTTGAAGAATCTATACATGTATCTTTTGATGAATCTAACCCCTCTATAGAGGATAAAATTATTTGTGATGATGATGACTTTATAAGTGATGAGATAAGCAAGAACAATCAAGTTATGTTGGAACCAAGTTGGTTCTAAGTACTTAGGATTTTGATGTATACAAAAGCACTCCATGTAATCTTATTTTGAACCTTGAATTATTAAAACAAATGCCATCAGAAGCTGAAGTAATCAAAGCAGAAGATCAAAGGGTTCCAGAGATTGAATCCTGAAGGTACCACAAGATACTCCAGGATATCAAAACATCACCAGAAGGTATCTTTGCTGGCCCATATCAGAAGGAAGCAAAGTTAGAAGGAGACCTAGACCAGACCAAAAGGAAGCCTGCCAGAGGGAGACTTGATCAAGACCAGTAGAAGTCAAAAGTCAGACCTAATCCAGAAGTTATTCTGACCAGAAGATGGCGTGGCAGTGAAATGATAAACAGCCCAGACTTGATCTTGACTTAATCAGAGGATAAGTTAAAGGGTCCAGAACAAGAGATTCAACCCAGATTTGACCTAGACCAGAAGATAGCATGGTTTAGGGTATGAAACTAAGTCCAGATTAGAAGAAATGATCTACAGAATTGATCCAGAACTGATCCAAAATAGAAGGTAAAATGTCAAGACTGAAATATTATTTGTCCATATTTAATTTCAATTTAATCCAGACCAAGTCCAGAATTGGTCCAGATCACAGTGAAGATATTCAGATCAATGGTTCACATTTAAGTATATGGCCCAGTGTTGGCCGAGATCAGAAGATCAGACCATGGCCCAGTGTTGGCCGAAATCAGAAGGTCAGGATGTGTGGTCCAGCAGTGGCCGAGATCAGAGGATCAGTTTGCAAATCCAGGATGGCCGAGATCAGAAGATCAGAAGATGAGAAAGTGTGGTCCAGGGTTGGCCGAAATCAGAGGATCACAGCATATCACTTAGTATGGTCCAGATGTGGACTAGCGCAGAAGATCAAATGGTCTAGATTTAATCATGAGGATTAACGGTGGAGATTTTAATTTATTTTGATCAAAGTATTAAAAAGATTTGTTACAAAAATAAAGTGAAGTATTGTGGAACTCAGGAGCTGTTGGCGGGAAGAAACTAAAGACATGATTGGCCAGTTATTTTTGAAAGAAAATCTGAAGCTTAAAAAAGATATGTTTTTTATTTAAATGAAGCCCAATTGGTCAAGATATTTTTGCAAGAGAATCCATCAAGATTCAGCTTGAAATTAAGCTTGGAAGAGGCCCTAATCTGCATATATAAAAGGAGGCTCAAGGCAGAATACTTATTATCAAAAATCACAAAAGAGTCATACACTTCCAAAGCAAACACTCAAGTTTTCAGTGAGGTTAATTGTGAGTTCCAGCTTTCAAGAAGCAAGCACTCGTGTTATTTTCTTTCCCTTGTGTTAGATCTAAGTTGTTGAAGTAGAGTCTACAATATGAGGGAGTCAGAAGGGGTAGCAGATTACTTGGCAATTAGATTCAAGGCGTTGTAATTTCTTCTACAATCTGGGGTTGTCAGATTGGCAGGAGAAGACTTGACTTAGGAAGTCAAGGTGCTATATTCCTTAAGAGTCTACGATTGTTATACTGTTTGAGAAGACTGGCTTGGAGGGTCAGTGGAACTGTTGTAATTCAAGGTTTGAATTAGTGAAATCCTTCAAGGTGAAGGGACTGGACTTAGCCTCGTTAACGGTGAACCAGTATAAAAATTTTGTGTTATATTTTTACTTTATATCCGCTGCTAACTTTGTTTTTATTCATACATCATGTTTTGTTTTAAAAGTGTAAAAACAGGAAAAGTATTCAAGTTAGTCAAACACAATTCAACCCCCCTTCTCGTGTTTGCACCTTCAATTGGCATCAGAGCTCGGTCTCAAGGCTGAGCACTTAACACTATTTGAGGAAAGGTCCAAGGGGTTCAACAGGGCAGAATCCAGAGATGAACTAGGAGGCAACATCAACAGACCACCACTATTTGATGGAGAAAGGTTTGAGTATTGGAAGGACAGAATGAGATGTTTCTTCATATCTCAAGATCCTGAATTATGGAAGATGGTAGTCAAAGGATACACGACACCTACTGATCCAGAAGATCCAACTAAAGAACTAGACATGGATGATATGAAACCAGACCAGAGCAGATTATACAAACTTCATCACAAGTCTAGAAACATCAAGATCAGTGCCATCACATTCAAGGAATTTGACAGATGCACAGATAAAGAAACAACAAAGAGCATATTCGACAGTCTGGTTCTGACCTATGAAGGAAGCCAGCAGGTTCAAGAAGCAAGGGCTAACATACTGGTCAAACAGTATGAGATGTTCAAGATGGAAGATGATGAAAACCTTGATGGAATGTTCTGCAGATTCAAGACTCTGATACCTGGACTGAAAGACTTGAAGAAAAGTTACACAACAACAGATCATGTCAAGAAGATTCTAAGAAGTTTACCAACCATGTGGAGACCAATGGTTACTGCAGTTCAGCAAGCCAAAGATCTGAATAACTTAAGACTTGAAGATCTGATCAGCTCACTCAGGTCTCATGAAATAGAACTGGAAGCAGATGAACCAAAGAAGAAGAAGAATCTGGCTCTGAAGTCGAAACAGAAGAAAGCAGCAACGACAGCATCAAAATCAGAGGATAGTGACAGTGACTGTGAAGATCTGGGAAAAACAGGAAGAGGAGAGGTTCCAAGAAGAAACATAACAGCAAAGATAAGGAAGAATTTGACAAGAAGAACATCATCTGTTATGGATGCAATGAACCTGGACATATCAAGTCAGAATGTCCAAATCTGGAAAAAGGCAAACAGCACAAGAAGAATTCCAGATTCAGAAAGAAGGGTCTGATGGCAGCCTGGGATGTATCAGAATCAGAGGAAGAATCGTCTGATGAAGAAGAGGAAGAAACAGTAAAGATGGCACACATCAGGTCTGCCTTTAGACTTCACAAAGGTAAGAATTCAGGAAGGAAAGCAGGCAGAAGGAAGAATGATTGAAGCAGTCATTCAAGCAAGTCTGGAAGCACATCAAAGGGAGCAATTCTGGCTCTGATGGCTCACAAAAATTCAAGTTCGGAATACAGCTCAAGCTCTGGAACAGATTCAGAAGATGAAGACAATGAGGTATTTTCTGATCTCTCTAAATCTGAATTAATTGATGCTGTAAAAGACTTGTTAAATGCAAATAATAAGATGTCTTTAAAATTGAAAACTCTTAGGGAAGATAAGAAAAATGTAACCATAGAAGTCCAAGTTTTAAAGAATCGAAATTCTGAGTATGCAACTAAAAACAAAGATTTTAAAACTGAAGTTGCAAGACTCAAATCTTAAAACCAAACTCTCAAAAGTAATATATGTTCCACTTCCAAAACTGTTTGTGAATCTGATATGCATGAACAATTTTTTCAAAACTTTATTTCTAATGGAATGGAAATAAGTAAATATGCATATGTGATTTATGGAAACAGTAACACTGGAAAGAGAGGTCTTGGTTTTACAGAAATGATTACTGAAAGTAAAGCTGTTCATTCTGATGTTTTATGCATTGTTTGTGCTATGAAAGGTCACTCTGAACTATCTTGTCTAATGGTAAAATCTGAACAAGATAAGAGAGCTGTCAAGACTAACAAACCTGGACCCAATCAGTTCTGGGTACCAAAATATCAAATTGTCTATGTTGTAGATATTCTAAGCAACCAGAAGGAGACACCAACAATGGTGCCTAGACAATGGATGTTGGCAATGCACAAGCAGAAGAAGGTTTATGTTCCAACATCTACCAAACAGAAGTCAAGTGACTCTGGTAGAAGAAGTACTGGTCAACACACTACCTATCAGAACCAGAACCAGAATCATAGGAGGAACAGGAAATATCAAAGATATCACACGAATCAAAACAGGAAATGGAACCAGAAATCAGAACTGGAAACAGTATCAGAGGCATAGGTACTGGAACCAGAATCTGAATCAGTACCAGAACCCGAATCAGAACTAGTATAATTACCAGAATCAGTATAATCACCAGAATCACCATAAGTTTCAGAATCATCAGAGGAACATGGTGTATCAGGCAAAGCAGAAAGAGAGGAATCAGAATCAGGAGAGTTCTTCAAACACTCCAGTGAGATTCATCAAGACTACAAACCTGGAAGGGAATTCAAATCCCTTAATCCAAACCATGTAATCACAGAACATACAGATTCGAAATCTAAAAATCAGAAGCAAGAGGATTTTCAGAGTAAAACTGAAACTGCTGACATAGACGTTACATCTTGCTGTAAATACTATTATTATTTGATAATAATGTTTACTGTGATAACAAAAAGCTTGATCTTAACAAATCAAAGCTAGATAAGTATTCTGCAGGTTTTCAAACTTTCAGAGGAACCAGGTGATTCACACGAATTGAACACCTCAGCAGAAACAACATTCTAGTGGTTTCAAAAACAAGCAGAAACCACCAGAAGCAGAATTAATGATTTGGCTGTACTTAGTTCATTTTTAAATTATTTGATTTGTATTATGTTATAAGACAAACTACTTGATCTTGACAAATCAAAGCAAGATAAATATAGTGCAGGTTAACCAAAACCAAAGGGAGCAGAAGCAGAAGCAGAAGAAACAGAAGTACCTGGAAAGGTAGAGGATACAAGCAAGTCAGCAACACATGACAAATCTTCAAAACATAAATCTGAAGAGAAATCTGGATATTTACCAGAACTACAAACTGATTTATTAGAATCAGAAGCTGTTATAGATTTACCAGAACTAGAAGCTGTTACAGATTTACCAGAACCAGAAGTTGATTTATCAGAATCAGAAGCTGTTACAGATCTTCCAGAAACAGAAGTGGATGCAGACCAACCAATGTTGATGAAGATTTGGCAGAAGAAGGTTGGATACTTGCAATGCAAGAAGAGCTGAATGAATTCCAAAGGAATGATGTTTGGGATCTGGTACCCAGACCAAACAAAAACATTATTGGAACCAAGTGGGTGTTCAGAAACAAACTAAATGAAAAAGGTGAAATGGTAAGGAACAAAGCCAGACTTGTAGCTCAAGGATACAGTCAACATGAAGGTATAGATTACACTGAGACGTTTGCCTCAGTGGCCAGGTTAGAAGCAATTAGAATTCTCTTATCATTTGCTGCTAATCATGATATAATGTTGTATCAAATGGATGTTAAAAGTGCATTCTTAAATGGCTACATAAGTGAGGAAGTCTATGTCAAACAGCCCCCTAGATTTGAAAACTCTTATTTTCCATACCATGTTTTTAAACTTAAAAAATCTTTATATGGTTTAAAACAAGCACCAAGGGCATGGTATGACAGACTTAGTAACTTTCTGCTTAAGAATGAATTTAATAGAGGCCAGATTGATAATACTCTATTTAGGAAATCCATTAAAAATGATATTTTGATTATTCAATTTTATGTTGATGATACCATATCTGGATCGACTGATGGCACTTTGTGCAAAGAGTTTTCTGACCTAATGCAGAAAGAGTTCCAAATGAGCATGATGGGAGAACTCAAGTTCTTCCTGGGAATTCAGATTCACCAAGGTAAATCAGGTATACTAATTCACCAATCTAAATACACTAAAGAACTTCTTAAAAAGTTCAAAATGAGTGAATGTAAGCCTATGGCCACCCCCATGCACCCAACCTGCTCACTTGAGAAAGATGAAACCAGCCAAAAGGTAGACTAGAAAACATAAAGAGGTATGATTGGATCCCTTCTTTATTTAACTGCTTCTAGACCTGACATCTTGTTTAGTGTTTGTGTTTGTGCCCGATTTCAAGCTGACCCTAGGGAATCCCATTTAACTGTTGTCAAACGAATTTTGAGATACCTTAAAGGAACCACCAACCTTACTTTGTTATACAAGAAAACCCCCACCTACAAACTCACAGGTTTTTGTGATTCCGACTATGCTGGAGACAAGCTGGAAAGGAAAAGTACAAGTGGCAACTTCACTTTCTTAGGTGATAATTTGATCTCTTGGTCAAGCAAAAGACAAAGCACCATTGCCATGTCAACAGCTGAAGCTGAGTATATATCAGCAGCAGGATATAGTTCACAGTTACTCTGGATGAAACATAAACTTGAAGATTACAACATCTTTGAAACCAATATCCCTTTGTTCTGTGATAACACTTCAGCCATAAACCTAACCAAGAACCCTATCTTACACTCTAGAGCCAAACACATTGAAATAAAACACCATTTCATTAGGGACCATGTTCAAAAACAGACTTTAAGCATCCAGTTTGTGGACACTGATCATCAATGGGCTGACATCTTCACCAAAGCATTACCAGAAGATAGGTTCGAGTTCATCAAGAAGCATCTCAACATTACCTCCATATCTGACTAGCTCAAGTAGTCATCTTAGGAGTTTTTAAATTTCTTGTAATTTTATTTTCCGTCTTTTATTTTCTGTTTTACTTTCTGTAATTTGTAAAGAGAAAAACAAAAAATACAAAAATAGTAGGACCTCTTTTTGGCTGATGACAAAAAGGGGGAGAGAGAAAAAAAAGGAGAAATAAGTAGAAAAGGAGAGATAAAAAGAAAGGAGGAGCGAAAAAGAAAGAGATGAAAAGGGAAGGAGTTGAAAAGGAGAAGAATCAGGGAGAGAGAAAAAGAAAGAGTGAAAAAGAAGAAGTTGAAAAAGAGAGGAAACAGGGAGAGGGAAAAAGAAAGAGTGAAAAGAGAAGGAGTTCAAAAGGAAAGGCAATGTGAAAAGAGAAAAGAAAGAGCGAATAAAGAAGGAGTTGAAAAGGATAGAAGAGAAGAAAAGAAAGAGTGAAAAGAGAAGGAGTTGAAAAGGAGAAGAAAAAGTCAATATCAGACTTAGAGGGAGAGATTGGTTTGAGGGGGAGTATTTCAATCTTCGAGTTACAAGCTAGCAAAATAAGTTAAGGTTTTGTCATCATCAAAAAGGGGGAGATTGTTGGAACCAAGTTGGTTCTAAGTACTTAGGATTTAGATGTTTACAAAAGCACTCCATGTAATCTTATTTTGAACCTTGAATTATTAAAACAAATGCCATCAGAAGCTGAAGTAATCAAAGCAGACGATCAAAGGGTTCCAGAGATTGAATCTTGAAGGTACCAGAAGATACTCCAGGATGTCAAAACATCACCAGAAGGTATCTTTGCTGGCCCAGATCAGAAGGAAGCAAAGTCAGAAGGAGACCTGGACAAGATCAAAAGGAAGCCTGCCAGAGTGAGACTTGATGCAGACCAGTAGGAGTCAAAAGTCAGACTTAATCCAGAAGTTATTCTGACCAAAAGATGGCCTGGCAGTGAAATGATAAACAACGCAGACTTGATCCAGACTTAATCAGAGGATAAGTTAACGGGTCCAGAACAAGAGATTCGACCCAGAACAGAAGATAGCATGGTTCAGGGTATGAAACTAAGTCCAGACTAGAAGAAATGATCTCCAGAACTGATCCAAAACAAAAGGTAAAATGTCCAGACTGAAATATTATTTGTCCAGATTTAATTTCAGTTTAATCCAGACCAAGTCCAGATCAGAGGGAAGATATTCAGATCAATGGTTCAGATTTAAGTATTTGGCCCAGTGTTGGCCGAGATCAGAAGGTTAGGATGTGTGGTCCAGCAGTGGCCGAGATCATAGGATCACAGCATATCAGTTTGCAAGTCCAGGATGGCCGAGATCAGAAGATCAGAAGATGAGAAAGTGTGGTCCAGGGTTGGCCGAAATCAGAGGATCACAACATATCACTTAGTATGGTCCAGATGTGGACTAGCGCAGAAGATCAAATGGTCCAGATTTAATCATGAGGATTAACGGTGGAGATTTTAATTTATTTTGATCAAAGTATTAAAAAGATTTGTTACAAAAATAAAGTGAAGTATTGTGGAACTCAGGAGCTGTTGGCAGGAAGAAACTAAAGACATGATTGGCCAGTTATTTTTAAAAGAAAATCTGAAGCTTAAAAAAGATATGTTTTTTATTTAAATGAAGCCCAATTGGTCAAGATATTTTGGCAAGAGAATCCAGCAAGATTCAGCTTGAAATTAAGCTTGGAAGAGGCCCTAATCTGCATCTCTAAAAGGAGGCTCAAGGCAGAATACTTAGTATCAAAAATCACAAAAGAGTCATACACTTCCAAAGCAAACACTCAAGTTTTCAGTGAGGTTAATTGTGAGTTCCAGCTTTCAAGAAGAAAGCACTCGTGTTATTTTCTTTCCCTTGTGTTAGATCTAAGTTGTTGAAGTAGAGTCTACAATCTGAGGGAGTCAGAAGGGGTAGCAGATTACTTGGCAATTAGATTCAAGGCGTTGTTATTCCTTCTACAATCTGGGGTTGTCAGATTGGCAGGAGAAGACTTGACTTAGGAAGTCAAGGTGTTGTATTCCTCAAGAGTCTAGGATTGTTAGACTGTTTGAGAAGACTGACTTGGAGGGTCAGTGGAACTGTTGTAATTCAAGGTTTGAATTAGTGAAATCCTTCAAGGTGAAGGGACTGGACATAGCCTCGTTAACGGTGAACCAGTATAAAAATTCTGTGTTTTATTTTTACTTTATATCCGCTGCTAACTCTGTTTTTATTCATACTTCATGTTTTGTTTTAAAAGTGTAAAAACAGGAAAAGTATTCAAGTTAGTCAAACACAATTCAACCCCCCCTTTCTCGTGTTTGCACCTTCAGTTCAGTCAATTCAAAAGGATGAAATCAATATAGAACAGCAAAATCAACACATTGATCTCCCTCAAGAATGGAGAACCCATCGCGATCACCCCATTGATAATATTATAGGTGATATCAACAAAGGAGTCATTACAAGGCTGAATCTCAAAGATGCTTATTTAAATATGACATTTGTCTCTCAGATAGAACCTTCCAAAATAAGTGAAGTCCTTAAAGATGATCAATGGATACTTGCCATGCAAGAAGAACTAAACCAGTTTGAAAGAAACAAGGTTTGGGAACTTGTTCCAAATCCGGGAAATAAACACATCATTGGTGCCAAAAGGGTGTTTAAAAATAAACTAGATGAAAATGGAATAGTTGTTTGAAACAAGACAAGGTTGATCACTCAAGGATACTACCAAGAAGAAGGGATCGATTTTGATGAAACATTTGCTTTGGTAGCAAGGTTAGAAGCAATCCGATTATTACTTGCTTATGCTTGTTCTATGGACTTTGAATTGTTTCAAATGGATGTCAAGAGTGCCTTCCTAAATGGCTACATAAATGAGGTAGTTTATGTCAAACAGCCACCCGGCTTTGAAGACTTCAAAAATCCTTCACATGTCTTCAAATTAAAGAAGGCTCTTTATGGTTTGAAACAAGCTCCAAGAGCTTGGTATGATAGGTTGAGTAAATTTTTATGTGAACATGGATTTGAAAAAGGTAAAGTTGATAAAACTTTATTCATTAAAAAAACGAATGATCATACTTTAATTTTTCAAATCTGTGTGGATGACATCATATTTGGATCAACCAAGAGTGAAATATGTGAAGAATTCTCATTAATGATGCAAAGAGAATTTGAAATGTCCATGATGGGAAAATTAAACTATTTCCTTGGACTTCAAATCAAGCAACTTAAGAATGGTATTTTTATTCATCAAGCAAAGTATTGTAAAGAATTGTTGAAAAGATTTGAGATGGACAACAACAAAGAAAGTGCTACTCCTATGGGATTAGGAACGTATGTTGATAAAGATGAAAATGGTAAATCAATTGATATATCAAGGTATCGAGGTATGATTGGGTCTCTTTTATATCTAACGGCCAATCGGCCAGATATTATGTTTAGTGTTTTCTTATGTGCAAGGTTTCAAGCAGATCCTAAAGAATCACATCTTGTAGCAGTGAAGAGAATAATGAAATATCTAAAGGGAACAACCAATGTTGGCCTATGGTATCTAAAAGGTAGCATATGCAATCTTATTGGTTATTCTGACTCTGACTATGCAGGATGTAAAACAGATCGAAAAAGCACAAGCGACACTTGTCACATCTTAGGAAATGCACTAGTATCATGGTCTTGTAAGAAGCAAGCATGCGTGACTCTAAGTACTGCTGAGGCAGAATACATAGCAGCAGGCAGTTGCTGTGCTCAGATCCTATGGCTCAAGCAACAACTATGTGATTATGGACTTGATCTCAGATGCATCCCACTGAAATGTTACAACACTAGTGCTATCAATATCACTAAGAATCCAGTCATGTATTGTTGGGCCAAACATATCGACATAAATCATCATTTTCTGAGAGATCATGTGCTCAAAGGCAATTTTGAAGTTACTTTTGTCGACACTCATAATCAACTAGCAGATATTTTTACAAAGCCATTACCTAGAGATTCATTCTACAAAATCCCAAGAGAACTGGGTATCCTAAATGAATGTGATCTCTAAAGGTTTGTACGCTTTGTAAGTCATGTCACCTATAATTTCAATATTTTGCATCTTCACTTACTAAATTGTTGATATATGATTCTTTAGTGTCTATGTGTTTTATTAATTATCAATACATGTTTTAAATTATTTCATTAGTTGAAAATTTAATCTAAAAACGAAATTTTTACTGTCGTATTTGAATACACACTGTCTGTATTCGAATACACGTTTCTAGAAAAATTTTGTATTCGAATACATCAAGCTTGTAGTCGAATACAGATTTGAAATTTTTCAGCTTTTAAAACATTTTTTTGATAGATTTTAGGTTTTCTCTCAAATACAAAAATTCAGTAGCCGAATACACTCAAATCCTCTGTTTTCATTTCTTCAAAACTCTCATCCAATCTTACATGCAATAATCACCAAGCCTTTACCTCATCATCTATTACATCTAAAGTTGTTTCAAAGTCAAACCCAAACCCCAAATTTCCCCAAAACCGTGAAACTCAATCTTCTCCATTTCTTCAAACATGGATGCACGAAAAAGAGGTCCAAGGACGAAGGTTGCTGTTGTGGGTCCTTCAAAAAGGAGAAGAAATGATAATATGGAAGACCTATCCCGGTTACTTCACTCAGTGGAAGAAATCGACAGGTTCTGTACCCACTTCTCGGACAAAATGCTGATTACTCCTAAAATTGGTACTCTTGATTCCTTCTCTGCTTTTAAATTTCCTGAGTTACTTAAAGCCCAAAAATTAGAAGAGTTCATTGGTTATAATTGTCCTATCTATTCCGACTTAGTTAGGGTATTTTTCTGCAACCTTGAAAAGGATGGTTCTAAGCTAGTGTCTAAGGTTAATGGAAAAATTATTGAATTAGACACTAAAACTATTGGAGAAATTCTACAAATACAATATGAGGGTCAAAAAATGTGTCCAAGAAATTTATGTGAATGGATAAATACTTCACTATGTTGGTTTGATAAAAATACTATGGAACGAAAAAGAGCACAGGCTGGTTCAGAGTTTGCTAGGCAGAGATATGGTGTTGGTAACCTAACCATTGACAACAGATTATTACATTATTTCCTAAGCTATATTCTAGTACCAATAGTAGGCAATTATTCCCAAATATCTGAATTTGAACTTCAAATCATGGTTTTTATGATTGAAGGGGCTAATCTCAACTGGGCTTACTTTGTTCGCTCTGTTCTGTTTGCCTCCAAAAATGCTATAGGATTGCCTTATGCAAGGGAAGTTACTAGAATCTTGGATTATTTTAAAGTAGATTTTTTAGGGGAAATTCTGTATAAACCTACCAAAGAAAATATGTTAGACTTAAGTGTTCTTCCCAGCATGAAAATAGTGTGGAGTGAACCGCTTCAAACTTATGTCCACAAGGGTGATCTGGACAAACTTCATCAACAAGTTCTCTGGATGAAGCTGCAGCAGAAGTAGAGACAGAAGAAATAGCATCAGATGATGATACAATTTCAAATCGCATGATCATGGACAAACTCAACTCGATTCAAACCTTCGTCACAGAACAATTTCAGCATATGAATACTTCCTTCAACAACCAATTTCAAACCATGACCACATCTATCAACAACAGATTTCAACACATTGAGACAACCATCACTCAAAATCACGATTCTCTGCAACAAGAACTAAGTAATCTGTCCGAAAAAATTGACCACATTCACCTCCCACTGGATTTTGATGCGTAGTTTGGCTATTGCAATTTCTGTTATTTTTTTCAGCTTTGTTAAACATTTCCTTTAAATTTCTTATTACCTTTTACGAAATGTATTCCTAGACATGGTTATTTCAATTTAAATTACTTTTTGATTGCAATCTTCCTAAATATTATATGATGCTTACGTTTATTTTACATATATTGTATATGCGTGGATTTTGTATGGTATCCTCTTCCTTTTTTATAATGTCAAAAGAGGGAGAAAAATTGGTATGTTGTTGGTTGTTGGTATTGAATTTTTATAGATTTTCCAACACATAATTTCAAAAACAAAGGGGGAGTAACCATATATCAAGGGCGAGAAATCAAAGTCTTTGAAATTTCAACAACAAGGTTTGTCATCATCAAAAAGGGCGAGAATGAAAAAGAACAAGATCTATATTTTTGATGAAAGAAAAAGACTATGTGTAAAGATCAAGATACAAGCTCAAAGTGAAATCAACCTTCAAGTCTTGAGGAAACTTATGTTTTAAGGTACTTGATAAAAATTCAAACTACATTTCAAATACAATATTATGAGAACCTTCTATAATTTAGCATATGCATCAAAAGAATTTTCTAAGTATTTAAATGCATAAACAAATATTTAAAAATAAAGTTTTTGACAAAAATCAAGGTTGTATTCGACTACAGCTTCTCATAGCCAAATACAAACGTTAAGTGAGTAGCGAAACTTTCAGTTCTGTATTCGAATACGACATGTCGTAGCCGAATACATATATCAAGTTAGTAGCTTAAACTGAAGATCTGGATTCGAATACGGAGAGTCCCCGAATACAGATAACAAGTCAGTAGCTAAAATTGGACTTTTGTATTCGACTACATAATCTTGTATTCGAATACAACTCAAGTCAGTGGTAAAAATCACATACTTGTATTCGACTACGAGGTATCGTATGCGAATACGAAGTTCAAATTTTGAATAAAAAACTGAACTTTACAGAAGTGTATTCGAATACGCTGAGGCTATATTCGAATACAACTTCGAAACAATGCAATTTTTCAGTTCAGGTCCCATCTGGATCATTGCAAAAGTTCATCAAAACTTATGGGAACAATTGCCACTTATCTGAAGTGTTGTCTATGGAGTATAAATGCCTCATAGCTTCAGTTCTAAAAATGACCACTCATACCTACCAATCTTAGAACTATTTTCTGAAATATCAAAAACTTAAAAAACTTCATTTTCATATTTTCAAGTACATGCTTTTCAATTTCATATCATTAAGAAAGGTTCTCAGTTATACTTGAAAGTGTGCTTAATTATTATCATTATACTTAGTGTTATATTCTTGTTAGTTAAGAAATCATTTGAAGTTATTGTATTATTTGAAGCACTTAGTATAGTTTCTTCAAGTGTTGTATACTAAGATAGTGGTGTGCTATCTTAGGCAAATTTGTAACTGAAGTCTTAGTGTTAGACTTGTAACTTATTCTAAAAAAATAGTGGAAAATCTCTTGTGGTGTGCAAGAGGACTGGATGTACCCTTGGTTGTAAGGGGAACCAGGATAAATTTCTATGTGCTTTACTTTCAGTCATTTACAAAGCTTTCATACACTTAACACAACCAATAAAATAACTCACAAAACTCTAAAAACCAGAAAAGTTTTTAAACACCTAATTCACCCCCGCCCTCTTAGGTGCGCCTTTGTACTTACACATAATACCACTGTCTTTTCAGAGCGGTTTTTATGCCGTAGTCGCTTCGAGATACTCTAGTGGTCATAATACCACTGTCCTTTTAGTGTGGTTGTTATGTCGTAGTTCTTTTGATTTATGAGTGGTCATAGTACTATATTGTGAGTGGCTTTAACCGCCATATTGAGGATGTAATTCTAGAACGGTTTTCTACAGTGCAGTGGAACTCCGATAAAGTGAATCTTGGTTGTTTTATCATGGGGATGCCATTGGTTAATAGTCTGTCTTGCACAATTTGGATAGTGTCGTGAAACGTCTTAAAGAGAGCGATCTAGTCCGCAACCCAATCCAGTAATATCTTCAGTGACATAAATTGATTTTCAAACAGTTTTTGAAATTCAAAAACAACATTAACCTTCATCGGTCTACTCCATATAAACGAAGCATAAATGAAATTGTAAATATAAATAACTTTTGGGGTGCATCAAGCCATCTATTTGTTGTGTTTGTTAGAAAAATTAATGAATTGAGGAATAGAGAAAAATGTCATAACAGTTGTAGTGTATGGAAGAATGATACCTCTTGGCTTACAAATAAAGTACATCTTTATCTGTCATACTCATTCATACATGACAAGGAAGGACAAAAAACTAATCACCTTAAAGAACCTTTCTCAAGGAAAAAGTTTTAATTGACCAACATGCGGAAGAAATATTAACTCAAGACAGATAGATAAACACAAAAATGTGGAAATTCATAAATGATGTTTGTCAGACTAAAATATTAGAAAAGAATTTAATCAATGTATTACAAAAAACTCATTTGGGGTTAGTTGTTATTTCTCCTTTTCGTTTGTTTCTGATTGTAAAATATTTGACTTCTTTCAACAACAAGATTGAGCACAAGCAGAGGTGGAATAATATAATTCTATGATTAGAAAATGAGCAAGTGTTAGTGTTAAAATATTGTATTTTGATGTTACTATAGAAATTAACAACATTAATTGATGCTAGCATACCCACCCGGACGTGAAACTCATGTTATCAATTCACCTTCAATAGTTATGTTGAGAATGTGAGCAATCCTACACCACTCTTTCCCTCGTTTTTTCCTCAAAATTATTTCAAGTAATGGACAATGAGTCATACTTAGTACTAAAAGAGAGAAAGACAATCCTTCTTTTGGCAATGACTTTGTTTAAAAGCATTAACAATCTCAAGGTTTGGGAGAGACGTGTGATGTTGACGCCACTTCTCATAAATGCTTGTAACATTAAGACCACAAATGCATAATGTCACAAGAGATGCATGTAGCAATGGAACCAACATCGTGTTCACTATATCATCAAAATTAATTCGCAACATTAAAAGACTAGTGAAATTTTCCCAAAGTTGACTTAATGTTCCACAAAATTCCTCTAAAAGATCCAACAGTCAATTCCAGTAAATTGATAGGCAAATCATCTATGAAAAAAGATTGAAGATTTGGTAGATTATCAATTTCCATTTCTTGAAGGTCAGTTAGAGTATTCTTGGCTTTTGGTAGTTAAGGAAGTTTCTCACATTTCCATATTGCAAAATAAACGAGGTTTGGAGTGGCCGGTCCACCTGAGGGAAATGATTCTAGTTCATCACAATCCCATATTTTGATATTATTAAGAAATGAGAGATTTTTTGTGATGCTTCTTCTGCAATTAATATCGATTTCAGATTTTTACAAACCCTCAATAAACAGTCTCTTAAGGACAGGGAGAGAACCCAAGGTATATGATATCACTGAATCACATCTATAAGATATTCTAAATTCCTCAAGCGATATGTAATTGTGCAAGTATTCATGAGGAAGGAACCCTAGATTCTCACAATTACTAATCATGAGAAACTTCAAGGTTTTTGGTAGATTGTCTTTTGGGAAAGACATCATATATGGAAAGCCGTTTATGGTCAAGTGTCGAATAGAATTAACCGGGAACATCAATTGGTTGAATATATTTGATAATGGAATTCTAATTATAATCTTACTATTATCATCTAATTGTTGTGAATTAGTATGTAGATCACATTTCCTTAACTCAAGTTTAGTTAAGAAAGTTTGCTAAGCATGTTTTCTCTCAGTTTCAGGTACTTACTTAGTAAAAGACTTTTTAGGAAGCTCAGTAGTCGCACTTCCAATCATGATCCATTCCTCCCACTTTGGAATCTGCTCAAATTGTAGAGTCTCCAAAGAGGGAAATGATTCAAATGATGAGGAACTGTCACTTCCATAGAACTCAATATCAATACTCTTTATTGAAAACATTGAATCAATAATGATTTTTTTAAAATTACCCAATTGTCTAAGGGGTGGAAGCCATATACAATTATAAAATCCTTAAATACACCATGTTGACAAATATAAAATCACCCAACGAATTTGGAAAGTTGATTCCAGCATAGCCTTTGATGGTGAGACTTTTCAACATTGTGGAGGGTCGCAAATGTTCAAGTACAACACATTGAATTTGTGAATCTCCAAAAGTACTACCACAATCCCATTCTATAGCCAACTCATCTATTCGTTCTTTCATTTTTATATTGGCTTTAAAAGCTTCAAAGTTGTCATTAACTTTTTGTAGTTGTGAGATAGCATGTTATCCATGTAGGTGGGGAAAATTTCCAAGTTTTTCAACCTTCAATCCATCATTATGCTTGCAGACAGACAACAAAGTCAGACAAAGCTTGGAGATTTTCTAATTTGGCTATTTGCACGAGCATATTCCTCCATGCAGTATCACTAACATCAAGGTGGAGTATGAAAGTTCAAACACGAGAAAGGGTGTTGAATTGTTTTTGTGTAAGTTGGATTCTTTTTAATTATTTATTCAAAAACTAGTTCAGTTTTGGTGATTTTAACTAAAACAAGGGCACTAATCAGAGGCAACACTAAAGTAAAGAGTGTAGAAGTAAAGTGACACAAGCAGATTTATCCTGGTTAAACACCAACTTAGTAGTTACATTCAGTCTCTTCACTTGGAAGGATTTAACCACTAATTCAAATCATTGAATTACACAAC
Source organism: Cicer cuneatum (assembly GCA_037974295.1). Taxonomy (NCBI): domain Eukaryota; kingdom Viridiplantae; phylum Streptophyta; class Magnoliopsida; order Fabales; family Fabaceae; genus Cicer; species Cicer cuneatum. Next base: position 40,162,941 of record JBBPBO010000004.1, on the reverse strand, counting down.
ACTTGGCCCTACAAGTCAGTCTTCTCAAAACAACCTGACACCTATGAACTTTTTGACACAAACAAACACCTTGACCGTACAAGTCAAGTCTTCTCCACATAACATGAAAACCACAAATTGTTGAAGGCAACTACACCTTGACCCTATAAGTCAAGTCTTCTCAACACAACCTAAAAACTACAGATTGCTTGAGTAACACTAAAGCCACTATCAGGCTAGGTTACACATATTTTGAACGAATTGTGTTCTGCTTCTACTAAGCATTAACACTTATAATACATAGGAAATTTGAGCTCTCAAAAGTTTTTTTGGATTGTATGCATTTATGAGTTTATGAGTTCATGCTTTCTTCTTCAGCCTTGAGTATCTATTTATATAATTGATTAGGGTTTCACTTTTGTCCTTGTAAAATTTGGATAATATATTTCTTGTGAACAAATTATGAATGTATCTTCTTGTGAACAAATTATGAGCGTATCTTCTTATGAATAATTATGAGTGTTTCTTCTGATGAATAATTATTAGTGTTTCTTCTTGGGAATAATTCTAAGTGTATCTTCTTGTGAATAATTTTGAGTATATCTTCTTGTGAACAAATTATGAGCGTATCTTCTCGTCAGCAAATTATGAGCATATCTTTTTGTGAACAAATTCTAAGCATATCTTCTTATGAACAAGATTTTGACTATATCTTCTTGTAAACAATATTTTTACCATATTTTCTTGTGAACAATATTTTGACCATATTTTCTTGTGAACAATATTCTGGTCATATCTTCTTTTAAATAATATGTTGACCATATCTTCTTATGAACAATATTTTGACCATATCTTATTGTGAACAATATTTTGGCCATATCTTCTTTTCACCTTGATTAAAGATTTCCTTCAATTATAATTTTGAATCATATCTAATTTCATATTGTGTTCCAAGACTTATTCACGCAAATTTTCCTTCATACTCTTGATTGATTGGAGCGGGAATAGATTCGGGCTTGTTCTTGAATATTCAAAAAATTTGATTCGGCTAAGTCTTTTCTTCAGAATGAATTCTTTCAATTAAATCTGTTGACTTTCCATCAGAGCTATTGACTTTCTTGTTGGAGTTACATGTTTTGTTTCTTTGATAATAAAAGTTAGAAGCAGAATTGCATGACTTAGAATTAGTGGCTTTGGGAAAATCACATTCTTGTATAACCAGAGTGAGTGCAACATTAGAGGTTGCATATCAGAGGCAACATTTTAAGTGTGTTGTAACTTTTGATTAGCGTAATATGAGCTTTGGATGCATGATTTGATCAATCTCTTTAGAGTTAATGATAGCTTGATATAAATATTTTAGATGCATGATGTGTTTGTGCACATCAGAGACACACAAGGGCTTCAAAGGCATGTTTCAAAATCAATTTTTAGATAGTCTTTAAAGGCAATCTTCATACCTAGTTTCATAGATAGTTTATAGACCTAGTTATCAGCGCTAGTGTTAAAACCCAAACATCAGAGCCAATTATCATAGGCAGTTTTCGTAATCTTTAGAGACATGTTGATTTTATAGGTAGACACGTATGCTTTTGTGTTCCTCTTATCTCATCATCTGGTGACTTTCTCTAGTGAGTTCCTCTGGTCGGTTCCTCTGATACCTTCCTCTGATTTTTTTTGTTCTAATTGTTGCACACTTAATGAAGTCGTTAGTCCAAACAAATTGTTCTCATAAAATACTTTTGTTAACGTCAAAATCACAATAAAGTAGATTAATAAATTTTTCCATGTCCTCTGGAAATTCAGTGAGCCTTTTACAACCTGACAACAAAAAAAGTTGTAGATTATGGAGTTTTCTAGAAATTCAGTGAGCCTTTTACAACCTGCACACTTAATGAAGTCGTTAGTCCAAACAAATTGTTCTCATAAAATACTTTTGTTAACGTCAAAATCACAATAAAGTAGATTAATAAATTTTTCCATGTCCTCTGGAAATTCAGTGAGCCTTTTGCAACCTGACAACAAAAAAAGTTGTAGATTATGGAGTTTTCTGGAAATTCAGTGAGCCTTTTACAACCTGCACACTTAATGAAGTCGTTAGTCCAAACAAATTGTTCTCATAAAATACTTTTGTTAACGTCAAAATCACAATAAAGTAGATTAATAAATTTTTCCATGTCCTCTAGAAATTCAGTGAGCCTTTTACAACCTGACAACAAAAAAAGTTGTAGATTATGGAGTTTTCATGTTTTAGAAGGCAATCTTTCAATCTTAGTGCAAGAAAGATTTAAGTATCTCAAGTTTAACAAATTTCCAATAGAGTTAGGAACCTCAATGATACTCTTGTAGTTTGACAAAGATAACACATGTAACTTTTTCATTGTTGGCAGCAAGCCATGTAATACCTTGTTTAATAGTAAAAAAAGATGCACTAGTTCTTGTAATGGTAATGCTAGAAAGATACTTGGTCCTTTTAAGCCATCCAAGTTATCAAATTTATTAAATTAATCATACAACTCTGTATTGTATGATGTACCCTTTTAGGTAGTATAAATGAAAGCCTTGAAGATAAATCATGGATGAAGTTGTGCATTTCAAAGCTTGTTTCCTCATCATTAATAGATCGTTGATATATCAACGATCATGACACTAGCACATAAATATTTTCTTCTGTAATTTTTTGCCAAATTTTTTGACTTGTGGGTGATTCGACTAAGCCTTTTGCAATCTACAATTGAACTACTATCTTTTTTTGTAAAATGGACTTCTTCAGAAAAATTAAACAATATGCAAAACATCATTGTAAAGGAATCGAAAGATAACGATAGCTCGACTCCAGATCATCACGCACCTCATAATCAACCAATTCCAAATTGCTACTTCCTAGCAAACACATTGCCGATAACTTGAGAAAATTTGGTGTGAAGAAGAAATCTTTATGAGTGTTACTGCAGCTAATGGTAATCCATCATATTTTTCACAAAATTTGTATCTACATCAAAGATTTTGTAGTTACATGCTACATATGCATGTGTGGCAATTATAGACCAAAGATCTTCACTTTCCAAAGGTCCCAAATAATGGACAAAAAGAAATGTTTGCATAGATAGGGCAACTCTTTCATTTTGTGTTGTGATGATGATCCTACTTCGTGTTGCCTCCGCATTAAAAGTGTCCATCAAATACATCCAATCAACACATGCTGCTTCCAACATGTCATCCAATAGTAACAAAAAAATTTAGTGCTTAAAACTTGTTTCAATGTCCCTAGCAGATTATTTTGGTAAATGGCTTTCACATCACTCATGTCATTTCTTTTTGCAATGAAAGATTCAAAATGTTATCACTACTTACTTATTGTTTGTGAAGTGATAGATTCAAAAATGGTTTTAAACACACTGAAAACATCTAAATCGTTTGTGAAGTAGTATAGCAAGGGATGTTTTACCGATCGACACTTTAAAACCAAATTTCTTTTTTACTTGGGGATCATTGTAAAGAATAGCAAGGGTTATTTTACAAATCCCTACCATGCTCACAATGGAAATAATTCTAGTTTTACAATCACTGGACAACAAAAGATTTTAAGTATCTTTTTTATCATTGTCTCTACCATAAATACGAGTTTCACCAACAACATATGTTGTTTCCAAGTTTTGAAAAAAACTTTTTGAAAATCAATTTATGTCATTGAAAACATTATTGGGTTGAGTCGCGGACTAGATCACTCTCTTTAAGATGTTTTGCGGCACTGGCCAAATTGTGCAAGGCACTAGTCCATATACACTGTATCGGAGGTCCACTACACCGTAGAAAACTGTTTTAAAATTACACTCTCAATATGGAAGTCGAATGACTGCCACTCGTAATATGGTACTACGACCACTCGAAAGAGAGAAAAGAAGAAGAAAGAAATAAGAGGGACAGCAGAGAAAAGCCTCATAATTGGAGAGCTTTTGGTGTGTCTTTCCAACTGAGCAGAACCCTTTATTTATATAGGAGATCTGAAACTGGATGAGAGAAGAAAGCGGGATCCATCATATCAGATCCACACAAAAAAGGTGCTTTATCTTTCCTTGGTTTTTGACTCAGATTTTTCTAGGTTTTTTACCAAACAACAACCTGATGCGCGAGTCCACAAAAAATCAAAAAAAATAGCTAGGGTTTACCAGAAACTGATGCGGGAAATCAGGGGAATGAACTAACCAGATCATATATTTAGTGTTGACTCGGTGGAGGGCTGACATGTGTACAACGTATCAATTAAATAAAAACACAAGCATTCTTTTAAAAATTGAATAAATAAATAATTTATTAATTTTTCATATACTAAAAAATAATACACCACTCAGCCCAAGCTCAGGCCCGGCCCGGCCCAATGAGACAAGCTGCAATGGACATACGGCAGCAGCGCGCGTGTGGTGGTCTATTTGCATGTGTTCTCACCCCTTTTTAAAAGTGGGTACCTCTTGGGGCACACCCCAAGTTCCATACCTCTACCTTATAAACATTACTAGAATGTGTAATCCCTCATATGTGGGACTTCCTTATTTTTCAATTCACATCACTAGCTCAAACTATCATCATTTTCAACAATCCCCCACTTGAATTTTAAAAAAAAAAAAAGTTCTGAAATAACGTCAAACGCTTCCATAAGATCATGCATAAACAAACGTGTCTCTTGACTTGAACCTTTGCATATCAAGTAAGATTCAGATTTAACAAGAATGACCCGTAGTCTTGAACTATATCTCTGACATCAAATCGTCACACAACCTTTTCATTGGTAAATGCCCTGCACGTCTATCCCAGTATAGTGAACTCTAGGAATTTTTGCCTCGAAATTCCATAGGAAGCGGCTCGACTTCCACATTCACATATGTGAGTTTATCAAGAGTACTCATGTAGTTAGGTACTCCGTCCACATAGAGTATAGATCTCATTAAGAGTTTCTATTATCTCAACCTTTCATCGCTTCAGGAATCATGTTTCTCTCAAATATAATAGCATGTTCATCTCATATCACTATGACTTATTATTATTATTATCCATTGAACCTAATTCTTGGGATCTTCAGTCTTGTAGGTGACTTTCTCTCTAACCAATCCTTTATGGCTGATAAGGTACACAGTATTTACAGCAAGTTCACATATATCAAAGTGTATTAAATCTAAATGTTCAGATTCTCTATTTGCATGCGTTTTCACCCCTTTACAAAAGTGGGTACCCCTCAAGTTTCATACTTCCACCTTATAAACACTACTTGTTGTTTTGAGTTTGAAAAACAGTTTTAAAAAACAATTTATGCCACCGAAAATATTACTGGGTTGAGTCGCGGACTAGGTCACTCTCTTTATAACGTTTCGCTGCACTGCACAGTTACTCTGTATCGGAGTTTCACTGCACCGTAAAAAAACTGTTCTAGAATTACACCGTCAGTATGGCAGTCTAATTGCTGCCACTCATAATATGGTACTAAGACCACTTGAAAGAAAGAAAAAGGAGAAGTGAGAATATGGAGGGAGAAGAGGAGAAAAGCCTCAGAAGAAAGGAGAGTTTTTGGTGTGATTTACAACTGAGCAGAACCCTCTATTTATAGAAGAGATTTGCTACTGGATCTGAGGGATTTCGAAATCCATCAGACCAGGCTCACACTAAAGTCATGCCTTATTTTTCTAGGTTTGGTTGACTCCAAAATTTTCAGGGTTTTGACACAGTACTTGGCCACAAATCAACTGGGAACCAAGGTAGGGTTTTGACCAAAACTGAATTGTGCAAAATACAGGGAATGAATAACAGGATCAGAAATTAAAATGTTGACTCGGTGGAGGGCCAATTAAGTAAAAACGCAAACATTCCTTTTTTCAGAAAATAAATATTAATTTTTAATTTTCTTTTTACTAAAAAATAATAATTCACCACCCAAGTCGTGTGTTCTCGCCCCTTCACAAAATTGGGGTACCCCTTGGGACACACCCCAAGTGTCATACCTCCACCTTATAAACACTACTAGAATGTGTAATCCCTCCTATGTGGGACTTCTATTTTTTTCAATTCTCAAACTAGCTCTTTTGTTCCTCATTTCCAACAATCCCCCACTTGAATTTTAAAAAGTAGGTTCTGAAATAGCGTCAAACGCTTTCATAAGATTGTGCATAAACAAAGGTATCTATGACTTGAACCTTTGCATAGCGAGTAAGATTCTGATTTACCAAGAGTGACTCGTAGTCTTGAACTCTATCTCGGACATCAAACCCACACACAACCTTTTCATTAGGTGTATTCTAAAAAGCCCGTGCATTTATGGCCTTGCACGTCTACCCCAGTATAGTGAACGCTCTAGGAATTTTTGCCTCGAAATTCCATAAGATACGGCCTCATTTCCACATTCACATAGGTGAGTCTATCAAGAGTACTCTTGTAGCTAGGTACTCCCTCCACATAGAGTATAGATCTCATTAAGAGTTTCTATTATCTCAGCCTTCCATCGCTTCAGGAATCATGCTTCTGTTAAATATAATATCATGTTCATCTCATATCACTATGACTTGTTATTACCCATTCAACCTAATTCTTGGGATCTCCAGTCTTTTAGGTCGGGTTCCCATCATGAGTGAGTCATTTATCTATAGGCAATAGTCTCATCCTTTTGGATGTATTTATGACTTTCTCTCTAGCCAATCCTTTCGTCAAAGGATCTGCTAAATTATCATCAGTGCATACATGATCCACTATTACAGCTCCTTTAGTAAGTAATTCTCTAACTGTGTTGTGCTTACGACGTATAGTGGACTGAGCCAGTATCTTCTTTTTTTAATATAGCAGTAGCTAGTGCCATCATTTCAGACTCCATAGTGGACTGAGCTAGTATCGTCTTTTTTCTTTGATTTCCATGATACAGCACCACCGGCTATATTAAAAATATAGCCACTAGTTGCTTTGGAGTCATCTGATAAGGTGTTCCAATCAGGATCATTGTATCCTTCAAGTACGCAGGAAATCTTTGATAATATAATCCTAGATTCATGGTCCTTTTAAGGTATCTCATGACTCTTTCGATAGCGTGCCAATGCTCCATACTAGGTCTACTGGTAAACTTGGACAATAGTCCCACGACGTAGGCAATGTCGGGTCTAGTACAATCAGTGGCATACCTGAGGCTGCCAATGATGCTCGCATATTCAATTTGTCTAACACCTTCACTAGTGTTCTTAAAAAGTTTCATACTTGGATCATATGGTGTGCAAGCAGATTTGCAGTCAAAGTATTTATATTTCTTTAGGATCTTTTCAATATAATGAGACTGATCTTAAGAAATTCCCTTTTCTGACCTAGTAATCTTGATTCCTAAGATTACATCCGCTTCTCCGAGGTCTTTCATATCAAAGTTGTTACTCAACAATGATTTCACAGTATTTACAACATGGATGTTTGAACCAAATATGAGTAAGTCGTCTACATAGAGACATATGATAGTGAAAATGCCATTTTCAATTTTGTAATGAATACATTTGTCACTTTCATTCACTTTAAACTCATTTGATATAATCAAATTGTCAAACTTTTCATGCCATTGCTTAGGAGCTTGTTTAAGACCATACAGAGATTTATCTAACTTACAGAACTTGTTTTATTGTCCATGAATTACAAAACCTTCAGGTTGTTCCATATACATTCTTCTTCCAGATCACCATTTAAAAAGGCTGTTTTAACATCCATTTGGTGTATCACCAAATTATGAATTGCTGCTAGTGAAATGAGTACCCTAATGGATGTTATTCTCGTGACTGAAGAAAAAGTGTCGAAGATATCTATATTTTCTCTTTGTCTAAAACCTTTGGCTACAAGGCGTGCCTTGTATTTATCAATAGTTCCATCGGGTTTTAGTTTCTTTTTTAAAATCCATTTACAACCTATCAGCTTGAAACCAGGAGGCAAGTCTACTATATGCCAAGTCTTGTTAGATTCTAGGGTATCCATTTCATCGTTTATAGCCTCTTGCCGAAGATCTGCATCCATAGATGACAAGGCTTCTTTGAGATTTGCAGGATCCTCCTCTAAATTATAGGCCACATATTATGGTCCATAATCTTTAGCAACTCTAACTCTCTTACTCTTTCGAGTTTCCAATTCACCTTGTTTGTTGCTTTCAGCACTTCCTGTCACGGGAGTATGACTTGGTTCGCTGCCCCCACTATTTCTCGATTTGAAAGGGAATTTATTCTCATAGAAGTCAACATCATTTGACTCTATGATCACTTTCACATTTAGGTCATAAAACCTATACGCTTTACTGTTTACTACATACCCAATGAATACACATTCATAGGCTCTATTGGCGAGTTTAATTCGCTTGGGATCGGGGAGTCTGACATACGCCAGATAGCCCTATGTTCAAAGATAAGACAAGTTTGGTTGTCTTTTCTTTATTATCTCATAAGGAGATGTTTTGCTTATAGATTTTGGAAGTCTATTTAAAAATAGCAAACAGTCAAAATAATTTCCCCTCACCAATGAGATGCAGCATCAGAGTTAAGCATAATAGCAACAACAAGTTCAGTCAGAGTCTTATTCTTTCTTTTAGCTTTACCATTCATTTCAGGTGAATAAGGTGTTGTGGTTTCATGTATGATTCCTTGAGTTTTATAAAACTCATTAAATAAACTAGAATCATATTATGTTCCTCTATCACTAAGAAACCTCTTAATCTTTTTATTAAATTGATTTTCTATTTAAGTTAAAAAGATCTTAAACATATCAATCTCATCACTTTTATTTTTCATCAGATATACAAAGGTATAGTCAGAGCAATAGTCAATAAAAGTAATAAAATAACATTTTCCATTTCGTGTTAATGTCCCATCAAGTTCACATATATCAGAGTGTATTAAATCTAAAGGTCCAGATTCTCTAACAACTAATTTATGTGAACTCTTAGTTATTTTAGCTTGATTGCAAAATTCACATTTTTCAATTTCATTTAAAGATAACTTTGGAATTAAGCCTAGGTTACTTAAGTTTGCAATCACACGTTTGTTCACATGACAAAGTCTAGCATGCCAAATATTAAAATCACACAACATGTAAGCAGAAGGAGACATTTTATTCATTTCAACATTTAATTTAAACATGCCATCAGTAGCGTACCCTTACCCAACAAAAATACCATTTTTAGAAATGATGTACAAATCTGCCCCTATAGCCTGATTAAACCTAGCCTTGTTAAGAAGATAACCAGAAACTAAATTCTTCCTTATTTCTGGAGTATGCATGACATCCTTCAGAATTAAGGTTTTTCTGGAGGTGAATATTAATTCTACATCTCCTATACCAGCAACATTCGTGGTGTGGGAATCTCCCAACAGCACTCTCTTATCTTCAGCAGTAGTGTATGTTTTGAACATAGCACGGTCATAACAGACATGGCGAGAGACGCCAGTGTCTACCCACCATCAATCTGATCGACCAACAAGGTTGATTTGAGTAATCATATCAATGAATTGCTCTTATGTCAAGTTAGTCTATTGAACAGGGTTTGGCTTGTTCCTACACTTGCGTGCCATATGCCCTTTTTTCCCACATTTACCGCAGAGAAAGGGTGTATTTCTAGGAGGTGGTTGCTGCTGCTTTGTAATTGGAACCCTTGGAGGGTTCCCATTCTTGTTGTTGTTTCTGCGATTCTGATTCTTAAGTTGTTTATCGTTTGGCTTCAGAACTGCTCCAGTGAACTTCTTTTTTTTCATTGGTAACAAGAAGAACTTCTTCTTTTTGGTCTTGTTTACGGGATTCTTCCTCAATTCTGAGGCGGATTATCAGACTTTCAAGAGAGAACTCTTTTGTTTTATGCCTGAGAGAATTTTAAGACGTTTTTTAAAACTGTTTTTCAAACTCTGGGCTGGGCCTTTTGTGTGAAACAATTTATACTAATAAAAAATAAAAAAATAAAAAATTTATATATAAAATTTGATTCAATTTTAAAAAAAAATGTAAAATCCGATTCAATTTAAATGATTTTCATAAAAAAAAAGGAAAAATTGAAACATATCTAGTAACATTTAATTTGGTGCAATTTTTGTTTTTTTTATATCGGTTTGCGCTTTTTTTAATTGATTTATATGCGAACACACATAAATAACCAATGGATTTCTTTCTATCAATCTATCTATATATTTAAATATAACATTCTCTTAAACAAAATTCCCTTTTTAATTGAATCTTTTTAGTTATATTAATTATTTTTTTTATCAACATATCTCTAATTATATTACATTTTTTGTGTGTTATTTGTCATAAATATTAATTTTAATACTGCAACAAATTTTAAAACATCAATTAAATGTCAACAAATTTAATACTGCAACAAATTTTTTTAATTCTCGTTGTTTACTCAAATGAATCATATATTTAGAGGCAGATGTAGTATTATATAATATATTTTTTATAAAAAAAATAATAATTTTTTTTCTTATGTCTATGATCTCACTTTTAAAAAATCTCCCTCTAAACTTTGATAATTCATAATTCAATAAAAACAAATAAGAAAAATTAATCAAAAACTATTCCAATTAGGATTCAATATAATATTAGATTTTCAAACAATGTATCCTTCATTAAACTCAATCACTATATTTATATATCTCTTTTTATTTTCCATTATATTTATATATCTCTAAATTGAACATCAAATTGTATCACTACGCCAAAAATTGCCTTTTACAGCGCTTTGTTTAAGCCCTTTACAGCGCTCTAGTATCTAATATTGTAAAAGGATACAACAGCGCTATTGAAAATACAAAAAAACGCTGTAAACAAGCGCTGTAATAGGTCCATATGTAAACGCTTCTTATATTGGATTTACAACGCTTTTTCTGAAAAAGCGTTGTAAAAGACTTTAAAAAAAGCGCTGTAGAATGTTTTAAAAAGCTCTGTAAATGAATTTTTTATGGCATTTTTTAAAGAAGCGCTGTTTTTTTTATTATATATTATGAACATCAAATATCATATTCAGATTCTTCTTTTCAACATTAAAATTCACATCACAACAACAAATTCATATTGACATTCAACAAAATCAATTACAAGTGTTTCACAGCAACAAATTACAATAAATTACAATATGAATTACGTATATTATCAGAGCAAATAACATTCAACATATTTACAGTATGAATTACATATTCACAGAACAAATTACATCATGACAGTATATCAACAAATTAATTACAAATTATATAATGTTCATTTCAAGGAAAAACTGACATCATTCTTCTTTCAGTTCTTTGAGATCATTTTCAGAGTAAGTTGGGTTGAAGTTGTCAAACTACTGAAGCAAAATAAGTTAGAATCAAATATATATACACATATATAGTTTATATATGAAAATCAAAATATGATGAAAATAACGTACCGTTTCTGGAATTTTATGTTGATTCAAATCAACAATCTCCTTCATGAACCTCATTATATAGTATCTACAGTCTATGTTGTTAGTTTGACGCAGAAACTATAAAATAAAACATGTATGCCAATAAATATTTATGCATTGATATTGAAAATGAAAATTTAAAGGCATATAATTAAGTTCTATAACCTTTACTGGAAGCCATGTGATGTTGTTTGACTTATTCTTCGACACTAAAGCACCCCTTTAAACGCGGAAAACTTGTAGAGCACTATCAAATAAATGTGATTATTATTCAATGACCAAACACATTATTTATATATGTAAGAAATAAATGAATATTACTTACGTGTCGAAGATGTTCTTTATATCAGGGTGATTGTTGAAATGACCGTGCAATGTGTCTAAATAATATACAATTTCAAAAGTCGCATTTATGGAAAACAACACCCAATGTTGCCTACAACAACACAAATTTGGTTGGAAAATTTGTTTACACAACTCATAATATCATAAATTAAAAAATATATAGATAAAGTATTTAATTACGTACCTTGAGTTGTATGGTGCCAGAAACATCTTGTCCTTCTCTTTATTTTCTATAAGCCTATCAACTACATATTTATTTACATTATCTAGATCGAGTTTAAACATTGATAGTTTATGCGGAGATAAGAATGAAAATCTACTTGACAATTTCCGCTCGCATACCAACTTCTCGTACAAAAACCTTCAAATATAAAATTAAATTATAATATCAATAAATTAATGTGGCAGTGATGCAATTAAAAGGTAATATTTTATATCTTAAATAAACTATTTATATTACCTGATGTATATGCTGATTACAGTAGCACTCAGCTCTTTATGATCGAGAAGTTTGTATATTTGCTCTTTGCCAAGTAGTTCTAAATACTCTTCTCTGAATATACTTTTTTCCATGTTTAGCACACGTGTATTATTGTTGCTCTTTATATTCATCTTTCTTGCTTTGTCAAGACACTCACCAAATCGATCAAGGCGTGGTTGACTTATTTTAGGAAGAGCAACTGATTTTCCTCGATCTAGTTTTTGGATTTTGAAAGGTTTATTTTTACCACGGACCTGCACCTGCGGTGCAGCGAGTTTATTTTTTGTTTGAATCAGAAAAAAAAATGAGGTTGATCAGTTTGTTAGTTATTATAGTAAGCTAATCATTTCGTATACATGAATTGATGTATATGTCAAACCTTTTCTGGTGCCTTTTCTGGCAAAGTGATAGACTCGCTACGAGCTTTAGCAACAATCTAAATAAATGTGAAATATAAAAGCGGAAAAATCAGCAATTACATATAATCAATCATAATCATACAACTAAACATACATATCAATTAAAATATACCTCCTGATCAGTGCCAACAAGATGTTTTGGCCATGCCACATAGCTACCTGTTGTGTCTCCCAAAACTTTCATATCTCTGTTGTTGTCGGGGATAGGCAACGGTGCAAGTGGTTCTAAAGCCACCACAGGTGAAACTTAACATGGCCGGCAGAGACATTTTTGGTGTCTAATACTTCTCCCAAAGTATTGTACAATGTTCCTTTCCCAACCATGCGGGTAGGGGAAGACAAGTATAAGCAGCAACGTGAAACCCCCTAAATTAAATCAATAGTTAATACATAAGTATGTGAAACAAATAGGTTGAATGAATTTCTTATTTCGTTAAGTAATTAATTACATTCAGTTGACTTTTACGACTAATGTTGCAACTTCCATCTTCACTTATTTGCATTTCACGTTGAAGTTGATTTTCCTTATCTTTTTTAACCAAGTACGCATCTTGCTCCGAAAGGGTTTTCAACGCTTCTAATACTTGATCATTCAAGGGATTTGTGCGCTTCTCATGTGAAAGTAACTTTTGGGAGTCACGCCAAATCCCTTACCCCTCACACGGCCAGAATATTCAGGAACATTGAATACCTTGCCGAGAATGTCTCTGCAGCTAACTTCTTTATTTTCATCTTGATTCTCAAGACTTTGTTCCAAGTTTTCCTAAAATACATGTAGTATTAAAAAGATAAGTTCAATATCATTTTTAAAAGACAATATTAAAAAATATTAAAGTGATATATACTTACACATTGTTGGACAACTTGTTGAACATTTTCGTTGTCCACTATTCCATCACTATTTACGCGAGCCTCCTTCCACAAGATATGACGACCCAATGGTTGATCGAATTTCATCTCTTGCAGCTGTTCATTAAGACATAAACAAAATATAAAATATAAACTATAGTTTATAATCTAGCTAACACAATGTATAAAAGTGATGTTTAGTTACAATTTTTTGATCTAAACTCGCATACCCCATTCGCGATCTTTTGTATGGATGCACTGGGTTTTTTGTTCTCTCTCGATTTGATGTACTTATATTCTATATATAAATAAAAAAAATAATGATCATGTAAAAAATATAAGATATGAATATGAATAAAACACACATACTAATAAAATAAATATTACCACAAACGCGGGGTCTGAGCGTTTAGCAACAAAAGATGTCCACTCTTCATGTGTTATGTAGTGTTTGTAAATGTTTGGAGCTTCAACATTCACATTTCCTTGCATGTCTCTCAGGTAACAATTCGACAGATGGGATTTAAATCCTCTGTGAATTTTACCCGCAACTCTAAGTACGTAATTTTTACGCACATCATCAATGTTAAAAGTGCTCTGAAAACCAAATAAATAAAAGTATTTCAATGGAAAAAAATTATAATTAAGTAACAAAAAAGTGGAGTAGAAAAGTTAATTACTTATACATCACTCCACAATATGTCTTTAGCATCCTTCAATGCTTTGTCTCTCCAGTCATCGATTGTTATTGGGATATTTTGGCGGACAACAGCACCGATGTAGCTTACCATCATTGAACTGTTGGGCTCAATTGGCTGGCCACTTTCATTCCATCCCACCTAATAAACTCATAGCTATAGTGTAAGTGATTGCTTTCAAAAAACAAACAAATAAAAAAATCTAAACAAAAGTATAGTATATATACCTCAAATTTTATTCCAGTACTTCTTGCTATAATGACTTTTTGCATTATAGTTGCCCCACGCTTCACTTCGCCTTCATAGCCTTTAGCGTTGAAAGCTTCATTGTTTACAACTTCAGTGTTTACAACTTCCTCGTTTTGAGGACCTAAATCGTTGTTGGAATCCATTTATCTACACATTTCACACAATATAAGTTTAACATGAGTATAAGTTCAACATGCAGTTTAGTGACAACAACAGATTGAATAAATACAACATGCACTATAAGTTTAGTGACTACGAGATATGAATAACAATACTCACTATAGTTTAGGGTTACGACGTCACAGAAATACAAATAGAAATATCTTGTGCAATGAAAAGATATCACTAGGGTTCCACAGAGCGCTTTAAAAAACTGAACAAAAAGCGCCTTAAAAACCATTATGGTCGTATGGATATAACTTAGTGAAAATGGAGAATGATGAAAACAGATAGTACGTACGTAATGAATATGGACAGAGAGAAGGGTTCCCCCTAGGGAGAAGGGTTCGTATATGGAGAATGGTTCGTAACGGAGTACGTAATGATAAGGGTTTCACACTGCCAAGTTCGTAAGGGATGAGAATATACGTAATGAAGAAGAAAATGAAGAGGCGGTTTCTTATATTATCAGTTTACATAATATAATAAAAAACCCTTTTACAACGCTTTTTACAAAGAGCGCTTTAAAAGATTATATAAAAAGCGCCTTAAATAGTATTTTACAGCGCTTATATACACACTATATAAAATGCGCTATATGAGCATTTTACAGGGCTTTTTATCCATAAGCGTTGTAAATGTTTTGTACTTGTATTTTATTTTTTCCTTTACAGCGCTTTTTCTCATAAGCTCTGTAAATGTTTTGTACTTGTAATTTATTTTTTTGAAACCATTTATAGCGTTTATTTGCAAAAGTGCTGTAAATGTTTTATACATAAGCGCTGTAAATATGGACATTTGATATTTTAATCTGGACCAAGTCTGGACTAAGGCTTATGTTCTGGACTAATGTCATATCCTCTGATTTATTTTTCTTTCCCTTTGATGTTATCCTTTGATGTTTGCCTTTGATGACATCCTCTGGAGGTGTATCCTCTGGTGACATCCTCTGGTATCCTCTGGAGGTGTATCCTCTGGTATCATCTAGAGGTGTATCCTCTGATATCCTCTGGTGTATCCTCTGGTGTATCCTCTAGTGTATCCTCTGGAGGTATATCCTCTGGTGTATCCTCAAGAGGTGTATCCTCTGGATGCATCCTCTGGCCTTGTAACTGTTTTGTCTCTTGTAATTGGAATTTTTTTATACCATTTATAGCGCTTATGGGCAAAAGCGTTGTAAATGTACTTGTATTTTATTTTAATTGTACTTGTATTTTATTTTGCATTTTATAGTACTTGTGATATAATATCCAAATATTGTTCATATCAACTTATATGATGCATTTAGATTATAGTTAAAAAAATTATCAAATTGTCATCTCTAAAATAATTAAATAATATAATTAAAAAAATTATATGATGAATTATATAAGCATAAAATCAAATACTGATCAGTTCTGGCAAGTCAAGTTATTACATGAAATTTTACACAATGAGTACAGATCAACACATAAACATACTTAAGATGCCCTTTTTCTTTTCCTGGTGGGATTCACATTTTTTTGGCCATGAACGATAAACGATAGATTAATCCAAATTCCCTCATCATGATCATCTCTAAGATATAAACCATCATCAGTTGAATCAATTTCACATGGTTGTGATGTCGCAAAGAAAATATCATTACCAACATCTTCAACGTTGTTGTTATCATCACTTATTTTATTGGTCGATAGGACAACAGACCATTTATCATCAGCATGATCAGTGACATAAAACACTTGTTGAGCTTGCGATAATAATCATTTGAATCATATGTCGCATCACTGTCAAAATAAGTGTTCCCTTTTTTTTTCTCACCGTGTTTTATCCGACATGTATAGCTTTTATCAATTCCATGCCATACTAAATGTCCTTCCAATTCATCTGCTCTAATGCGTTTTCCAAAACAACATTTTAAACAAGGACAAGTGATTCGATTTGGGTCTTTTGCATTCTTCACTGCAAATTCAACAAACTCCTTCACTCCATTTTCATACTCTTTTGACAATGGATTGGCAGACATCCATTTCCGGTCCATTTTAATTATATGACCTATATGAATGCAGTAAGAACAAATCAATATATAACAAATTTATCAAAACATAACAGAACAGATCGAACAGATTTTATATGATTTATCATGTAAGAATTTATGAATGCAGCTTATGATATATGAATGCAATGTTACACAAATTTATCAATCTATAACATCATACAAATCTATAGTATATATAGACTAATATTGGAAAATGGAAACCAATGTCCAAGGTCATGCATACAAGTCTGATTTCAAAACAGAACAGATCGAACAAATTTCAAAACAGAACAGATTTATCATCTCAAGTTTTATATGCATGGTTTATTAGGTAACAATTTATCAGTTTTAGAGACAATAACAAATTAATAAATTAATACAGTACTTGAGACAACAATCACTCAGTAAAAATGGGCGTAAAGTAGAGGAGAGGAAAGTTCGTAATAGGGTTCGAACGGATAGAACGTATTAAATATGTTTTTATTTATTTACTTATTTATATATAGCTTGTAATTTTACAGCGCTTATGTCCATAAGCGCAGTAAAAGCCTTTCAAAAATTAAATTTGAAAACATGTACAACATTTACAGCGCTCACAATATAGTTCGTAAGCGCTGTAAATATAGTTCGTAATATAGTGTGTGGGCGCTATAATTTAAATTTTAAAACATTTACAGCGCTTTTATACAAAGCGTTGTAAATGTAGCGCTATAAACATTATGTGAAATCGCTATGACCATACAACAGCGCTTTTCTGTAAATCCTAAACCCTTCATGACCCTACAACAGCGCTTTTTCTAAAGCGCTTGTCATTAAAGCGCTGTTGTATCCTCCGTTATTTTTAAAATATTATACAACAGCGCTTTTAGTTATGAAGCGCTTTAAAATGTGCGTTGTAAAAGGCTATTTTTGGCGTAGTGTATGTAATATTGTCATCTACTATCTAATATAGAGAAACAAATTACCTTCATCAAAAAAGGAAAAACACATTACCACCAAAAAATTAAAATATCTTATTCACAAATTATAATAAACTTAAATTATTATGCACGAATAAATACTTACTTTTGAAGTTATTTAAATTTATTTAGAAAATGTGATTTGTTTAACGAAACTAATTATAAATCTTTATTTATATTTATTTTTCAAAAAGAACAATCTTAATTGGACGAGTTAGTAAATGGATAAATAAATATCTGTGTTATTATAACAATTTAAAATAAACATCAAACATGTACTATGATAAAAATACAATCAACAATTAAACTTTGAATACATATATTGATGTAGGAAGATTCGCGGCCAGAATCGAGGAAGAAACGGCTTTGAGGACAAACGCGGCGGAAAACGATCGTCTGGTGTCAAATTGCCTATTATTATACCTTTCCAGAAAAGGAATCGCGCCACAAACACAACTTACTGCTTTGCTGTGTTGTATGGGTTCCAGATCCGTTTTGGGCTCGTCTTGGGCCTCAAAACAGCAGTTTAAGTTTTCCCCATAATTTCGGACTTTTTCTGTTTTACCTAATTTTCGCACTAGGGTTTCTATTATCTATTTAAAGACTCTCTATGCTGTAACCAAAGGGTATCTTTTAATAAAATAATTAATTTTGAGAGTTTTCTCTTCTCTAGTGGATTCCAGAACTTGTTCTTTTTTAAGAATTAGCGTTTGCTAATCTTTTATGATTCCAACTGCATCATATATACTCTTAGGTCTTTTTTCATCACTTTTATTATATGCTGTCATTTTTCTCTGCTAGAATTTCTTGTTGGAGGACTGGACCAGGTTGGAAGAAGATGTAGGCATGACCACTCCTAAAACTGTCTGATTGGGAGGTTTCTGACTGATAAGTTTGATTTTGAAATTTTTGTGCTTCATTTAGTAAAAATATAATTTTTAGTTATTAAAATTTCACTTTTATTTTTATTAATGATTCAACTTTTATGATTAAAACATAACTTCATAAATGTTTAAAATGACCATCATATTTCGGTGCAAAAACTAGACCCATGGGTGCAAGTGTATAACTTGCCCTTTGGTTTCATCAATGAAGCATTAATAGGCAGAAGCCACTGATGTTACTCAACCATTAAAGAGGGAGTGGAAGGTTCGGAAGCAAGGTGGAGAATGGATTGTCGTGATTTTCAAATTTGAACATCTTGGAGTTTTCTATTTTTAGTGTGGTGTTATTGGCCATACAAAAACATTCTATATGTGTCTCTTCGTTGTGAAATAATATGATGGAGTATGTGAACGAGGAACATTCATGAAGTTAATACAAAGCTTGTAGGGAGTGGTGCAACCGACAAATGGTTGTGAGATAAAAGAAGGGTGAGAACCTGTTGTACTGTTGGTGAAACCTGGTTTAGTAATCCTGATTAACGTGGATAAATTTGAGTCAATTATGAAAGTAGAGAAAACATACACACATAGTGCCTTTTGCCATGTAGACAGGGGAAACAAAAGACATACATATAACAAAGCTAAACAAAACAAGACATGGCAAGCAACTACCCAAAAGACAAGCTCGATATCGGCCAAAACATTATACATATAACCTCATTTCTCGAGTCGCCATTTTTACCTCCTTTTGGAACAAATCCCTAAAGAGTATCAAGGTAATGAGATATAGTCTAAAGCTCCATAGATTGGGCATGTTGTCTTCATTGAGGAAAAATCTCAATATGATGTTTTAAAGATAACAAACATGTTTATTTATATTTTAACATTATTATCATTTTGTGATCTAACCAGTGTTTTTGAATGTTTTAAGATATAAACATGATCTAATTTAAGTATAATATTTTTACTCTTAAAAAGAACAGTTATCACCCAAAATACACAGAAAACGTTTTGCTTGTTGGAAAATGAAGAGAAAGAACATTCTCATAAGATGAAGCCAACACAAACACCTTAAATGCACAAATTTAAACCCTACAATTAAAAAGAATAACTATGAAGTTGAAGTCATCACAAGAATAACGCATTTAAGATGTCATTTATGAATAAGAGTGGTTAAAGAATAATATGAAGAACATTATTTAAAGTACCATGCAAAAGGAATACAATAATAAAGGCCTTGATTGATCCAACAAATATGCTAGCACTGTTTTGATTTTACTTAGACTAATAAGAGCTCAACAACTCGAGTTTTTTTCTCTCAAGAATGGTCCACTATTTAAAGAGAACATTTTTATTTTTCTTATCATTTGCAAAACACTAAAGGACAAAAATTGTACATGCAAGTACAAAAGTTATAAGTTGACACTTTTTTAGTTCCCAATGCTACTACACGAATCATTTCAAAGAACGTTCAATATGAAGTTTTCAAGACAACCCACTTCTCACAAAAAAAAGTGAACATTTTGCTGGTTAAAGAGAGCGTTCTAGACAATATGCACACAAAATGAAGACAACAAGAATTGCTTTGTGCATTGATTTTCGTGCCTAACAACTCTATTTTTTTATAGCAATCTAAAGTCCTTCTCATCAATAAATAGGAGTGACCCCAAGACTTGAATGTCATGAGTCTAAGCTACAATTCAACGTTCATTTGTTCTTATCCTTCAACTCTTCATTTGATTTTCGTGGCTCAATTATTTGGAGTGTGTTGATATACTTTTGTTTCACTTCTCAGATTTTTCATTCAGATTTCACAAGCAAAGAACCCGAACACTACTTCATATATTGTAAAGCTATCACTACACAAAAATATGGATTTTATAGCGCACCTTTAACAATAATTGTTAAGTAAAAGCGTTGATGTATTATATTTTAAAAATACACCGACATCCCTCAGCCTTGAGGACAAGGTTGCATTTCATGAGGGTGGTAATGATATTATTGTTGGGCCTTAGACTAGTGAAAGGCCCAAACCTGCTGTGTGGATACTGTATTAAAAAAGAGAAGAATCATTCTATTAATGACATGGTAGAGAGACTTGCTAAATTCTAAGAGTTTCAGTTACACATAGGGGAATAAATTGAGGAGGGTAGTGCAGCATTGGTTATACACAATTATTGTTATCAATTTATGTCTCCAAGGGTAAAAAAGAGAAGAATCGTTCTATTAATGACATGGCAGAGAGAGTTGCTAAATTCTAGGAGTTTCAGTTACACATAGGAGAATAAATTGAGGAGGGTAGTGCAACATTGGTTATGCACAATTATTGTTATCAATTTATTAGCAGAATATTAATATTATTTTCTGAGGAGGAGCTCTGCTCTAGTTTATACATTTCACATAATTTTTCCTTCTTCCATAAATCAATAAATTCTCATTTCATCTATCATATTTCATTATTTCATTGATTCCTATTTTCTGTGAGTCTATTAACCTTTATTTGGTGGAATTGTAAGAATGAATAATTAGAATTATATAAACAAAAGGGTCATAGAGAAGCAAAGAGATCAAAGCTTTTTTGTCAAAGTAACATGTAATCTGAAGTTAGACCTTCAATAAATCAGCAACTAAGGAGAGAACCTAATCAATGAGTGTTAGCTGTGAATAAGTAACAACTAAATGCAAATATATTTTTTGACAACAATTATAACTATATTAAAAAAGCAAGCATATTAAGAAAATCTGTTGTTATAAAAAAGTGAAAATGAAATTCTTTAAGAGTACTTAAAGAAACATTCCCAGTAGTTAAAGTAACTGTCAATGATTCAATATTATTAAGCTCAATCAACCCGAGAGACGAATTTAGTGAAACTTTTGAAAGTCTTAAAGTTTAAAAAATGTAATGTTAGGGTGAGAAGATGCTTCCAGAGATTTTTCCATCTTTTGGAGAGTATACAAGTTTGAACGGTGTCTTTGGTGTTCAAGAAAGAGAGTATGAGAAAAATAAGAGAATCAGGTAAATCAGAGCACATCTCTATTGTTTTAAAGCTATCCTCTCTGCATCATTTCACTTGTAACTGATTAGAAAATTGAAATGAATAGAGGAAAAGAGAAAATTGTACCTCGCTTCGCTATTACAGAATCTTGCAAAGAAAAATGGCTTTCTAACTCTATCTAGTCTAGTTAGTGAAAAATGGATTCTTCCTAGCAATTTGTTTGTCTTTTTCACCAAGAGAATTAAAAGGAGTTCGGATATTTTTTGTTTGTGAAGTGTCTTCCACGTGAATGAAATGGTAACAAGTGTTTAAGAGTGGTTAAAAACTTAAATGTAGTAATAAATTTATGAATGTTATATAATTTAAATTTTAAAATTGCAAAAAATAAGATTCTTTACTCAATTTATTTTTTTATTTTTTATGGGTATGTTTAAAAAGTGTTCTTATGGCAATTGTGACCTTCAGGTAATTGCAATTGCACACAATGTAAAATAATATATATATATATATATATATATATATATATATATATATATTATCTATGTCATAATTATAAAACTGTTTCTAAATTTATTCAATTTATTACGTGTATTTATTATTATTTTTTTCAAACGTACTTCTTATTAATATTATTAATTTTTTTTAGAATATGAAAACATAAGTTTAACATATTTAAATATAAATATTATTTTAACAACATTAACAACACTTTAATTACTTATTACTTTTTTTTAATAAGAGTGAAAAAAACGATGAGGGTTTATAATAAAAGACAAAGGTAATATTTTAATATTTTTAGTTAAAAGTAAATTGAACAATAAATTTTAGTGTAAAAATAAAATTAGACATTGAGTAATTGATTGTATTTGATAGTATGCAAACATTGAGTTGGATAGTGGTTTTCTTTTTTCCAAAATGGAGACAATGATATTTGAACTTAAGAAATCATTGTATTTACATATATATCTACAGATAAAATCTGCGACAGTAGCACAACGTGTGTTCGTAAATAAACTTATTTGACTACTTGTTAGTTAATATATATGGAAGTCAATATAATGATATTTGTATCTGACTATCTAGAAATCTATATCTTTTAGTGAATTAATATAATTATTATGTTGTAATGTATTTTGTTTATTAGATAAAAAAATATATTTTGTTTATGTATTAATCTATTAATACTTTTTATTATGGAATTTTGTGATACATTTTATAAAGCTGCTAATGTATTATTGTTTTTAGGGTTAAAAATATGAATGTAGTCATACTATGGAATTTTGTCGGAAGCTCGTTGGGGCAGCTATAGTCTATTTGTCTTTCTTTTAAATTCCTTGTACTTGTTATTTGATTAATTACCTCCAAGGCTTCTTGCAATCACATTAGATTCACTGAATTGTACTCTTGTTAACAATTATTTAGTGAAATCTGAGCAAATCTTTTCAATACTTGTTTTGTGAATTTCATTCATTACACATAGGTGTGTTATGGCCTTTTTATGAGATTTATTTTTTCTGCATAATTTTGGTTAGTCATTTGGCTTAAAGTGAAAATCCCAAACAACCTTGACTTTCACACAATGGTAGAGCATTCAGTACTAAGAATATTCATCATGAGGTGACTCATCTCCAATATTATGCACAAAATCTAAAGTTTCAACAATTATCATGTGAATGACTCAACCCCGTTATGGAAGTTTCAACAAGTTACATTCTTTTAAGGTTCTACCATCTAAACAATTTGAGCATCAAAACAGAAGAAGCAAATAAATGTGAAATGCAAATGACAGACATTATGTACTTTGAAATATGTCACCAATAAGTGAAAACTTGTTTCTATCACAACATTATGTACTTTGAAATATAACAAAGAATATTGGTATAAAACCACGCAAAATTTGTTATGGTTAGATTAAAGTGAAAGTAAAAATGTGGAATAATAACACGCAAAATTGATGATGGAGTTCGGCTAAATCTGCCTATGTCTCTGGACTGCTGCAGACCTTTATATTGATAAAGGGAAATTCACACAAAATATTTACAAACACTGTGAATATATGTCTCAAATCATCAACTATTAGAGTTAGTTATTCTTAATGTTTGTTATAACTGAATTTGGCCAATTTGGTTGTGATAAGTAGTTATAGTTAGTTAAGCTAACTTGTTTAGAATACTATAAATAGTTGTGATTGTATTTGTTGATGTAACATATGAAAGAGTAAAAAAAGAGGTCTATGCAATTATCAAGAAGATTCATAGAAAATCAAAAATAGAGAGATTACGGGAGAGAGAAGATAGAGAGATTGTAAGTTGAAAACTTGTATTGTTGTACTCTCAAAAGTGATAGATATAAGGGTACTACAATTGAATAAGGCCTTAATCTTGTAAATTCAATACTCATATTGAATTACTTTGCTTCCTTGCCCATGACGTAGGTCTCAAGTAATAGAGACCGAACACGTATATCCTGGTGTTATTCTTGTTCTTATCTTTCTTTAATTTCATTTTACATTGATTGTTAAAACTGCAGTCAAGAACGTTATCCAGTTCTGCAGAAAAGGAGGAATTGATTGAAAAGGCAAAGAGTGCTATCATCTTGTGTCTTGGAGATAAAGCTTTAAGGGAAGTTGCAAGAGAACCAACAGCAGTAGCCTTATGGCTTAGACTTGAGTCTCTTTATATGACTAAATCAATTTCGAATAGACTCTTCTTGAAACATCAATTGTTCTCTATTAAAATGAATGAAGAGAAACGTGTTATAGAAAAAATTGCTTATTATAACAAGATTCTGGATGATTTAGAGAATTTAGAAGTCAAGTTGGACGATGAACACAAAGCTCTGATCCTTCTTAATGCCTTGCCAAGTTCATATGAACACTTCAAGGATGCTATCATGTTTGAAAGAGAACAAACAACTACACTTGAGGAAGTGCATACCTCTATCCAGACAAAGGAAAGCCATAGAAGACACGAGTTCAAGAATGATGATTATGCTGAAAGTCTAAATGTTACCAGAGAAAGAACTGACAAGAAAGGATCAAATGGAAAGAAGCATGGGTCCAAGTTAGGAACTAATTTAGAAGGGAAATATAGATGCTTTCATTGTCACAAGAAAGGGCATTTCAAGAAAGATTGCCCTAAAAGAAAGGAATCAAGAAACTCTCAAGATTCTAGAAATGTTGTACTTGTTGATGCTGGTTATGAATTTGCAAAGGCATTGATGAATTCAAATTCTGAGGTTGAAAAGAATTGGGTATTAGACTCAGGCTGCACCTTTCACATGTGTCCAAAAAAGGATTACTTTGAATCAATAGGACTACTTAATGATGGAGTCGTTTTGCTTGGTAACAACAAACCATGCAAGGTACAAGGCAAGGGAACCATCAGATTCAAAATGTCAATGGCAAATAGGTCCTGCTAAAGGATGTAAGGTAGATACCTGAATTAAAAAGAAATTTAATTTTTGTTGGCATGTTTGATGTATTAGGATATTCCACAAACATTAAGAATGGTATCATGACTATTATACATAAGGATGATATCATTGTTAAAGGCATAAAAAGAAATGGCTTGTACATTTTGGATGATTCTACCATAATTGCACAAACTTTTGTTGCTAGTTTCAATTTACATTCATCTACTAGAATATGGCATATGAGGTTAGGACATGTAAGTGCAAGAGGCTTAATTGAGTTATCAAAACAAAATCTGCTTAATGGTGACAAAATTGATAAATTGGAATTTTGTGATCATTGTATTCTAGGAAAGTCTACTAGGACCAGTTTTGGTGTTGGTCAACACAATACCTCTAGACCTTTTGAATATGCTCATTCTGATTTGTGGGGACCTTCAAGGACCAAAACTCATGCTGGCTGTTCTTACTTCTTAACTATCATTGATGATTATTCTAGGAAAGTATGGATCTATGTTATTAAAAACAAAAGTGACACCTTTTTGAAATTTAAAGAATGGCATATGCAAATTGGAACTCAAAAGGAAACTAAGCTGAAATGTTTAAGAACTGATAATGGCCTGGAGTATCTTTCAGAGCAATTTAATAGGTTTTGCAGGGACTTAGGTATTCATATGCATACGACAGTTGCAGGTACTCCTCAGAAAAATGGAATTGCTGAAAGAATGAACATAACAATCTTGGAAAGGGTCAGATGTATGATCTTAAGTGCATGATTTACTAAGACTTTCTGAGGTTAAGCTGTAGTTACAATAGTGTATCTGATTAAGAGATGTCGTTCATCAGCTATTGGATTTAAGACTCCAATTGAAATGTGGAATGAGAAGCCAACTGACTACTTTAATATGAAAGTATTTGGCTCCTTAGCATTTGTTCACACAAAGCAAGATAAATTGGATCCTAGAGCAATCAAATGTGCTTTCATCGGATATCCTAAAGGAATAAAAGGCTACAAGTTGTGGAGAATTGACCAAGGTGTGCCTAAGTGTATCATATCAAGAGATGCAGTGTTTGATGAAACAAGAATGGCCATGATTGACAAGGAATATCAGCAAGACAACACTCAAACAACAATACAAAGAGTATTCAAATTGAGGCGGAGTCACCTAAAGATCAAGGGACCAATCATAAAGACATGAAAAATACATCACTTGATGAGAATGCTGAAACAGAATTAGATTTGGGCAATTACAACTTGGTAAGGGATAGCGAAAGAAGAATTATCAAGCCTCCAATCAGGTATGGTCATGCAGATTTAATTTGTTATGCTTTAAGTGTTGCTGAAGATCTTCAATGAGTTGAACCAAGCAATCACAAGAAAGCCATTAACAGTAAAGATAGAGAAGCTTGGTTGACAGCTATGAATGAAGAGATGCAGTCACTAGAAAAGAATCAAACCTGGATTTTGGTTTACATTCCCAAGAGTTAGAAGGTAATTGGATCAAAATGGGTGTTCAAAAGAAAGGAAGGCATTCAAGGACAAGAGAAGATAAGATTCAAAGCAAGGTTATATGCAAAAGGATTTTCTCAACTTGAAGGATAGATTACAATGAAGTCTTTGCACCTGTTGTGAAACATTATTCTATCAGAATTCTACTTTCAATTGTAACTCAGAATGACTTGGAATTAGAGCAGCTGGATGTCAAAACAACATTCCTTCATGGTGATCTTGAAGAAACCATTTATATGCAGCAACCTGAAGGATTTGTTAAAGGTAGCAACAAGATTTGTCTTTTGAAAAAATCGTTGTATGATCTAAAGCAGAGTCCTAGAGAATGGTACAAGAAGTTTGATGATTTCATGATAAGGAGTGGTTTCTAAAGATGCATTTTTGATAATTGCGTTTACATCCTGAAGGAAAAAGGTCAAGAATGTTTTCTGGCACATAATAGAAATGGAGAATGTTCTCTAGAAGGTCCAGAATGTTCTCTAGAAGGTCCGGAATGTTCTCTGGCACATAACAGAAATGGAGAAGGTTCTCCAGAAGGTCAGGAATGTTCTCTGGCACAGAATAGAAACGGAGAATATTATCCAGAAGGTCAAGAATGTTCTATGGAGCATAACAGAAATAAAGAATAATCTTCTACTTACCTATTACTCTATGTAGATGATATTCTTTTTGCAAGCTCAAATAAGGACTAGATTAAAAGGCTCAAATCTAACCTTAGTAATGAGTTTGAGATGAAAGAACTTGGAGAGGCCAAGAGGATCTTAGGTATGGATATAGAAAGGACAGAATGAAGGGAGAATTATTTATTTCACAAGCTGCCTACTTGAAGAAAGTTGTCACTAAATTCAGAATGCTTGGATCAAGGCATGTTACTACTCCATTGGGACAAAATTTCAAATTGTCCATGCAGGACTCACCTAAGACTGTTGAAGAAAGACATAGAATGAGTATCATTCTGTATGCTAGTGGAGTTGGTAGCATAATGTATGGCATGATCTACAACATACTATATTTGGTGCATGCTGTAAATGTTGTTAGCATATTTATGAAAAATCTAGGGACATTACATTGGTCAACACTCAAGTGGATTATGAAGTAATTAAATGGCTCTCTGACAGCAGGCTTGAAGTTCAAGAAGGCTCATTATGACAAAGAACCAATTAAGGGATATGTGGACTCAGATTATGCTGGAAACATGGATACTAGAAAATCAATTTCTGGTTATGTTTTCACTTTATATGGAATAACAGTGAGTTGGAAAGCAATTACACAGTATGTGGTAGTACTCTCCACAACTCAAGCTGAATTCATTGCTCTCACTGAAGGTGTTAAGGAAGCTATATGGATGAAGGGACTGATTGGTGAACTAGGGATAAAACAAGACTGTGTTTCAATTTTCTGTGATAGTCAAAGTGTTATTCACTTATCCAAGCACCAAGTGTATCATGATAAGTCTAAACACATTGATGTTAAGTTTCATTTCATAAGGGATGTGATTGATTCAAAACAGGTTTCAGTTGAAAAAATTGCAACCTAGGAGAATCCTACAGATTCTTTCACAAACTAAGTTCGAGCCCTGCTTGGACATAGTTGGTTTCTACAAAGAGTAAATCTAGTACATGAAGCAAAGGCTATGATAGGATTATTCTGATATTAAGTCAAGGTGGAGAATTCTGAAGATATGACTCAAATCATCAACTATTAGAGTTAGTTATTCTTAATGTTTGTTATAACTAAATTTGGCCAATTTGGTTGTGATAAGTAGTTATAGTTAGTTAAGCTAACTTGTTTAGAATACTATAAATAGTTGTGATTGTATTTGTTGCTGTAACATGTGAAAATGTAAGAAAAAGATGTCTATGCAATTATCAAGAAGATTCATAGAAAATCATAAATAGAGAGATTAAGGGAGAGAAAAGATATAGAGATTGTAAGTTGAAAACGTGTATTTCTGTACTCTAAAAAGTGATAGATATAAGGGTACTACAGTTGAAGAAGGCCTTAATCTTATAAATTCAATACTCATAGTGAATTACTTTGCTTCATTGCCTGTGACGTAGGTCTCAAGTAATTAAGATCAAACATATATATCTTAGTGTTATTCTCGTGCTTATCTTTCTTCAATTTCATTTTACATTGATTGTTAAAACTACAGTTCAGCAGAAACGAAGATCATTCTCTGTTTCAATTCTGCAGGTCAAGAACGTTCTCCGTTTCTACAGAAATCAAGAACGTTCTCCAGTTATGCAAAAACCGAGAATGTTCTCCTTTTCTTTTTAACTCTATTTTTTGCTTTTGTTGGTTATTCATTGTTTTAGATCCTATTATTGTTTCAACAAACACTCACAGACCATTGCGCACATCAAACTTCCAATGGCTGAAGCATATGGAATCTTAGCCATCAATTCCTTTTTTTCCTCTGTCTAAGGTGATTGTTCCTTGGTTAGGCGAAAGTGACTTGCCAAAGGTGTGATAATCGGTTTTGCCTTACCCATGTTGAATCTTTGCAAAACATGACTGATGTACGCTTCCTAAGATAATTGCAAAATTCTCTTTTGCTTATCTTTCGTGATTTGCATTCCAATGATCTTTATTTCAGTACCCAAGTCCTTCATGTCAAATTCTTTGACAACTGCATCTTCAAGTTTCTGATCTCGTCAATATATGAACCTGCTACTAACATATCATCAACATAAAGTAGTAAAATGATATAACTGGACTTATATCTCATGAAGAAGCAACAGTGGTCGGCGTTGCACTTCTGGAAATCTTCCTTGTGCATAAAGCTTTCAAACTTCTTGTACAACTGTCTTGGAGCTTGTTTCAGACCATACAAGCTTTTCTTTAGTCTGCACATTTTACCCTCCTTCCCTTTTTCTGGGAATCCTTTAGGTTGGTGCATGTATATCTCCTCATTTATGTCTCCATGAAGAAACGCAGTCTTCACGTCAAACTGCTTAAGAAAGAGTTTTTCACTGGCAACAATACTTAATACTGACCTAATAGTGTTGAGCTTCACAATTGCAGCAAAAATCTCATTGTAGTCAACTCCTTCCTTTTGTTGGAATCCTTTGACCTCTAGTCGGGCTTTGTATCTTTTGGAGCCATCATGATCCTCCTTAACTCGATAACCCATTTTTTGTGAAGTTCCTTCTTTCCCATGGGTAACTCAGCTAGTTCCCATGTTTGATTGGAGATTAAAGACTTCATCTCATCTTTCATGGTAAGCTCCCACTTGCTTGCATCTACGGTCTAACGTGCTTCTGCATAGTCTTCAGACTCTCCTCCATTTGTCAACAACATATAGTCCATATACCTCCTATTAGGCATATGAGTTCGAGAAGACCTTCTCAACTAAGGAGCTAGAGTAGAATGCTCTTATGTGTCAGATTCTTGTTCTCGATTCAATTGAATGTTCTGATTGAGAACTTTCAACGGTTCGACTTTCTGGAACATCATCTATTTGTGCATACACAAGCCCACTATGTTTTTAATCACTATTGGATGCTTTATGTCTATCCTTATACATCACTCTTTCATTGTAGATATCATCTCTACTACGGATCATATTTTTGTTTTCATTGTCCCATAGGCGGTAGCCAAACTCATCCTCTCCATAACCGATGAAAATGCACCTCTTGGATTTGGGATCAAGTTTATTTCTATCTTGATCACTAATATGCACATAAACTACGCAACCGAAAACTCTAAGATGTGAGAGTTTTACCTCTTTTCCGCTCCATGCCTCTTCTAGTATTCTACGATCCAATGACATTGATGGACCTTGGTTAATCAAGTAAGTTGTTGCATTGACTGCTTCTGCCCATAATTGCTTTGGTAGGCCTGACTGCATACGCAAAATTCTAGCTCTCTTAGTCAATGTTCGATTCATACACTCAACTACACTGTTGTGTTGAGGCATACTTAGCACAATTCTCTCCATTCTGATCCTGTGCTCAAAGCAAAACTTCTTGAATCTGGTGTCTTCATATTCACCACCATTGTCGGTTCTGAGCTTTTTGACCTTCAATCCTGTCTCATATTCTACAATGGCTTTTCACTTCTTGAAAGCCATAAATACATCAGGCTTATGTTTTAGAAAGTATATCCATACCTTCTTAGAGTGATCATCGATGAAAGTCACGAAGTAGTGTTTCCCACCAATGGATGAGACAGTTGTTGGACCCCAAACATCTAAGTGAACCAACTCAAGTTTCTCTTTCTTTGGGGTTCTTCCACTTCTCTGAAAGCTGACTCTTTTCTGCTTTCCAAGTATACAATCTTCACAAATGTCAATTTCTATTGACCTAAGATTTGGAAGTTTTCCCTTTAAGTGCATAATCTTCATCCCTTTCTCACTCATATGGCCTAGTCTTTGGTGCCATAGATTGGGATTTTCATTTAACAAGGTTGTCGAGGACATAATTCTCAATGAATTTTTTCTGCAAAGTAGCATGAAAGGATGCTCTTGAGTCTACTTCCCAAGACTCTTCGTTGCTCTCCAAAGAGCATATTAATGCCTCTCCTTCTCCTAATATGGAAGCAACATTCGCCTCATCTTTCTTCTCTAGGTTCTTTGGTTGACTTTTGCATTTATTTTTGTTGTGCTCAGTCTTTCCACAATTCCAACACTCGATAGATTTCGAGTTATTAGAATTACGATGATTTTTAGATTTGGATCACTTATCCTTTGATTTACTGCGTCCATTTCCTCTGGTTGAATTTCTTCCTCTTGACTATGTATGTAATATTGAAGAGGATGACAATTCACCCATCTCTCTTTGTAGATCTCGTCACCAAGAACCAGATCATGAACATCATCAAATTTCAACCTTTTGTTTCCTGACGAGCTACTCACAGCCGTGACAGTAGCATTCCAACTCTCTGGTAGGGAAGACAAAAGTATCAATGCTTGTACCTCATTGTCAAAGTCGATTCCAACCGAACTCAACTAGGTTGTGACGATGTTGAGTTCATTAAGATGTTGCGCAACAACTGCATCTTCTATCATCTGCAACGTAAACAATCGCCTCATCAAATGAACTTTATTTGAGGCTGACACCTTTTCATAAATGCTAGAAAGAGCCGACATAAGACTTTTTGTGGTCTTTTCCTTTGCAATGTTAAAAGAAACATTATGAGATAACGTTAATCGGATAACACCAAGGGCTTGTCTGTCGAGAAGTTTCCAATCATCTTCCTTCATTTGGGCTGGTTTCTTTCCTGTGAGAGGTTGATACAGGTTTTTCTGATACTAATAATCCTCAATTTGCATCTTCCAAAAACCAAAGTCCGCACCATCGAACTTTTCAATTTTCATTTTTCCTTCGTCTGCACCCATTACTCTCACTTAAATATGATGTCCTTAGAATCGTTCTCTGAACTAGAGCTCTGATACCAATTGTTGGGAAACTACGCAAAATTTATCGTGGTCAAATTAAAGTGAAAGTAAAAATGCAGAATAATAACAAACCAAATTGATAACGGAGTTCGGATAAATCTACCTACGTCTCTAGGTTGTTGGAGACCTTTATATTGATAAAGGGAAATTTACACATAAACACTTATAATCTCTCATTACCCAAAACCCAATTACACCCAAGAAAGTCATTCCAGTTGTTGGAAAACTACGTAAAATTTTCTATGGTCAGATTAAAATGAAAGTAAAAATGTGGAATAATAATACACAAAATTGATAAGGGAGTTTGGCTAAATCTGTCTACATCTCTGGACTACTGCAGACCTTTATATTGAAAAAGGGAAATTTACACAAAGTGTTTACAAACACTCACAATCTCTCACTATCCAAAACCCAATTACAACCAAGAATGTCACTGCTAGAAATCTCTGTATCTCTCTTGAAATCATCTCAATGTTTGGATTCTCTTCAGGATGGAATGGATTTCACTCTTCATCTATCACCCCTATCTATAGGTGATTTAGATCACTTGCTTCTTGGCTAAGTTTTATTACTTGGTTACTAAGTTTACTTAGTAGGTAAGTCTTATCTTGACTTTAACAAATATCACATGTAGATCTACAAATAGAAGACTATATCACAGTACCTGGACAAATTATAAGAATAGAACTAATTGTGTCCACAAGCAAAGTAGTAACCTTAGATGATACTGGCATTGTGTCCATTTAGTTTTGTGAAGAGATCTTCTATTTTTCGTTTCTATAATTTGTGGAAGCAATGAAAATGCCAAAGGCGTTGTTTTTAATATTTCCAGAAATACATTATCTCTAACTGACATTTCATCTCTCTCTATTACAATGGTTCACTTTAATAGTCTTTCATTTTCTTATTAGCAAGTTAAAATGAACTCATATTTTAAAAAATGTAATTAGAAAATGTTATCAAAAAATAAATAGGACCTTAGTTATTCTAACAGCAAGAGAACAAAGAATGAAGAGACAGAGGGAGAAAAGAACATGAGTATAGTATGAGAATTTGATTGGGCCTAATTCAATTCTTACAAAACCAACTTGTAAGATGACGATTAAGAATTTCGTAAGATATAAAAGAAATATTAATCCACTATAAATTTAGCAAGAGGAAATAATTTCCTGAGATTTACATAATTGACACAATCAACTTGATGTTTAACTTAATAAGAGAGGGAGTTACTATTTTGGTGGTTGCAAACACTCATTTAACAAAGAAAATTTTGCTCTACTAAATCTCTTGATTAGTTTTCCCTGAAATTTCAAGATATATAATAGCTTGAGGAGATCTAAACGAAAACCATATTGCTCCAGATATATAAATCTAATAAATGTTAAATGCAAAAGTTTTGATGAAGAGATGAGCAAGAGTTTGAACAATCCAGTTTGCAATGATCAATTTCTATATGTTTTGTTGTCTCATGGAATATTGGGTTTGATGCAATGTTCCTGGCTGATTGATTATCGCAATAAAGTGTTGTAGGGGCAGAAATATATGTTTAATTCTTGCAAAAGAAATGTTATCCATTGAATTTTACATGTTGTTGATGCTAATGCTCTATACTCCACTTCTGAAGATGAACAAGATATAGTGCTTTGTTTCTTAGACATCCACGAAATCAATGATGATCCAAGAAATATACAAAATCCAATTACAGACCTTCTTGTTTCTGGGCAAGTTGCCCAATCAGAATCGCTAAACACTCGCAGTTGAAGTCTGAACGCTGATGAGTAAAACAATCCTTAGTTTTTATGTATTTGAGGATCCTCATGGCTGCCATGTAATGGTCTTTAGTCGGTGATTGCATAAATTGGCTAAGTTGTTGAACGGAGAAAGTGATATTAGGTCGTGTGTTGGTCAAGTAGATAAGTCGTCCAATAATTCTTCTAAATGAGATTTGGTCATGAAGTCGTGCCTTTGAGTTGTATAGAAATTTGCAGTCCTTGATAGTAGGTGTATTGCAAGATTTAACACTTAATAATCCAGCGTTTGACAAGATATCGAAAGCATATTTACGTTGACATATGTGAATACCCGCTCTTGAACGAGAGATCTCCAATCCAAGAAAGAACTTTAAGTCCCCAAGGTCTCTAATCTGAAAAGAAGAATTTAAAATAGTTTTAATCATATCAATCTCCAATTCAGAATTACCTGAAATAATAATATCATCTACGTGAACCAACAAAACAGTAAAAAAATTTAATTTCTTGAGAATGAATAAGGAATGATCATGTTTTGAATGTTGAAAACCAAATGATATCAAGACAAAAGACAGTTTGGCAAACCATTGTCGACTCACTTGTTTTTAACAATACAAATATTTTTTTAAACGACAAACCTTATTACTATTATGACTAAGATAACCAAGAGGAAGTTTCATATAAACTTCCTCGTGAAGGTCACCGTGAAGAAAAGCGTTACTAACATCTAACTGTTTTAAAAACCAATTATTAGTGGCAGCCAAAGCAAGAAGTAATCTAACAGTAGTCAATTTGGCCACAAGAGAAAAGGTGTCTAGAATATCAACACCTTTTAATTGAGTGAAACCTTTGGCAACAAGTCTAGCCTTGTGCCTTTCAATAGTACCATTAGCCCTTTGCTTAATCTTATATACCCATCGACATCCTATGACATGTTTATCTTTAGGCAAATCAACTAATTCCCAAGTGTTATTAGGTTCTAAAGCTATAATTTCATGTTGCATAGCAATGACCCAATCCTTATATTTAATGGCTTCATGATAAGTTTGGGGTTCAACAGCGCTAGTCATGGCATGAATGTATATTAAATTAGTAGAAGAAAAAGATTTATAAGACAAAACAGAAGATAAAGGATATAAAATAGAATCGGCTGTAGAGTTAGTAACAGTACCTGAAGTGTTTAAGAGATTGCAATGAAAGTCCTGAAGGTAAACAGAAGGATTTCTTGGCCTTGTTGATTTGCGAATACTAGGTGGTATAAAAGGTTCTTCGTGTACATAATTATTTTCATCACAAGTAGACATGACAGTAGCATCATTCAAATTGAAATGACTATTTTTACTATTGACATAATCTAGTTCTATAGGTTCAGGAAGGAAATTAAAAGTGCCTAAATCACCGCAAGAGGACAAATCACTTTTAGAAGAATCATTACTAGATAAGTATGGAAAAACATTTTCATGAAAAATAACATGTCTAGAAACTAGAACTTCCCTAGAATGTAAATGATGACAAATAAAGCCTTTAGTACCAAATTTATATCCAAGAAATAGACATTTTCTAGATCTAGGATCTAATTTAGTCCTATGTTGTTGCAAAGTAGAAACAAAGCAAAGAGATCCAAAAAATTTCAATTCATTAAGATCAGGGAGGTGTTTACATAACAACTCATAAGAACTTTAATACCATAATGAATATTATGTTATTAAATATACATCATGTATTAAATTTAGAAATAAATAAAATATGAGCTTATTTATAATAGTAGCTCTGTAACAGAAAAGAACAAAAAGTTTGAAATGAAACCAACAAAATAGTTATAACAACCCAAAAATAAAGGCCTAATAAAACTAACTAATATAAAACTAACAACAACTATAATCATTCTCTTTATGCTGCTTAACAATCATATCAAATTTTTACTGATATTAGCTTCGGATTGATACCGCGAATTCAAAAAGATAAATGTGTTCTTTGAAGAAACTTGAAGAGATGGATCGACACACTTACTATAATTAAAACAGATGCAATTATGGAATAATATTAATGAACATTTCTACCATGACTAATAATTAAGGATCCCATTTCAGAAATTTTTTACAACTTCTAGCATGACTAATAACTACCAAAAAGAAAGAAGGATGGATGCAATTCAAATGGGGCCAAAGTAGAAGGATTGATGAAGGAGTAACCTTATTATGATATTCACATACTTTGTATTACTTGATTTAGTTGATATTGTCTTATACAGCTTGGCTTGAAGAGAAGTAGGAGTAGAAGTCCAGATTCCACACATGAACCAGAACAACAAATAGCAGATTTTATATCATTACTTAACACATGCTT
The DNA here is from genome assembly GCA_037974295.1 of Cicer cuneatum. Lineage (NCBI taxonomy): Eukaryota > Viridiplantae > Streptophyta > Magnoliopsida > Fabales > Fabaceae > Cicer > Cicer cuneatum. Next base: position 40,127,065 of record JBBPBO010000004.1, on the reverse strand, counting down.
GTTCTTACTATCATTCTAAACTAAAGGAGCAAATATTCTTTCTCTAACAGAAACTTTAATAATTTAATATGCAAATCATACTGTCAAAGTACTGTACAATGCGAGATCATCAAAGAAAAATGCATTTGTAATCTTTAAATTGAAATCAGGAGTTACTCAAGTCAAGGGGTTGATCAACCTTAGCTAAGTTAAACTACAAAATGTATTGTGATTCAGGTCTCTCTACTTGTTAAAACATATTCAAAAGATCCCTGATCAAGATGAGCTAAGATAGAGTACTCTGAGTGAGAGTGAATTCAAAAGTCACCTCAGCTCTCTAACAAAAAATGAGTCACCGCCTAACTAACTCTAGAATCATTTAGTTTCCCTTTCTCCCCTACTATTATGACCTCTCACACAGACTCTCTTTATCATTAATAGGATCATAAACTGAGGCATTATCATCACTATGCAGAAAATGGTCATCGCCATTCCAAGAATCATCATTGTTTACCAGTACACTCTTGGGTTAGTGCAGTCACTATTTGAAGGAACAATGGCCTTCTCAACTAAAACTATAAAATCAAATATGTCAGCCATCAATTAAAAATTGTTTCAATAAAACTAACATTATGTGTTGATAATATGATATATTAGTATTAAGGGTAGTTTAGTCTTTAGAGCCATTACTATTTATACTTCTCTTTAACCTTGTATTGTTAAGACTTGTGCATTCTATTCTATTGAAACCCTATCCTCCTTTCTTCTTCTCTATAGAACATACTGTTAACGTTGTGTACTTCAAAATATAACAAAAAACAATATATATGTAGACATCTAAAAATAGAAGTCCAGTCCAGATCACAAACAATACTAATTATACGAAGGACAAAACTTAGTACTTTTCATATGGTTCTTCACTTAACCAACTATGATTTTATCAAATTCATAACTTTCTCAAAGTTTGTTATAAACACAAAAGGTGTATTTTTGTTAAGAATCATACAAAAAGCACCTAAAGAAATGCATCTAAGTTTTTTCCTTATAAGAATAGTACTAATTGTTATCCACAAGCAAAGTAGTAAGCTTAGATTATTCCAAGATTGCAAGTGAGTTACCAAAGGCTTCTTTTTTAAGGTTACCAACTATAACATTCTTGCAACTAAATTCCACTTTCAATCCACCATTATTAGTATATACCCATCATATATAAATATCCTTGCTTTTGCACTTTAAACAGAATTACTCTCAATATCAAATGTTCAAATTTTGATGTGTACTCTATTTCCTTCAAATATTACTAAGTAAAGAACTGCTCTCAATTTCATGTACATTTTTATATATCAACAATTTTGAACTGTTTCTAAACCTTAATCTATATTTTAATTTTCATCTATATTTTTTTATGATCCTAAAAGTGGTAAAAGGAACAAAATTTCTGTACTATATTTTACCAAATTTCCAACTTCCAGTGTAAGATTTGGTTCATTTTCTACTTCCTCAATCCTCCATTTAACATTTACATTCTTCCCGTTTAAGTCGCTTCAGCCATTCAAGACCTATTCTAAAGTTGTTTATTAAGGAGCTCAACATTGTATTTACTGCCAAATGGACAAATTTTGATGTGTCCTCTACTTAAATTGCAAACATCAAAATATGCAGAAGCATGAAAAACAAATAACAACAATTCAAGAAACACAAGTTAAAACAACTAAACCTATAAATAGATATTTAACTGGTTGAATATACGAGATAGTAAACCACATCACAACATGTTGCTCCAAACTCTTCAAATTAAACAAAGAAGGATCAAACACATGGCCCAAAATATTCAAATATATAATCCCCTAAAAAAGTAGAAAACATGAAGAAAAAAAATAGAAACGATAGTATGTCAAATGCAAGAAAACAAATATATCTTAAACATGTTATCTAGCTAGTAGAAAGATTTCTCTTGGAAACAGTGTTCTTGTTATAGTGTATCCATGCTTTGAGGACTCTCTTAATTTCTTAATTCCAATTTATTGGCAAAACTTTTGCATCATAGGTTCCTCTAGCTTTTTTATCATCCAACATGCTGTTTCTGCCAAACCCAACATCTATAATTTATGTTATTGTGCAAACATATTTCTGGTTTCAATTCAAAAAGTAACACCAATAAGAGTATGAACTTCTATTAACTTCTCCACAAAATTCAAATTATGAGCCTTTAGTAAAACACAAGTAGCTCATTTTCACTTTACAAGACAAGCATAACATCAAGAAAAAAGGAAGTCAATCCTTATGTACACATCTTTAGAAATTTAGAGACAGTATGTTGCACAAAATCAAAATAGATACCCAATAATAAGGAAACAAGAAGTAAGAAACTAGTGAGACTATTCCATAAATCATCCACGTAACATTTTATTAAACAGGTGTAAGGAAAAAAAATATAAAGGAGCTAGCATATACTCAACATTCTATCAAACCAATAAAGGGTACTCCAAGGGAACTGAACAAAAAAACAGAAATTTTAAGCAGACATTGTTGAGGCAAGACCCAATCATGTTAGTATTCAAGTTTGGATTCAAGTGAAATTTGTTTCTCTACCCAAATGGTTAGTAACTTCTCCATTGATAAATTGTGTTTAAAAAGTCAAATACACATTTACCTTAATCACTGTCTAATATGATGTCAATTTCTCCATTGATAAATTGTGTTTAAAAAGTCAAATACACATTTACCTTAATCACTGTCTAATATGATGTCAATTTCTGCTGCTGGTGAGTTTTGAATCAAAAAGTTGACTATTCCATCAGGTATAGACGACGGGTCTGCTTTTACTTTTAGTGACTTCAAGTTATACAAGGAAGAGAATTCAACCTTCAATAAATCAGGAACTAAGGAGAGAACCTAATCAATGAGTGTTGACTTTGAATCAGGACCAAATAAATGCAAATCATATTTTTCTTAACAAAAATTAGAACTATAAAAAAAAAAAAAAAAAGCAGCATATTAAGCAAAAAGTTGTTACTATAAAAAGTGAAAATGAAATTTTTTAAGAATACTTAAAGAAACATTCCCTAAAGTACCTCGAGAGTAGTTAACGAAATTGTCAATGATTCGATGTTAGCAAGCTCAATCAGCCAGTTGTGTAGAACACGTGAAGTCTTCACAGAATTCAACAAACCTTCTTTATTTTTTGTTACGATAGAATTCAACACACATATTACATCAATATTTGCATCTTTGATAGAAGAGAGACTGTTGTTGCTCGGACAGAGTTTTTGAATAGGAATACCACTAAAATCAAATTTAAAAAGACTTGGAGCAAATAGCTCGATTCCAAAAAAAAGTATTAGGATCATAACGATACAATAGTATAGTCAAATTGACAAGTGTAGTACTTGATATGCAAAGGTTATGTGCATCCAAAACTTCACAACACTTAATGCTCAAACTATCCAATCTTTTTAGCGCTGAAAAGGGCTCAGCGCGACCATCATCGCCAACACAAAAGGTGCAGGACCATAGAGACAAAGTGGTTAATGCCGGAAAATTCAGATAATTAGGAAGTAATAGTCTCCTATGATTCGCAAGAGGGTCAAGAGAAAGGTTAAGAGACGTTAAAGTTTGACATGAAAATAAACAAGACAGAAAGGGTTCAATATTGGATTTGTATATGAAAGTGACATGTAATCGTTGGACATTGTGTGAAACTGCATATTTTAGAATTCTTTTGAGTAGACGAGTCTCTACGATTCCATAGTGATGAAAATCGAGTGCGTGGACTGCTGATGAGTTATCACGAAGAGAAAGAATTCGAGAGACAAATGTGCTGAAAACCTTTACATACTTAAAGTGTGAGGAGTGTATTGTTAGAGCGGGAACGTGCTTCCACAGATGGTTCCATCTTTTGGAGAGTATGCAAGTTTGAAGTGCGTCTTTGGTAGTCAAAAAAGACATTATGTGAAGTAAAACGCAATCGGGTAAATTACTGAGCATGTCTATGTTGTTTTCAGTATGATTGTTACGTTTAAGCGTTAATCCTCTCTTCATTATTTATTTACGTTGAAACTAAACAGAGTGGTTGTGTTTTTATTTTGGGATGGGAAACTGAAACAAGTGTGAGGCAGAATGAATGATGAGTTATGTTAACGGGAAAATTTAATTGAAATAATTATTAGAAGAAAAGAGAGAAGTGTACCTCGCTATTAGAGATGGGAATAGGCTAGGCCGTCCGACAGAGGGCTAGGTTCAGGCTATTTTTAAAGCCTATTTTTTTAAATAGGTCAGGTTCAGGCGTATATAAAAGCCTATTAGGCCTGACAGGCCGGCCTATATATATATATTATTTATTAATGTTATTTTTTATTATTATTTGTCAATATTATAGTTTCCTATTTTAAAGTATATATATATATATTTTATTATTTATTAATGTTATTTATTAATATTATTGTTTCTTATTTTAAACCTATCAATTAGGCTATTTTAATATTATTTTATTATATTAGATTTGATTATAATTTTATTAGTTTTTCTTATATAAAACTTTCTAATTTAGTCTATTTAAAAAAATGTAAAATATAACATTTAAATATTTTAATGTGAATAAAGCTTTTAAATAGGCTTTCAGGCTAGGCCAGATTTTTAAAAAGGCCAGGTCAGGCTGAAAAAAAAGCCTATGATAGGCCGTAGGCCAGACTTAGGCCTAAAAAATTAATCGTAGGCCAGGCTCATGCCTTTCAAAGCCTGGCATGTCCTGGCCTATTCCCACCCCTACTCGCTATTGAGTTGTGAGTAAAAAGATGCGTTTAATGTGTAACTGTGTTTCTGTGTGGAACGGAAGTTACGCAACAGCCAATCTAGGTCACCAGCTCCGCTCCTTTTTGGTATGGCTTTTTCTTACCATGGAATAATAAGTAGTTTTTTTTTTGTCATCTCAACACACTTCAACCATATGTTTCTTAACCTCCTAAGAACTCCAAGAACAATGTAGTGATTTTTAAAAACAAGAGTTATCAAATTAGAGCTTGTATCCAACCAATTAGATATTCAACTCTCTTTAAAAGTTATCTCAATTGCATGCATAGTCCCAATAAGTTTCGCATGAAAAGCCATGGAAATGTATAAGTTTTGAGCAAAGTAACTCAATGCAACAACATTACTATCTCAGTTGCATGCATATCTCCTATGATTTCTGCATGAAAAGCAGTGGAAATGTTTAAGTTTTGAGCAAAACAACCAACTGCAATATCATTACTATATTTAAATATGTCCCCCCACAAGCAATAGGTCAAAGACAACTTTTTGTGGTGCCATCTATATTGCATTTGATCCAAGAAATGATATAGGAGGGTGTCAGATAACCTCCTTAATCTGAGGAGCATTGGGAGCATGAATCACAGCAGAAAAAGTTTTTAGGATCACAATTCATGCATTGAAGAAAAAAAGGTACCAGTAGAATTATTTTTGAACAGAGAAGTATTGAAGCTCACAATATGAGAGACTAATTTTCACGAAATCAACTTGTTATCGAACCTATTTTTATTTCTGCAAAATCAAATCACTTCAATTAAGTTGACAATAGCAGCGATAATCAGAGTCTTACATTGAGAGGACCAAAGTCTTCTACTAATGTCCAACACATTATCGCGAAGTGTCAATTGTAAAGTTAATAGTATAGGCGAGCCAAGTCCAAAGATTTTTTGCAAAGTCTCAATCCAAGAAAAAAAAAATGTCCGACTAGTTTCCAATGCTCTTCTGCACAAGTTACAATGAGAGACAACATTGCAACTTTTAGCTAACAGGTTTCATCTACGAGAAATTTATCGTAGAAAAGACGCCAAACAATAATAGATTTTGATGGCTGAATAGATGGATTCCATATTAGCTTAGCCCAATAAACCTCATCAAGGGAGGCTTTTGAAAGATATAAGTATCTCGAAAACAAAGCTCCTCATTATTGTGTGATTCCAAACTACTTTATCCTTTGTCCTGAACTTAGGGACATCAGCATCTTCCAAAAGATTTATCATGCACCATATTGATAGCTTTAGAAGTAAGGCAAATGGTTGGTGAAGATAATGTTAGGCATGATATTCCCGATTCTATCAGCAAGAACCTTGGTGATGACTTTGAATTTGAAAATGGCAAGAGCAATTGGCCCTATATTGTTCAATTATGCATACTTCAGGAACTTTAGAAATTATGACCACAATGTTTGCATTTCAGTTAGGCATCAACCAACTTATTTTGAAAAATTGCATCACCGTCTTGAAGACATCTTGACCTACAATGTTCCAATACTTTTGAAAGAAGAAAGCTCCATAGCCATGTGGACTAGGAGCTCCATCATTTCTCAAGGCAAATATCCTTTGTCGCATATCTAATCTTAGCAAAAAGGATTTTACTAATTTAAATATGGTAAAATTATTTAAATAAATGATTAAATAAATTAATAAAATTAGATGACAAAAAGAATTCAACTCAAAGGATTTTTTTTTAATTTTTAATTTTATTAATCTTTTTAATTTTTTAATATATTTAAATAGTTTAATAATATCAATAAAACAATATTAATTAGATGACAAAAAAAATTCAACTCACTAATACCACAGCAGTGCCATGTCATAAATGAAATAAACACATCATCAAAATTTGAGAGGGACTACAAAAATCCCATAAATTACTAAATAGAGGAACCATAAACCGATATTTTAAAAAAAGAGACTAAAATTTAAATTGGAATAAAATAACAGAACTAACTGTGCAATTATATTTACATTGACATTCAATAACATTCATGTATTAGACCATATCACACCACTTCATCTATTTTTATAGTAAGATATTTCAAAATAGAATGTCGGTGTAAAATTATTTTTCACTAACATTATATACTCTTATTATTATTATTACTATTATTATTATTATTATGTCTTTTATTTTGAGGAAATTATATTATGTCTTCTTGACAAATAAAAAGTATAACACTCAATAAAATATATTTTTTGGGATCAATAAACTAACTTTATTCCTTCCTAAAATATAATATTTGGTAAGTAAGTAAAAAGTATTTGATATTTGAACTTAAGAACTCATCTTATTTGCGGTTACCCATAAATAGAAATGTGATACATTTTATTCATGGTTCATGTATTATCATATTTTGGATAAATAAATTTATATTTCCAAAAATTCTTACATCTTATTTTTAATTCAATATTATCCAACAATTAATTTTAATTTCTATTGAAATGAAACATGTTTAATTGATTTTAAACTTTTAAATTTTTGAATAATTTTTTACAAGTATGTTTTAAATATTATAAAAAGTTCATCGAGTTAAATTTGGAATTTTTAACTTGAGATGAATTAAATATGAATTTTTTAATGTTAAAAACTCGAAATAAAAGTAACGAAAATATGGACCAATAAATCAAATTTTGAGCTTAGTTTTTATGGAAAAACTTTTTATAATATTATAAATATGCATACAAAAAACCATTTAAAAATATAAGTTGACTTAACAGTAGAGACTAAAACTACTTGTATCATATCAACTGGGATTTAGTCTAGTTGAAGGGACTCTACTTTCACACATGCCATGGTCTCCCCAAACTTTGTAGAATTTTTTTTATAATACTATACTATTATACTTGTATTTTATTTTTTATGAACTTTATATGATTTTGTATATTGAGATATTTTGCTCAATATAGTGGGCCGTAAACACATAAGTGTCTACGTTTAAAACTCATTTTAACCAATTAAAATATAAAGCTATTAGTTTTTATTAATATAAAGAAACCTAATTTGTCTTTTTTATATTCGTAACACAATATTGACTTTAAATAATCTTATGAGTTCTAAAATTAACTATATTTGTGTTGATTTAAAAATTTATTTTTTATTTATTAAATTATAGTTTTAAATTTGGTCTCTCACAATCTTAACACAACAAGGTGAATCTGACTTCAAATCTCTACTAAGAAAGGTACATATCACAATAATATCAAATATCATACATTCAATAAAATTAAATCAATCAAGACTTTATAAATGTTTATATTCAAAATATTAACCTCACAAATTCCATATTTGTACGTTAATTAATTTATGTATGTAGCGAGCCCTGATAAATAGTTGGGAAATACGGTTTTACGCTTCATCTCACAAAATATATTATGCTCTCTCACCATTCACAAACTCAAAAATCAATAGGAGTTTTCAACTAATAGATCGACAGCAGCAGGCAAATCCAAATAAATGGCGAGTTAACAAAATCGCTGAGATGCGTTGATACCAAAAATGAATTTAGTGGGCGATTTTGTATGAGATAGAGATTAGGATCGATTCAAATGACAAGGAATTGATGAGAATGAATTTAAGAGAAAAAGGGTTTTGTTTTTGTTTCTCCATAGTAGTTTCCAACACATAAGAAAGCAATTTAAATGGAGAAAGTATCACGTATTATGGATTACACCATACAATTATGGAGTAATTTGGTTAGGGTGAGGGCAAGAGAGATTAAAAAAAATAGTTTTTATGGTGAGACTACAGGAAAACCAAAATATGAAGAAGGAACTCGTGAGGTGAGCGGTGTTGCTAGAACAAAATAGAGAAGGAAAAGACATTAGGTTAAATTCAATTGGTTTAAATTTAAAATTTAAAGAAGCACTACACTAATTAAAAATAAAATAGAATAAGTTAATTAAGTGGTAAAGAGATGCCCAATTACCGAAGGTAAAAATAATTGTGTAACACCACAATTTTTTATTATTATATTTTAATTATATAATGATGTACAACTATTATTAGATTCTATGTGTTTGACATATGCTATAATTTTCTTTGTTTTTGTGCTATGTGTTTGCGTTAGTGATTTATTAAAATTATTAATATTAATAATATTGAATTTTGTTTATATATATATATATATATACACATATTTTTATAAAATAAAATAAGAAGACGTGCGTGTTAATACACTAATCGGTTAACTTTAACACTGATGTAGTGGATTTACGATTGTAATAATAATAACAATAATAATAATAATAATAATAATAATAATAATAATAATAATAATAATAATAATAATAATAATAATAATAATAATAAGGGAATATGGGCTAAATGGATAAGCCAGGTAATAAGCCTTATGATAAACCTATTACTACTAATATATATACATAAGATTATTAGGCTTTACTCTGATAATTGGCAGCCGCCTCCACCAACAACAGCCTCATCCTATTACTTATAATATATATATATATATATGTGTGTGTGTGTGTGTGTGTGTGTGGTAGCCTTGTTTACGGTTAGAACGATCAGAAGAAAGAAAAAAAAAGGATTAGTGCGTTGTGCTGATAGCCGTCTTCTCAATACCAAATCACGATCAGGTATAATCTTATTAATTCCATCAATTAGAGTTTGATAATAACATAGATGTCGATAGTAGAATAGAATAAGTCATACAATTGAAAATGATACACAAAGAATAACAATTTGGGACCTACATCTGAACTTGATTATCATGATAAGGATCCAAGGTATCTATTTTTTTCTAGCATGTCTAATGGAAAAATGAGAATTATTTGAGGTGTTTCATATTTTTACCGTTAATATACAAGTGATCGGTAATCAACTTACTATCTGGTGGATTCTAGGATACTGAATTTGTTGGTTTGTTGCTAAAACACGAATAGGGAACTCCATCATAGGCATTGAACTGGAAAATTGATTAACAACATTCTACTGATGCAGTAAATGTAGAGTAATATGTACTAACAACAGAGTCAGAAGTTGAAAAAGTTTATATTAACATAATTTTGTCAGATGTGTGGGAAATATTTAAGCTAACCATTTAGATCAATATCAATGATAAAATGTAGGGGAGAGAGATGCTTATTATGATCTGATAATGAAGGTTTTATGCTGATTTTTTTTATGATAGTTTAGATAATGCACGATAAGAAAATATTAACCAAATGATTCAGATTGTGATAGAACAACCTTGACTTATGACATAGTGCCAACTAAGGACATTTGGTCTGGAAAAATGAGTAGTTTAGCTAAGAAACGATGATTTTGTTGGAGATAATTGCATACTTAAGGGACCTTGTTGGTTTACTATAAACAAGGACAAATACATAAAAGAATGACTATGCTATTTAAGAGTTGTTGTCATACAAATTTCTAGAAAATAAGTTAGTAGATAAGCTATTAGCAGTATTGAGATGCAGTTGGTTTCTAAAGGGAATTGTTGAAAGGTAACACAGTGAAGTAAGCAATTAGTTTCTAATAAGGAAACATAAAATTCATGCCAATTGCAGTGAAAACAAAATAAGGCAAAGAGTCTAATTGGTTTCACAACTAAAAGGTTTAATTTATTTTGATTATAATATAAAATTCAGTGTAGTCAATAATAAGTAGTAACTAATTATTATTACCTGCGTTCATGTGATATATATAAAAATCTATTTTAAAATCTAAGCTATATATATATATATACATAATATTTAGTTCTTTCTATCATGTTTAGTTTAAACAAAATCTGATTATAGTAATATGCGTGTTTAATGATATTAAATATATTTTTGGGTTATATTACAAATAATAGATAATTTATTTCTTTGTTTTTAGTAAGTAATTTATTTGTAATTGGTGGTTGCATAACTATAATTCTCTCTCAAACTATTAGAGACAACAATCGAAGAGGACGCGACATGTTAGCAGATCGAATTCGTTTGGTGAAATCTTCAATTGAGGTAAGGGGTGAGGTGAGGTTCGATTTTATGAGTATAAAATAACATGAGATGAATGAGAATACTGAAATTCCCAGATATTCACCCGGGACTTACTACGTACGGTCGAGCCCTATTGAGTAATAATAATTAATTAATAATATATGAGTGGTGATAGTGAGGACTAAAATATATTTTAGCAACCTATAGAATTGCCGTGAATTTATTTATATCAAGATTGTATATTGTTTGATTTTATGAAACCTTGTGTTGATTGTTATTGTATGAATGATATGTACTTGAGTGCTCTTGTTTACTTGATTGAAATTATGATATTATTTGAATCCACTGCCTGTTTGATTTCTTAGTCTGTGATTGTTAAAATTGGACTGTGCGTTGTGAGTGGTGTAAACCAAATATTGGGATTTTATTGTTATTGGCTGATATATATATAATATAGATGTAAATTATGATGAATATTGTGAATTCAAATTGAAACTTATTGAGTTGTAACAATCGAGTAAGTATGAAATAGGTATTGTAGGTTTTGGAGTGAGGATTATTTTGTCATCATATAGGGAGGGTCTGACAAACCTAGTGATTCGGGGAAGTACAACTGAATGAGCCTGATCGTGGAGGGCTACAATTGAACTGTAAGGTAAGACTAATAGACCTTGGGGGTACCTCTAATTTGGAATTCCTAAGTGGATTAGTGGGTTATTCCCTAAGGCCGGGAGCTACCGTGCAACACAAGAGTACCCCGACTGTTGCATATATGTGTCTCTGGTTGAGTTGAGGGTATCTATAAGGACTTGGCCATTCATGAATTGTTTGTCCACTCTTGTAGTGGCATAGTATCAGGCCTCCTAACCAAGTACTTCATAGTAGAATGGTACCAAGTGATGAAGAAGTATAGAGTATAGGACATGCATAAAATTTCATCCTTGTGACTATTTTATTGTGATTGAATTAGATAAAACTTTGATATTATGTTCTTGAATGTTTCTCAAGTTTGTGTTAATTTGATTACTTACGTATTCTTCTCGTTTATCTTATACTATTACATAATTTCAAAACTTACCATTCGTTGTTTGTGTTTGGCGTTTGCGATGGACGCATACGAGCTGCAATTGATGACTAGTATCCTTAAAGTGTCAGAAGTCATCTTGTCTTGAAGACTCTTGATATATGCATTGTGTTAACGTAAATCTTGAACGTATTTTATTTTGAGAATTTCCGCTCTGATAGTGACACCGGGTTTGGGACTATATTTGCAATTATTACTAAATTTAATTATGTGTACTTCCAAGGGATTTTATTGTCTAATATTATGATTTCAAGTTGTTATGTGTGATGGAAATTCTTTGGATTAATGTGATATGTTAAATGATTATGTGATACTCTTCACCTAAAAATAATGTATTTGAGAGTTTATATATACTCTTGAAGAATTTCATTATTTGAAAAATAGTAAAAAAAAAAAATATTAATTTGGGGTTTAGAGTGTCACATTAGTGGTATCAAAGCAGGTCTGTCCAATCAGACCGTGGGTCATATGTTCATTGTGCTTACATGCTTACTCTGTTAATTGTTGGTTTGCTTTTTTCTTTTTTTACTATTTCTATGTAGTGACTTTGTTCTAAGAGAGCTATTTGTTGTGCTTTTTTTGTGCAAACGTGTTATTGGTTATTTCATGTGGATTATTTTTGCCTCCTTGTGTGCATTCTATTTCAGTGTAGGTTAACCAATTTAAGATTGGTTGAGATTATTGATTGATGAAACAATGGTGTTGTGACATGAAATGTCGAAGCCATTGGTAGTCAAGCTTTACTTGTTTTAATTTTTTGTAAAAGAAGTTATGTTTTCGTGTCCCTAACACTATCTATACTTTTCTCATGTTTATGAACTTGTAAGAGTATTAACTGTTACGATGGAGATGTTCATTGTTTTCAATGTCTTGCTTGTTGACTTTGGATTAAAATTCTTAGGAAGATATTAAAGTTAAGTTTTTTTAAATAAATCTGTTGGATTATTTTGATAAGTAGTCAAACTTGTTGTGAATAAGAAGTACGAGGCTTAGATGAACCTAGTAAAAAAAAAATTTACAGTGAATAGTTGATTGACTTAATGGATGGCGCATAAGATTCTTCCTAGTTTGTTTTGACTCGAGAAGTTTAGAAAGAGTTAAGTTGTGATTTCAAAAGTATTTGGTAGTCGATATTGAATGTGTAATAAATACTTGCAAGGATATTTGAGTACTGCAAGGGAGTTAAGATTGATATGCGATTGATTGATGTGTTATAGGAATTATTCTTTTGGAGTTTATTTATAGAAATGATATTTTAATAGGGTCATAGAAATAAGACTCTCATGATATATTTACACTTCATGAGTGTTAGGTGTATTTACCTATGTGTGACCTTATCACTAAAAAGTTAGACTTGTCCCATTTTAGTATTGTTGATCTTGGTGAAGCTCGTGTTGTGTTCAAGTTTAAGGCATGTATTTGTGTAACATATTAGATAAATATACACCATTAAATTAAGATTAGTGGAAGGAACATGAACTAGTAAGTTTTACCATAAAGGTTTATGAGTATGGTCCTTGTTGAGTCTAACGTCAAAACCATAGTAACAATAATAATCTGAACAAGTGGGGTTGAGACTATTTTATTATAGGTATATGAAATCATGTGAGTCATACTTGCGAGTTAGAAAAATAAATAAATAAAGAGAAAAAAAAAAGAATGGCATAGTGTTTGATTCTTAGGAGCTCAAACTAATATCAATCATATTGGTCAGAAAAATTTCTTTATTTGAAGAAAGTATGAACTTGATTCTAAGCCTGTAAGAACGTGGAACCTAAGAATATTATATTTAGTGTTGTTGATCGGCTGGAAAAAAATTATTAAATTTAATATTAGTGATCATTATATTTCAGGTAGACTCACATTTTATTTTCTTGAATTGTGGACTGGTTTTCCTAGAAATTGTAAAGGTGTTTGATTATATTGAATAGGACACCAAAGCTTAAGTTAAGATTTCCGAAATCTCAAATTATTCAAAGAGTTGAATAAGAAGATTAAATAGTTACGGTGGTTGGGGTGAACATAAATTCCAAAGATGAAATTTATTTAATGGATGAATATTTTTTTCATACTTTATACTTGTGTTAATCATAGTATATATTTTATTTATTTAATAATTTATTCTATATATTTGGTGTATTTAAATTAATGCGCTAATAGTGCAACTTAGCCATGCTCAGGTTTCGAGATAGTGTTAAATTTCAATATGGTATCTCTATAATTGTGTGAAAAAAAAAGAGAGAGGGAGTTGATGTTTATTTTGGAATATAGACACTTTAAAAATATTTTTTATTTTATTTGATTGCTTGTAGTAAATTAATATTCTATAAATTTATACGTACTCTCCTTTTATCTACGAATTATAGAGAGTAGCTATGTTATTTTCTGCATGACTGAAACTATTAAATGTGACATACACACTTCTATTTCATTTTACTATCGCTACAAGAAAAACTGTTATTACCTACGGCATATTTTATCTTTCTCCATGGAAAGTCCGTAGGTAACGTAAAATTACCCACGAATTATCCACGGACACGGGTACGTAGCTATTTCGCTCGTAGGTATATATTTACCTACGAACAATCAGTAGGATACGGTTACTTAAGGAATGTCCGTGTGTGATATGACTCACCGATTTTCCGTGGGTAATATGAGTTACCGATTTTCCGTGGGTAAAGTTACCCACAGATTTTCTGTGAGTAACGTTAACCATGGACATTTCGTAAACTATTATATTGATTTATAATTGATATTTAAAATTTTATCGATGACATGTCCGTAGGTAAATTATCATTTACTCATAGAATGTTCGTGGGTAATGAAAATATGATTTTCATTCTATTTTGTATCCTACTAATTCCTGTATTTTTTTAAATGTATTTTTAAAATAAATTGTAAGCATACTAAAACATCATTATCAAAACAAAGTGAAGTTTTATATAAATAGTGTTTTCAAAATACACATCGTGACTACCATAAGTCTCAAAATAAGCATATTGTCACTACCATAAGTGTAAAAATACACATAACAACACTGTCGTAAGAATATATATAGATAATGCCAACAAGTCTAAGCAAAATATGTAGTCATAACTACTAAATAAAACTGACACTGAAATTAGTATTACTACTCGTCGTCATCATTGTTAGAGTCATCCTCTTCATAATCTGGATGACGACGACGACGGGAGGACTCGGCCTGTATGGAAGCAACACTTTTTGCCAATGTTGCTAGCTGCATCTGGAACTCTGTAGTGCGCTGCTCTGTTTGTTGAACCTTCTTTTGTCGACGTTGCTCAGCTTTCCTTAGCTTCTCTTGCGCCTCTCGTGCCTCCTGTTCTGCTACTTTTGCTCGCTCCTCAAATGCTGCTATCTGTGCAGCTATCTCGTTAGAGTGCTGAGATAAGACATTGGTGCAACCTCTAGATGGACGAGAATCAGGGACCAGACATGCGACACCTGGTCTATAAAGGGAGGATCTATCTCCAACACCATAAATACGCCCTTTATAATTAAAACTAACTCTCAATTAACTAAATATTCTTGTCGCAACTCTATTGACAGATAAAATGCCTGGTATTTAATTACTCGTAGCATAATTAAATTATTCCTCAAAAAATAATTTTAGCCGGTCTCAAAATATATATATATATATATATAAATATACATATATTAAACATATTACAAATATCTCAAAATATATTTGATATTTAATCCATAATTTAATTTAAAATTAAGGGTCTTACATGAAGCGTTGGGAACGAAACTAAGATTGAGTTCAGCTTACCATCCACAAACAGACGGATAGACTGAGAGAACGAATCAGTCCTTAGAAGATTTATTAAGAGCATGTGTATTAGATGATAGGGGAAGCTGGGATGATGTATTGCCATTGATTGAGTTTACTTACAACAATAATTTCCACGCAAGTATTGGAATGGCACCATATGAGGCTTTGTATGGATGCAAGTACCAGACGCCTTTATGCTGGTATAAGGATGGAGAGAGTATGATTGTAGGACCTGAGATGGTGCAACAGACTACAGAGAAGGTCAAGAGGATAAAAGAGAAAATGAAGATCTAGCAGGACCGTTAGAGGAGTTATGCGGACAAGCGTCGCATACCTTTGGAATTTGAGCAGGGTGATCATGTGTTTCTAAGGGTCACACCTACAACTGGAGTTGGTAGAGCCATAAAATCAAGAAAATTAACTCCGAAATTTATTGGACCATACCAAATTACTGCACGAATTGGACCAGTGGCTTATCGAATTGCTTTACCTCCAATACTGTCCAACATCCACGACGTATTTCATGTGTCACAGTTAAGGAAATACATTTCGGATCCGTCACATGTGATCGAACCAGACACAATTCAACTAAAGGATAATCTGTCATTTGAAGTGTTACTTGTAAGAATTGAGGACAAGAAGAATAAACAGTTAAGGAACAAGGAAGTTCCACTAGTCAAAGTTATTTGGAATCCAACTACTGGAGACGCGACTTGGGAACTAGAGAGTAAGATGAGGGAACAACATCCTGAATTGTTTATCGACGTGTATTTTCGAGGACGAAACTAATTTAAGGGGGGTAGTAATGTAAGACCCTTAATTTTAAATTAATTTATGGATTAAGTATCAAATATATTTTGAGATATTTGTAATATGTTTAATATATATATATATATATATATTTATATATATATATATATATATTTTGAGATTGACTAAAATTATTTGTCGAAGAATAATTTTATTAAATTACGAGTTATTTAATACCGGACAGTGTATCAATAATTTATCTGTTAGTAGAGTTGCGACGAAAGTAGATATTTTATCAAAATAATTTGAGATGTGAGTGATGTAATGTTGGTGAGGGTATTTAGATATTTGTGTTAGTTTAATATAATATATATATATAGTTGATGGAGTAAAATACATATATATATATATATATATATGTATATGTGTGAGAGGAAGGAGCCCCTTACCTTTCTTTTCTTCTTCTTTTATGTTATGTTTGTGTTGGTAGAAAAAAAAACCAAACTCAAATCTTAGATTACTTCAAAATCTAAGCTTTCATTCCAAGAGTGTCAAGAGGGAAAGTTACTCCTTTCCTCACTATGGTGCTAGTGAGCTAACTTTGGTAGCGACGACGCGAGCAACAGTTTTGCCGTATTTGGTCGCGGTAACGAAAACGATTGAGAACGCGTAGCAAAGGTAAGGGGCTCCTTCCAACTTTTTAGTTTGTGTATAGGAACCCTAAATGTGTGTTTGGTAGTTGATAAATGTGTTATCTTGGTTGAAAACATGATGTTATGTTGTTGGTGATAAAAATGACACTAGTGTGTTGTTAATGCTAAAAATGTCATTATTGTGTTGTTGATGATGTTGCTGCTATGTAGTTGTGTTAAAGATGTTTTGGTTGTTGTTGTTGAAGAGGTTGTTGTTGTGTTGTTGTTGAGAGATTGATTGTTGTGGTGTTGTGGTTATTTTCAAAGAAAATAGTTTGAGCTCAAGTGAAATTTACTTGAAAAATTATATTGTCTTCGAAGATGTATTCTGTAACACCCTGATTAATTTTTTTTTTATTTTTTTTATTTTACAGCGCGAGTGTATTTTTTTTCCAAAATAAATAAAAGAAATTTTCAAAATTAATTCCAAAGAATTAAAAGAAATTAAAATTAAACCACTTAAATAAATTGAAATTAAATCATTTCAAAATAATATGGCATCGTAATCCAAAATGATAAAAGTAGTTAAATAATTACATCATAATTATAGCCAAGTAATTTAATTTTGGGAATTAATACTTTTAATATATCAAAAAGTACATCAACAAAAGTCACTGTCATAATACCTCAAAAATTCGGATCACAGACCCACTAAAACATTATCAGAGTGCAGAATAGATATACAATTATCTCAAAACAAGTAAATACATCCACAAAGCACTAGGCCCTATACAACAAGACTAAATTGATCTGATCATGCATTAAAACTACAGTAGCACGGTTCCACCGCATCCTCTACAAGTCTCGTCTTCACTCCAGCTGTCCGTCCCTCTACGCTGTCCACAAATACTACGTACGTGAAGATCAAGGAAAACTAACAGCGTCTCTGTCGTTAGTGCATCCGTCGGTGGCACAGGTTTAGGTATCATCTGAGGGCAAAGCCCAATTTCCACAATATTGTAAAGGGTCACCAACCGAAATTAACGATTACCACATAGCAGTTATGTCAAAGATAACAAATACATTCATGGCATGTTCCAATGTTATGACAACAGAAATAAATACGTATGCTCACTTATTAAATGTATAACATCTACATCTTTGCAAAACAGTCAATTTAACATTTAAATCATGTCGTAAGTACAAATACAATCAACAATCACAACAACTCATTTGGCACTTATGATTCATAAGATACTTGCACACATCCATTTCCACTCATCAACTCATATCAAAGCATGACTCACAGGTCAACCATCCCAATGCAATGTGTATACGTCAATGTACACAACTCTTGGAATTACCAAGGTGCAGTCTCTCACGGACCAGCACGATTTACGGATAGAATGAACCGTCTAATACACGCGGAACCACTCTGTAGCCCGAATATAATAGACCATCTAATACACACGGAACTACTCTGAACCCGGATAGAATAGACCGTCTAATACACGCGGAACTACTCTACAACCCATCACGGTTACTGCATTTACGTGTATTAGCCTCTCACAAGCCAAATACACATAAGTTAAATCCTCGCACGGATAGAATGGACCGTCTAATACACGCGGAACCACCCTGTAGTCCAGATAGAATAGACTGTCTAATACACGCGGAACTACTCTGAACCAGGATAGAATAGACTGTCTAATACACGCGGAACTACTCTATAACCCATCACGGTTACTACTTAACTTCGCGGCCCATCACGGTCACTGCATCATCTTTGTGGCCCATCGCGGTCACCACCTGACTATGCAATGCATGGACATGCTATGTTTCCTCTTCACTGAAAACAGAATGCAAATACAATCTGAAATCCAGACACTCTATCACCACCTCAAACCATCTCCAACCATCTCAAAAACTTCATATAATTTGTCATGTGCATTCCAAATATTTCCCAACTCATTAAGTACATAAACCAATGTTCAAAAATAGAATTTTTGAAAAAAATTAATCTGTATTCAAATACAGCTTCCTTGTATTCGAATACAGATGTCAAAATAGTGGCAAAAATTAGCAATCATGTATTCGAATACGTGGTTGTCGCAGTCGAATACAAATGCTAAGTCAGAACCAAAAATCACATATTTGTATTCAAATACAACATTCAAAATTTGAATAAAAATTGGAATTTTACAGAAATGTATTCGAATACACCAGTACCGTATTCAAATACACCTTCGAAAACAGTGAGATTTTCCAGAAAACTTCAACACAGTTTCAAATTTCTTTTCTTTGAAAACCAACACAACACCAAAACGTAATCGCCATTTCTTGAACCACAAACTCAGAACATCCTCAACACAACATCAATGATTTTTACTTATCAACACCACAACAAAAGCATAATCAATAACAGCAACCAACAGTAGCACACAACAATAACTCTCAACATGCATTATCCCAACAACATGCGTTTTACTCATTCACAAACCACATGCAAGGCAGATTTCAGGATCAACACCACCAAAACATCATAATACATCAACCACAATAGCAACCAAACAGAACAGAACAGCAACAAAACAAACACCACAAGCAGTTTGCTCATTCATAACAACATGCAAGGGCAATTTCATTTCAAACAGAACACCACATATAATCATCCAACAACATGCATTTAGAGCCCTAAATGCAATCTAAAAAGTTGGAAGGTATCCCTTACCTTCGTTAAGTTTTCTTGTTCGTTTACGTTACCGCGACTAAAACCGGCGAAACTCCCGCTTGCGTCGTCGCTACCAAATTGGTTTTCTAGTACCGTAAAGATGATTGGAATAACATTCCTTCTTGACATTTTCTTATTCAAGGCTTGGATTTCCAAGTAATTTGAGTTTTGAGTATCACTTCTCACTACCAACACAAACCGAACTGAAAAGAGGAAGAAGAATAAGGCAGCTCGGGTAGGTGAGGGAAACTGATTCTGTGTTTCTAATTTTGTTTTTCTTCCTTCCCTTGCCTCTCACATACATACGCCTATATAGGCATACCCCTCACTTACTATATATATATATACATATTATAATTAAACTTGCCCCTCCAGCAACTAAATACTCCCGTTGCCACTCTGTTGGCAGATAAAATCTTGATCAACTGCCCGATATTTAACTACACGTAATTAAATTAAATAATCCATCGTTCAATAATTTTACTCAATCTCAAAAATATTTATATACATATAGAAATATACATATATCAAATACCATTACAAATATTCCAAAATACATCTGATATTCAATCTATAATTTAATTTAAATTTAAGGGTCTTACATATTCGAATACGACACTAGTGTATTCGAATACACCTCTGAAAAATTCAGTTTTTATTCAAATTTTGAACCTCGTATTCGAATACGACACC
The DNA here is from genome assembly GCA_037974295.1 of Cicer cuneatum. NCBI lineage: Eukaryota > Viridiplantae > Streptophyta > Magnoliopsida > Fabales > Fabaceae > Cicer > Cicer cuneatum. The sequence continues at coordinate 40,106,661 of JBBPBO010000004.1, read as the reverse complement.
CCGTATTCGAATACAAATACGTGATTTTTGCTACTGACTTGCCATCTATATTCGGCTACGACAACCTCGTATTCAAATACGGAATTGTAGATTTTGCTTCTGACTTCGTATCCGTATTCGGCTACAACTCCTTCGTATTCGAATATAGAATTGCAAATTTTGCTTCTGACTTAGCATCTGTATTCGCTACAAGGAGCTGTATTCGAATACAGATTGGATTTTTGTCAAAAATTCTAGTTTTAAATATTTATTTATGCACTTAATGATTTGGAAAACATTTTTAAGGCTTATAATAAATTATAGGAGGTTCTTTTGAGATTGTTCTGTAATGGTGGTGAAGTTTCCGGGTTTCATAATTGCATTTACGTACTGATTTCAGTGAAGAGAAACAGAGTATGCTCATGCATTGCATAGTTAAGTGGTGACCGCGATGTGCCACAGAGTTGAGCGGTGACTGTGATGGGCCGTGAAGTTAAGTAGTGACCGTGATAGGCTACTAGGTGGTTCCACGTGATTAAATGGTCCATCTTATCTGTACGAGGATTTAACTTGTGTGTAGTGCCTGTGATAGGCTACACTTTAAGTAAATCGTGCTAGTCCGTGAGAGACTGCACCTCGGTAATTGGTACTTTGGCCAGTGATAGGCAATATAATTACGATTTACGCCCTTTCGAGGAGGGTTTTGTCATTAAGTGGTGACCGTGATGTGCCACGAAGTTAAGTAATGATTGTGATGGGCTACGGGGTGGTTCCACGTGATTAGATGGTCCATCTTATCCTTGCGGGGATTTAAAACTTATGTGAAGTGCCTGTGATAGGCTACACTTTTAGTAAATCATGCTAGTCTGTGAGAGACTGCACCTCGGTAATTAGTACTAACGCTTGTGATAGGTGGTACAATTATGATTTACACCCCCCGTGGAGGGTTTTGTTTTGAGGATTTCAGGATCATGTGCATTGGCATGTACGCATTGCATTAAAATGGTTGACGTGTGAGTCATGATTGTTTTGATCCTATATGTGAAAATGATATGTGCATGTTCCTAATAAGTTGTTGTGGTTGTTGATTGTACTTGGGCTTGCAACTTGATTTGTATTTTAAATCTTTTGTTTCATTGAAAACTTAGATGTTATACATTTTCAATAAGTGGGTATACTTATCTTGTCAATGTTGTTATCTAGATGGAACATGCTATGTATGTATTGTTGTCTTTGACATATTTGGTAATTGTTAACTGTTATTTTCGGTAGATGACCCATTACATTATTGTGGAAAATTGGGCTTTGCCCTCAGATGATACCCAAGTTTGTACCACCAACGGTTACCCTGACGACGGAGATGTCGTTAGACTTCCTTGATCGTCATATGCCGACTGCTTGGGTATACGACCCTATCTCAAGCAGGGCTACTTATACGGGGAGGGTGGTGAGAACCAGTAGGATTGCCGTGGCAGTGTCGTATGTGAAGCACACTCATGCGCAAATCAATTTTCCTATACCTTCAGGACTGGTACTTGAGGCAAATGGGGTATTTACAAACACAAAGTCCTACAATTGGAGTTGAGATGGAGGCCACCGTAGGTGTGGTGACTCCCACCGTGGTAGCATGAGATGCGGTGCCTGAGCTAGGAACGGGTGATAAAGACAAAGGGTTGATGCCATTGGGGGTTCACATTCCAGGTCCGTCCAAGCCGGTAGAGGACTGTTTCGAGATTCCAGCGCCGCCGAAGCGACCTATATCGTGGGTAGTTCTGACTTCGGAGGAGACTGATCCTTCTCTGGCTGATGAGGAGGATGTCACGTCGAGGCGAGTGACTGCATCAGATGAGACCTATGGAGAGTGTGGTGGTAACCCTTGCTATTGTAGCTATTAGTACATGATCAGATTAGTTTTTGTTGTATAGGGCCCTAGTGTTTTGGTGGTTGTACTTATTTCATTTTGGGATGGCTGTATTTATGACGTACTTTGATAGTGACTTTTTTCGGTGGGTCTATGATCCAAATTTTTTGACGTAACCATGAGGGGAGATAGCATTCTTGGAGCAGCACTTCTGTGCAGGTGTCTGCCGAGAATACCCCATTGGTATGAGCGTTGTCTGACTGGTCTCATAGCTCCGGTGTATGTTCTATTTTTATATTTTGAATATTAATTCCAAAAACTATTTTAACTAGTTATATTTATGATGTAATTATTTAATTACTTTTGTCGTTTTGTATTACGATGTATTACTTTACTGAATGGTTTTATTTTAAATTCTATTTCTTTTATTTTATTTTAAAATAAAATACACTCGCACCGTTAAAAATCAAGGTGTTACACATTGTCCATGTGAAGTTGATGTATTGGGGTTTAGATTCGGTAAGAGTTAGACTAACCTGTGATTTGGCCATGTAGGAGTATAGTAGTGTGAGTGTATGTAATCGTGTACGATAGGTTTTTAAAAGTAGATGAGGTAGTTGAAGAATATCAGTTTATGTGCTATATATATGGATATGGAAGCAGCATATGATGGGGGAATTCTGATTTACTAAAGATAAATGTGATGCTCATATTTAGATTATAAAGTTATCCTAGAATATTAAATTTTAGCATTATCAATAAGTAGTGTATCATTACATTTTGAGGTGTGTAGTGAATTAGCCTTTTAAATACTAGTTAGTTTAAGATATTAACCTTGATAAGAATTATAAAGGTTTTGGTATATATATTTCATGTATTTGATAGGAACTAATATTAAATTTTAGAAATTCTAAAACCGCATGGAAATGTAAAGTTAGACGATAACTCGTTTATAGTTTTTCTTAAATTTCGAGGACGGAATTTTTTTCTACAGGGGGAGAAATGTAACACCTCAATTTCTTATTATTATATTTTAATTATATAATGATGCACAACTATTATTATCTGTGTGTTTGACATATGCGATAATTTCCTTTGTGTTTGCTCTATGTGTTTGCCTTAGTGATTTATTAAAATTATTAATATTAATAATATTGAATTTTGTTTAAATATATATATATATATATATACACACACACATATTTTCATAAAATAAAATAAGAAGTAAACGTGCGTGTTGCTACACTAGTCCATTAATTTTAACACTGATATAGTGTAACACCCCAAGTTTTATTATAAATATTTTCTTATGCGTTTGACTAATATTATATGTGCACTGAATTATATTTAATTATTTCTAAATATATCTTATTTTAACTATTTATTTTATAAATAATTATTATGAGATATTAGTAATATATATATTGATTTCCTTTATTTTTATATATTTTCTATGCCATGGTGATTTTATGCATTTTTATTGTGATTTAGTAATTTATATAAATTGTTGATGTTATATTTATTTATTTTATCATTTTGACCAATCTATGAAGATAATAGAATTTGTATGTGATTATTTTGTAAAATAGTATAGTGATAATTGTAGTTATTATTTTGAATATGAGAGTCTTAGTTATTAATGTATTTTAAAAGATAAAATATTTTAATTACTTTATTTTATAAAATATTAGTTTGAAATATTAGTAATATTTTAGTAATGGATTTGTAAAAAAAATATTAAAGAAAAGGTGTTTAAGGTTTTGGAGTGAGGACTATTTTGTCATCATATAGGTAGGGCCAGACAAGCCTAGTGATTTCGAGGAAGTACAATTGAATGAGCCTGATTGTGGCCTTAAGGCAATTGTTGAGCCTATTGTTGAGCCTTAAGGCAAGATTGTTAGACCTTGGAGGTATTCGGGTGGGGAATTCCTAGGTGACTTGGAGGTAGCACTCCGAATGTCGGGAGCTACCATGCAACACACGTTTACCTCGACTGTCACATACATGTGTCTCAGGTTGAGTTGAGGGGATCTATGAGGACAGGTGTAACACCCCAATTTTTATAATAAACTATTTTATGATTGAAATAAGATTTTAAATAATTAATTTGATATTAATATTATTTTAGAATGTATGTTGATAGATTTTGTGATTAATTTCCGTTATATGGATGTTTTCTATGATGTGTTAGTTTGATATATATTATATTATATTAAATGAGTGATATAAATAATAAATATTTTATTTTATTATTTTATATGTTTTTCTAAAAGTAATTGTATTTTAGTGTAATATTTTAAAGAATAAGATTTCATGCGATTTTATATTTCAATTATTTATAACTATTTTCTATTTTTAGTTATTTATTTTATAAATAATTATCTTGGGATAGTAGTGATATTGAGTTTGATTTACTTTATTTTTATATACTTGTTATGACGTTGTGATTTTATATATATTTATTATGATTTAGTAATTAATATAAAATGTAGATGTTATATTTATTTATTTTATAATTTCGACTATTCACTAATGATGGTAATATTTTAATTTGAGTATTTGGAAAAATAAGTATTATTATAGTGCTTATTTGGAATATGATAATTTTGGTTATTAATGTATTTTAAAAGATTAATTATTTTATAAAATATTAGTTTTAGAATAAAAGAAGAAGAAGAAGAAAAGAAGAAGAAGAAGAAACGAAAGGAACCAGCGACGCAAACAAAAAAACGCACATCCTCTTCCTCTCAAATTCATCCCACCAACTCCTTGCCATTTGAACCGATCCCAACTTCTATCCCACACAAAATCGGCCACTGAATCCATTTTTGGCATCAATTTTATCAATCGTGGCTCCGTTTCATCAGAAACAGCTGCGCTATTTTTCTTCGGCGAGCTGTTTTTTGCCGTTTCCGATCACCACATTTGTCGTATCAAAAAAATGACATCGTTTTTTTATTCCTCTCGTCGAAACCTTCAAGAAGCACTACTCATTTACATTTTTCGGTGAAGTTGATGTCGGACCCTTCCGGCGCTCCGACGAGTCGGTGAGACTTTTTCTGCAGTTTTTTTTCTCGTCGTTTTGACTCTATTTTTGCTTCAAAAATTATTGTTAATTATTTAACATTGATTTTTATGCTCCGCATAATTTATCAGTCACGTCTCAGAGATTTTGTGAACTCGCCGTTTATTTGGATTCACTCGCTGTACGTTGTCAATCTACGGTTGCTGTTGAAAACTTTCATTGATTTCTGTGATTAGAGAAAGTGTCTAAGTAAGGTAAGGGGTGAGAGAGCGTTTGAATTCATGAGTATAATATATTGTGAGATGATCGGGAAAACCGTATTTCCCAACGATTCATCCAGGGCTTGCTACGTACGGCAGTAGCCCTTTGAGTGATAAATTGATTAATGTGAAAATATGGAAATTGTGAGATTAAAATTTGGAATAGAAATATGTATAAGGTGTTGATTGATTTAATTTTTTAAATGTGTGTTATTTGATATTATCGTGATATTTGATTTATTTTTGTTAAATGTGTGTTATTTGATATTATCCTGATATTTGATTTATTTTCGTTAAATGTGTGATATTTGATATTATCGTGATATTGGATGTCGAATGAATTTTATGTATGTTTGATTGGATGAGTTTTGTGATGTGATAATAAAATATGGATGCATTGTGATGAGTTTATGTGATGATGATGATGTATGATTAATAATTGTGATGTTATAAATTTGTGATGAGGATATTGAAGTAACCCCATAATTGATGAAATGGTGATGATTCCAAATTGTGTTTGAGACTATGGTCTTAATGGAGTATCATAGGCCAACGAGGGGAGAAAATAAATATTGAGAATTTTTGAAGTGGAGATTATTTTGTCACCATATAGGTAGGGCCTGACAAGCCTAGTGATTCCGGGGAAGTACAACTGAATGAGCCTGATCGTGGCGGTCTGCTGTTGAGCCTTAGGGCAAGATTGTTAGACCTTAGAGGTATTCGGGTGGGGAATTCCTTGGTGACTTGGAGGTAGCACTCCAAATGTCGGGAGCTACCATGCAACACACGTTTACCTCGACTGTCGCGTATATGTGTCTCGGGTTGAGTTGAGCGGATCTATGAGGACAGGGCCAATTTGAATTGTCCGTCCACCGGGATGGTGGCATAGTATCAAGTCTCCTAACCAAGTACTTCAGAGTTAGAATGGTACCACATTGTGAAGTGGAGTCTAAGCTCATGCATAGCTTTGCATCTTCTTGTGATTGTTTTGTTGTAATTAATATGTACCGTGTGCGATAATAATTTCTTTTAAATGATTTGATGTTATAGTGAAATATATTGGTTTCTCATTAGTGATTTTGACTTTATAATGTGATGTTTCTTTTCCTGAAGAATGTTTGTATAATGATACGCTTTATTATAATTAATTGCGTGTTCTTCTTACTTATATTATACTATAAACATGATTTCAAAACTCACCTCCTTCGTTGTTTGTGTTTGACTGGCTTGGCCCTGCGTTTGCAAAATCGCAGTTATTACAGGTTAATGAGTCTTGAAGTTCAAATTTGGGAGAAACTCCGCTCTGATAGGTGATACCGGGAATTAAGAGTTGTAATTTATATTTCACTTTCACTTGCTTAATTAGAAAAGACCTTTTGTATGAAAACCTTATAAGTACTAGTAAGTTTTTGGAATTAAATCAAGAAATTATAGTTAAGTCAAGTTCATTGAGATTGCATTGTTTTAATTAAGGAATAAAGTTAATTTTTACGTGTGTATTTAGAGGAACGTGATATCATAAATTAGTTATAAAAATTCTTATTTTCTTGAAAACATATTTTCTTTATCCGCTGCGAAATTAATTTTTTTTAAAAATCTAGTATAAATTATTATATATGTTGTTTTGGGGTTTATGGTGTCACAGCAGGGCCGGTTTGAATTGTTCGTCCACTCGCGTGGTTGCATAGTATCAAGCCTCATAAGCACGTACTTCAGAGTTAGAATGGTACAAAAGAAAGATGAGGACTATAGAGTATAAGAGCATGCATAACATTACTTGATTTGTGTGTTGACTTACTTTACGTTGTGGATTGTATGAGTATTTTACCTGGATTATTATTGTTAATTCTGATTTCATATGATATAGTGTTTAATTAATGTATTACGTGTTCTTCTAAGTTATTTTATACTATTACATGTTTTCGAAGCTCACCTCTCATTGCTTGTGTTTGGCGCTTGTGAGAGCGCAGTTATTTCAGGTTATCGGTTGGTGATCCATGCTCTGATAGGTGATACTGGGTGGGAGTAATTTGGTGTTTTATTGAGTTATGAACTAATTTTTGTTTTGTAAACTTTATCGATCAATGGTGTTATATTCGATCTTGTTTTCGTAGATAAAAGTTAATTGTCTATAAGATTTGAACATGTTTTTATGTTAGAAATATTTATTTAATAAACCCAACTATATTTTTGAAATTAAACGATTTTTAATTAAGAGTTTTTATGTAAATGTCTTGTGTAAGTGTGAGTGTGACCTTTTGAGCCTTATATTTCAAAAGGAATTTTTTTATACTCTATTTTGGGACCGCTGCGAATCTCTTTCAAAATTAGTGCATTCTACTTTTATTGCAATTTGGGTTTAGGGTGTCACATATAGTGAATTTACGATTGTAATATTAATAATAATAGTAATAATAATAATGATAATAAAAATAAAATATAACAACGGAATATGGGTTAAATGGATAAGCCCGGTAATAACCCTTATGATAAACCTATTACTACTAATATATATATATATATATATATATAAGATCATCAGGCTTTACTCTGATAATTGGCAGCCGCCTCCACCAACAACAGCCTCATCCTATTACCTATATATATATATATATATATATATTCGCGGTAGCCTTAAAGGTAAGTACACGTGTTTGGATGTTTTGCACCCTTGCCAATGCGTGTTGTCTCTAGTGGTTGTCGTTACTAAAATTCTAAGTGTGTTTACCTCTGGTGAAATACCTTCTTCTCTTTTTCCTCTGACGTTGCTACTTATTTTCTTCCTCTATTGTTGCTTCTTCCTCTGACGTTGCTACTTCTCTTCTTCCTCTGATGTTGTTACTTCTCTTCTTCCTTTGTCGTTGCTTCTTCTCTTCTTCCTTTAACTCTGATGATTGATCACATTCCTCTGACTCTGATCACTATTCACATTCCTCTAACTCTGATAACAGTTTACATTCCTATGACTTTGATCACTTTTCACATTCCTCTTACTCTGATCAATGTTCACATTCCTCTGACTCTGATCATTGTTCACGTTTCTCTGACTCTGATCATTGTTCAACATCCTCTAGACATGTATCCTCTAATACACTCTCTAGGCGCATATCGTCTGACCAAGAGTTGTGCCTCAAGCTAAGTTTCCTCTAGCCCAACTCTGATTAGGAACTTAAATTTTATCTCGAATTGATTTTCAACATACATATAGTTGAGTTAATATGATTATTATGGAGTGATAATGCATTTCAAACTCATGGTACCAAGGCCTTGCATACATAGCATCACAAGTGCATTGCATTATCATTAATCAGATCACACAAGGCCTTATTCATGGTGGGACATTCAGAGTTGTTCCAGACATGGAACAACAAGTAAAGGGGAACAATCAGGACGCTGGTTGGGGTTTAGCCAGACCATCTTTACCAATAAAGACTCAATTATCTTGATGACCCACATCAAGATTTTTGGCGACTTTTCTTTGTTTTCAAAGAAAAGATTTGAGGTCATGCATAGTTTCATAATCATAATTTCATATTCTTATGCATATCTATGAAAGAAATATATTTTTAAACTACCTTTCCCTTTATTTTCCAGAACTCAATGAGATTTTATATCTTAGTTCTAATTTTTTATTTCCTTAGCAGTTGGGGGAATTTAAGACGGGTTGAAACCAAAGGAATAATTCCAGACTGACAGGCATTTAAATTTGATGTTTTATTTTATGTTGTAATTAGACAATTGTGATTCATTTCCCAATGTAATATATTAAGAATCAGTTGAACAATTTGTAAACTATAATTTTGAATGTAGTTTCAATTGAGTTGGTGATTCTAATTTATTATTCGTTATTATTTACCTCTGTTTTTATGAAGGTGTATGGATCCAATTGCCAAGTTCCAGATAATTAGTGTCGGGTCTTACACATATAACGACTCAATGGAAGGGAGTCACTTAAATAATTATTTTTTAAAAAAAAAAAAACTAGATTAATTTCACATATAGTTTCAAACACACTCAAATTCTAGATTATTTTCAAAGTCCAATAGGCAAAATTCATTTATAGAATTCCTATGTGACACCCTAAACTCCAAAATAATATATAATAATTTATTCTATATTTTTAAAATAAATTTGCAGCGGATAAATAAAAACTCTTTCAAAGGAAAAAAAAAAGCTTTTACAAGTTATTTAAGATATCACATTTCTCAAAATTCAAAAGGAACACTTTAATTTTTTTTCCTCATATAAAATAGTGCAATCTCCATAAACTTAATTTAACTAAAATTTCTTAATTTTATTCAAAAAACTTACTAATATTTAAAAGGTTTTCATACAAAATTCCATTTCAAATTAAATAAATAAAAATACAACTTATGACTCTCATTCACGATATCACCTATCAGATCGGAGCTTCTCCCAAACTTGGACTTCAAGACTCATTAACTTGTAATAATTGTGATTTCATAAACGTAAGGCTAAACCAGTCAAACACAAACAACGGAGGAGGTGAGTTTCGAAATCATGTTGATAGTATAATATAAGTAAGAAGAACATGCAATTAATCATAATAAAATTGTATCATCACACAAACATTTCTCAAGAAAAATATCACATGATAAAGTCAAAGTTTCTGAAGGAAAATCAATACATTTCAATATAACATCAAATCATCTAAGAGAAATTATTATTCAATACAATACATATTAATCACAACAAAACAATCACAAGAAAATGCAATAATATGAATGAGCGTAGACTCTACTTCACAATGTAGTACCATTCTGACTTTGAAGTACTTGGTTAGGAGGCTTGATTCTATGCCACCACCCGAGTGGACAGACAATTCAAATTGGCCCTATCCTCATAGATCCCTACAACTCAATCTGAGACACATATACGCGAAAGTCGAGGTAATCGTGTGTTGCATGGTAGCTCTCGATAATTAGAGTGCTACCTCCAAGTCACCTAGGAATTCCCCACCAGAATACCTCAAAGGTCTAAAAATCTGGCCTTAAGGCTCAACAGCAGTTCGTCACGATCAGACTCATTAAATTGTACATCCCCGAAATCACTAGGCTTGCCAGTCCCTACTTATATGATGAAAAAACATTCTCCACTTCAAAAATTCTCATCAACTTCAAATATTCTCAATATCTATTTTCACCCTTCGTTAGTCTAGACTACTCCATTAAGAGCATTATCATTAGTACAACTTGGAATCATCACTATTGCATCAATTATGGGGTTACTTCAATATTCTCATCACAAAATTATAACATCATCATCATTAATCATACATCATCATGATCATCATATAAACTCATCACAAATTTATAACATCACTACCATCAATCAAACATCATCATCACGTAAACCAATATCGTAGAATGCATTCATCTTTTACTATCACATCACACAAACTCGTCTAATCATACATATGCACAAAATTTCATTTGACATCCAACATCACAATAATATCTAATATCATATATTACACAATTATCGAAAATTAAATCAATCAACACCTTCTAAACATTTCGGCTTCACATTTTAACCTCACAATTCTTACATTTTCACATTAATGAATTTATCTCTCAAATGGCTACTTCGGTACATAGCGAGCGCCGATGAATCATTGGGAAATTTGGTTTTCCAGTTCATCTTACAATATATTATACTCATGAATTCAAATGCTCTCTCACCCCTTACCTTATTTCGACGCTCTCACATGCGAATACAAGTCCACAAGCAAAAAGCCTTTGTTCTTTGACTCTTTATCCTTCAATCGACCTAACTCGACAATTTATAGGTAAACGTCAAAAATAAATTATGATAACACACTCTAAAAGGGTCAATTTTGAAATTGAGTCAAATAAAATTACCCAATTCAGAAAATAATCAATGGATAATATAACCACTATTTACATGGTCATTTTGGTGTTGGTTTCACCTATATCAGACTTACTGTAAAAAAGAACGGTGCAAAATAAGGAATTCCATAAACAGAGAGGTCAAGTGTTTTAGAGAGAAATTGGAGTGGTTAAAAATTTAAGAAATTGTGTTTAATTGATTAGCTAAATAAGGAACATTATGAAATTTGGACGGAAATTTTCTATAACAGTTATGGATTACTAGTGCCAATTTTCTTCCTTTTCCCTCTAAATGCAGCTGCCTATGCTGTTTACGGCTCCTCTCTTTCTTGTACATTTTCTTCTTTCTCTTTTCAATTAATTTTTGTTTTAATTATTTAATTAGGGTTTACTCTTACATATGGGCCTAATCCACAAAATACATTTTAATCCTTTCTTTTATTTTAATTTTTAAATAAAACCAACAATTACGAAAACTAATTTTTATTACTATTTTTTTAAACAAAATTTAATTTCTTAAATATTACTAATATTTCAAAACTAATATTTTATAAAATAAAATTATTAAAGTAATTAATCTTTTAAAATACATTAATAACCAAAACTCTCATATTCAAAATAATCACTATAATTATAGTTATTTTTCCAAATACTCACTATAAACTACTACTATCATTAGAAAATATTTCAAATTATAAAATAAATATAAAATCAATACTTTATATTAATTACTAAATCGTAATATATATATATATATATAATTACAATGCCATAACAAGTATATAAAAATCAAGGAAATCAAATACAATAGTACCACTATCTCAAGATAATTATTTATAAAAAAAAATAATTAAAAATAGAAAATAGTTATAAATAATTGGAATATTACTGTATGCACACTTAACATCATGTTAAATGCACAAGATACTATCAAATTAATTGCATACGCTTTTATAAACATAAAGTCGCATAGAATTTTATTCTTTAAAATATTACCTTAAAATACTATTTAGAAAAATATGTAAAATAAAAAAAATATAATATTTGTTATTTATATTACTCATTTAGTCCAATATGTATAAAACTAGCACATCATCTGAAACACCTATATAACAAAAACTAATGACAAAATTTATCAACATGTATTCTGAAATAATTTCAACACCAAATTAATTATTTAAAATTCTATTTCATTAATAAAATAGTTTACTATAAAATTTGGGGTGTTACATCCTACAATAGTTTTAGGTCCTTTAAAAAAGAGAATATAGAACATATAAAATTCTAACAGAATGCACTTATTTATTTTAACACATTACTTAGAAGATCAAACATACTTCATTGGATGTTTAATTTAGGTACACACCTCCATATCAATTCACGCCACATAAAACACTTATTAGCATTTGACATTGATGGCACATAAGACTTATAATGACTCAAAATTGCGTAAGAGATGAACATGAGTTTTAACTATTTCAAAATTAAAATTAATGAATATTTCTAACAATAATAATAACGGGGTTATTATCACCTCTTTTATTGACGATGAGTAATTGGAGTAACCAGTACCTCTTACTCATGTAGTTATCTACTTAAGGTAACCATAACTGTAGTCATTCAAATTCAAACATGGGTAATTAAAAGTATCTTTAATGTGGTTCAGGAGTGTGAAGGCGGCGCAACAACTCCTACTCCTTACTTCAAGTTAAAAATCCACTTAATTACAAATTCCCAATAATTTATTTGTAATTTACAATTAGTTACAATAACAAACGAAATGACACTTGCATTAATATGAATCAACAATTATAATAAAGAAATATAGAATTATATCACTTTTAAACAATTTCAACTACTCTAAATACTATACACAAATTTCTAATACTTAGAATTTCTGAAACACAAACACTTTAATATTCACAATAAAATATATATATATATATATATATATATATATATGTCTATATATATATATATATATATAACTAATTCAATAATTGGCATGATGATTATATGTTTAATTTACAAATCAAACAGTCATTCTTTAGACAGTGCATATTCTCATAAAAATCCAACTACTCCAAATTTATCACAGTTAAATTATTAATTAAATATTTTTTAATTAATCTTTATCATTTAACAAAAATTGAAACAAAGATTTTTCAATTAACAAATAAAGTAAATATCTACTTATACTAAAAGTTAGTATAGTAATTAGCAAATCAAAATAAATCAAGTAGTGCATAAACCATTTTAGTGGTTAAACAATATTCTAAAAATTGATTCAAACAATTAAATTATTTTAAAAGTTTTACTAATCATTTAACATTATAAAATAATTCTTTTCTTCGGTATTCAAAGCTTTTCCTTATGTTACATCTTACTAAATCATACAATTTCTTTCTAAACTATTTTTAAATTCAATAAAATTTCTAAAATTTTACCCATACTTTAACCACCAAAAATACCTTTCAAAATATTAAGCTCTATAAAAATCATTATTTTCAACCTATATTTTGAAAGAAAAATTAAACTATATATATATATATATATAGATAGATAGAAAATTTTCCAATAAATTAAGGCTTGCAAAATAATTTTAATTTATTTTCTTATTTTCTCAAAACTGTTTTTTTTTTCATTATTTCATTTTTTACAAATAATTTTTTTTGTATATTTCTATACCTTAAAGCATATTTGGTTATGATAATGAATTATCCAAATTGATAAATCTACAAAATAACAATCTCCCCTCACACTAGCTACTCAACATGCCTATAGATATATCCCCAATTTCCATCAAGCCACAAATTATACTAAAGCATAACACACTAGAACTCTAAACCAAAATAACATGACCATAACTAGACTGACATAGCAACAAATTTTTTGATTATTTTAAAAAACAACACATAAAAACCTGGTGTAAATTTTCAGCTCTTTTTAGCTTTAAATAAAATTAGTATAACATTATTCCTTTTCTATAAAAGAAAACAAAAATCCAACTCAATTTAATTATTGATAAAAAGTAAACAATAATTAAAAAAAAATTATTTTTTTATAAAATACATCAACATTAACTCCTTCACATTTTGTTTATAAAATACTAACTTTAAAGTTCTACCAACCTTAAATATTTAAAAATTATTATTACTAATAATTTGAATTTCTTAATGTTTCAGAGGTAGATAATAACGGAAAATAAATTAGAATCACAACCTCAATTGAAGCTATATTCAAAATTATAGTTTACAAATTGTTCAACAGATTCTTAATATACTACATCTAGAAATGAATCACAACTTAAAATAAAACATCAAATTTAAATGTCAACTAGTTTGAAACTATTCCTCTGATTTCAACCCGTCTCAAGTTCCTCCAGCTGCTAAGGAAATAAAAATAATGGGGTGACACATAAAATCTCAGTGAGTTCTGAAAAATAAAGGGCATGGTAGTTTAAAAATATTTCATTCAGAGATATGCATAAGAACATGAAATTATGATTCTTTCATTATGATTCAAAAACTATGCATGACCTCAAATATTTTCTTTGTAAACAAAGAAAATGAAGGTGCAAACATGAGATGGGGGGTTAGATTGTTGAAGGCACACTAACACCACTATCGGGTTTGAGTAGTTGCTTCTAACAAGCTGATTATATAAATGACTATGAAAATCTAAGAAAAACACATAGAAAATATTTATCATTCGAACAACTGTTTCTCTCTTTGAACTCTAAGATAAATTGGGAATTTTGAGCTAGATTTCTTCTACTGTTTTGTGATTTTTCGATGATCTTCTTCTTCGGTCTTGAGTATCTATTTATAGATAAAAGTAGGGCTTCAATTTAGTCCTTGTTTAATTCTGAATTGTATCTTCACTCCTAGCTTGGTCAACAATTATCTTATTCAAAAATAATTTTCAACAAGATGTTTTTTGAGAATACATTCTTTAGCTAATTCTTTATTTCTGTATCCAATCTGAGCAGTTCTTCTTGATTGATTTTGTTCTTATTTTGTTCAGATTGAGTTTGTAAATTCTTGATATTGATTTTGTTCGTATTTTGTTCAAATTGAGTTTGTAAATTCTTCATATTGATATTGTTCATATTTTGTTGTAGATAAATCTTGATCAAATCTTCTTCAAAAATATTTTACCATGTCTTCATTTCAACGTGGTCAAAAATTTTATTCAATCATAAATCTGAATCAGATCTTATTTTAGATTTTCTTCAAAAATATTTGACCATATCTTCTTTCAAACTTGGTCAAAATTTTCTTCAATCATAATTCTGAATCTAATCTAAGTTTAGATTTTTTTCAAAAACATTTGACCATATCTTCTTGTCAACTTGATCAAAGATTTTCTTCAATAAAAAATCTAAATCAAATCTTATTTTAGATTTTTTTTTTTAAAACTTGAATCTTCTTTCATACTTGTGAAGTCAAATATGTTGTTCTCATAAAATACTTTTGTTAACATCAAAATTCTAAGTATAAAACCAACTTGATTCCAACAATCTCCCCTTTTTTGAAGATGATAAAACTGTATTTTTGATAACAACTTTTCTTTTAAATACTCTGACTCCCTTTTACTTAAGGCTCCCCCTAAGTCTAAGGGCTTGTTTGATTCTCCTCTTAAAACCTTAATTTTAGTTTTTTAAAATTTAAAAACTAAAAAATTTGTTTGGATTACTTGTTTTAAAAAACTGTTTTGTAAAACTATTTTTAATATTATACTTTTTAAAACTAAAAAAGCAAAATAGTTAAATGGTATTTTACTTCTCAATTTTCAGTTTTTTTAATTCTATAGTCAACATCTGTTTTAAAAATTTAGATTACCAAATAAGTTTTCGCTTTTTCTCATCTCTAAAACTGTTTTTAAAAACACGTATTTCAAACAAGTTTTTTCTTTTATTCTATTCTTTAAAACAATTTTTAAAATCAAATTTATAAAACATTTTTTAAAAACTAAAATGCAAAAGTGTTTCAAACAGGCCCTAAGTATTTTTCTATGTATTTTTTCTTCCCACATTATCAAACATCTTTCTCCCCCTTTTGTCATTAGACAAAAATACTTGAAAGTGAAACTTGCCTTTTTTTTGTATTTTTTATTTTGTATTTTTTTTAATAATAATGAAAATAATATAAACATAAAACATAAAATTTATCCTAAGTATGAAAATAAACTACTCTAAGGTTGGCACCATCAGATAGGTAAAAGAATGAAGTTTAGGTTTTTCTTGATGAAGTCAAACCTATCTTCAGCAAGTGGTTTGGTGAATATGTCAGTCCATTGATGTTCAGTGTCTACAAATTGGATATTAAGCACACCTTTTTGAACAAAATTCCTAATGAAATGGTGTTTGATTTCTGTGTTTAGTTCTTGAATGAAGTATAGGGTTTTTGGTTAAGCAAATGGAGGAAATGTTGTCACAATAAATGGGAATGCTAATTTTTAGGATTTTGTACACTTCTAGTTGATGTTTCATCCAAAGTAATTGAGAGCCACAATCACAATACACGAAAATATGGATTTTATAGTGCACCTTTAACAGTGCTTGTTAAGTAAAAGCGTTGTTGTATTTTATTTTAAAAATACACGGAGTCTTAGATAACACTTTTTGGAAAAGCACTGTCTTAGGTGTACACATTTTAAAGCGCTTTTTTTAAAAAGCGTTGTTATAGGTACAAGTAGTTATATAACAACAATGCCTTTGATTGTGCTTTTTATAAAAGAGATGTCATAGGTAAGAGAACTTATTAATAACAACGTCTTTTAAAGCGTTTTTTCATAAACTAAACAAAATTTTTAAAATCAAAAAAACTTAAACTAACTAAACAAAAAGAAAACCCCATTTATCATAAACCTTTCCCTAAAACACTCTCGCGTCTTTGCAATCAGTTTAATTAATCTGCAGTTTTAGGGTTTGAAGAAAGTATGTCACTAAAAATGTTACACAAAATCAAAATATTTTCTGAAAATTTCTCTAATTGTTTATTATTCTCGACATCATTCTCTTCCATCCTCTTTTCTAGATCGGCCGCTCCCCTAACTACGTGTGCGTCTCTCAATCTCTTCCCGATTTTGCGTTTCTCACTCTCCCTGTGTCGATGCCGTCTCTTTGCGACTATGTTTCTTCATCTCGCCGTAACTCCTTCATCGATCGCTGCCGCCTATTCTTCATACTTTCAACTGGTAAACCATGTTTTTCCTCTTCTAATTTTTTATTTCTAAATTTTTATGAATTTAAAACTTGTTTAGTGATTCATAATTGTTTATTTGGCTAAGTTCGTTAGAGCTACATAATTACGGCTATTCATATAGTGGTTCATAATTGTTTATTTGGCTGAGTTATGAATTAAAAATTTGTTTATCTATTTATAATTGTTGGTTTTTGTTACTCAGTTAGTTAGGAATATGTAATTGATTCATAACTGTTTTTGCCTTTGAATTAGTTATTAAATTAGTTATTGATTCATAGATTTATAATTAATTTATGTATGCTTAGGTTTCTAATTAGTTATTTAAATGTATGCAAAATTAGTGTTTTTGGTTTATCTCTGTAAGTATTTTTGATTAATTTAGTTATGCAAAGTTACTTGATAGTTCCTGACTAACTATTTTATTTAATAATTAATTGGTGGAATTACGTGATGGTGCTCCCCTTAATGTAGATGTGGTGGATTATGATATGTATTATGTAAATCCTTTCTTGTTGTGTTTTGTTTTTCCTTTGGATATGATCTTCATTGCAATAAGCTGAAGTATTTCATCTTCATGTTCAGTTCTGATTCTTTGCAGTTTGAAAAATGCTTTGAATCCAAAATCACTAGTGGAACATTTTGATTACGAGTTTTTCGATAGAAAAGTGTAAAATTGAACTTTAATACATATTCAAAAACATCATTTTTATTTGATGACCGTGACTGATTTAATTTTAGACCATGCGCCGGCCTTATAATCAACATTAGGATTTTGGTACTATTGTACTTTGTCTCTTCAACTTTGTCTAGTTCTTTTTCTTTCAATTTTTTGCATTCCATGTTGTGATTCTGGTACTATTGACATCCCTGTGTCGATGCCGCCTCTTTGGGACTCTATTTCTTCATCTCGCCGCAACTCAAGGTCATTGCAAAATAATCATACGTATTTGTTAGTGCTTTACAAGTTTTCTGCGCTCTAAGCGGTGCTACAGTGTCGAAGCATAAGTCAAACAACATCACATGGATTCCAATAAAGGTTTCATTTACAATCGATGTGTAACTATATTGGTGTACATATTTTATATTATAATGCCCTCGTCAAGATAACAACATAAATTGCGGGTACTATATTTTGCAATTCATGAAGGAGATTGTTGCTATGAATCAAAGTACAATTCTAGAAATGGTTCGTTATTTTCATTAGATTTTGATATATAAAGCACCTATACATTTAATTCTAACATATTTATTTATGTTCAAATATTATATCACACATAGTACTTTGACAACTCCAAGTCAAGTTACTATGAATGTGATCTAACTGAAATCAAGGAAGAATCGTGTTAGTATGTGCTTGAACTAAGAATTATATAATTTGTTATTAGGTGAATTTCACATTGTAAACTATTATTGTATATTTTGGTGTGAACTGAGAATTATTCTAATTTGATTTATTTTTCGTCATAATAGGGTTAAAGTTACAAATTGCAATTGTGTTAATGATCCTAGAAAAATTGATGTTTTTGGAAATTGAAAGAGCCTTCATTTTGATGTCATATATTTTGTATTTATAGTTATATAATGATGGAGTTTGACAATAAATGTATAGTAGAATTTGCACATCACATTTATGCTCTCTTATTGAAGTTGTGACGGATTATATATATATATATATATATATATATATATATATATATATATATATGCATGTGATTGATTATTTATTTTTTGAATTATAAATAGAGTTTGAATGAACAGGGAAAATTTCTAGGAAAATAACATCAATATATGAGAGTTTATACAAAATTGGTATCTGAAAAAATAACATCAATATATGACAGCGCTTTTTTATTTGAATATTGTTGTCACGTGACTAACATATGACAGTGCTTTTATCTTTAAAATAACACCTACGATAACACGTTTCTTAGAAAAGCACTATTAAAACTCAATTAAATAACATCTATGACAACATTTTTCTTTTAAAAAAACGCTATAAAAGCTCTATTAAATAATACATCTAACAACGCTTTTTAGAAAGAAAAAAAAAAGCTTTAAAATACCATCTACGACAGTGCTTTTCTTGGAAAAGCTCTGTCAAATGACAATTATAACAGCGCTTTTTTCCAAAAAGCCCTATAAAAGGCGCTATTAAATCCTACCTAAGACAGCGCTTCTAAAACAACGCTATTAAATATCATCCACGACAACGCTTTTTACATTTTAAAAGCGTTGTTGTATCTTTTAACAACACAACATACTATGACGCTTAAAGGCGCTGTTAAATGAATAAAAAATGCATTGTTAAAGCATAATTTTGGTGTAGTGTCAACTGCTGAAATGTACTCAACTTCTACTGTTGACATGATAATTGTGTTTTGTCTCTCTTACTTGACCAAGAGATTAGGTTGTCACCTACAAATGTTCAGTTTCTAGTTGTGCTTTTTCTGTCAAGTTTGTCTCCAAAATAATTAAAATCACAATACCCACTTAGTTTGTACTTAGAAAGTTTTGTTGTAGAACAAAGTAATGTTGGTAGTGCCTTTTAGGTATCTAAGGATTCTCTTAACAACAATTAAATGTGATTCCCTAGGTCAGCTCGAAATCTTGTACATACATATATACTAAACATGGTATCAAGTTTGGAAGTGGTAAGGTAAAGTAGGAATCCTATCATTCCTCTATAAGTTTCTGGTTAACTTTTTGGCCTAAATCATCTTTTTCAAGTGAACAGGTGGGTGCATTGGTGTAGCCATAAGTTGCAATTACTCATCTTAAACTTCTTGAGAATATCTTTTGTATATTTAGTTTGACGAATGTATATACTTTTTTGACTTTGTTGAATTTTTATCCCTAAGAAGAACTTAAGTTCTCCCGTCATACTGCATTAATTTAGAAAATCCTTGGCAAAGAGTGCCATTAGTAGATCTGAAAATAATGTCGTCAACATAATTTGAATAATAAGAATGTCATCTCCTATTGGGCTTCATCAATAGAGGTAGGCTCAATTGATGAGAGTAAACCAAACAAAGTGGTATCTTTTAGTGATGATCTGGTCCTCAAAGGATCACTTGCACTTCTATTGTTTAGAGTTCATCTTCATCTTCTTTCTTGTACTTCCATCTTTCTTGTACTTCAGATGAGAAGACTTGTACTTCCATCTTCATCTTCTTTCTGACTTATCTTGAATGTTTTTGACTTGATCAGATTCATTCTGTAAAGATTTGTCATCTTCTTTTGATTTGCTTGTATTCTCTGATTTTTCATATTCTTTTGGTTTTTCTGCATCTGCTACCTATAAACGAGCACTATCATCATCTTGCTTTGACTTTCCAAGGTCAAGCTATTTGTCATCAATTTTAACATGTATGGATTTTTCCATAATCTGAGTTTCCACATTAAACACTCTATAAGCCTTAGATCTTTTAAAGAATATAATGAAAGTACACTTTTGAGATCTAGAATCAAATTTACCAAGGTTAACTTTGGTGTTCAACATATAACAAGTACAACCAAATTGTTTAGAGTAAGAGTTGGAACCAAGTTGGTTTTATACTTAGAGTTTTGATGATAACAAAAGTATTTGAGAACAATATATTTGACTTCAATGAGTATGAAAGAAGATTTGTGTTTTTGAAGAAAATGTATAATTGAAGAAAATCTACAATAAGATTGGATTTAGATTTATAATTGAAAAAAAAAACTAAAATCAGATTTGATTCAAATTTATAATTGAAGAAAATATAAAATAAGATTTGATTCAGATTTATAATTGAAGAAAATCTTTGACCAATTAGAAAAGAAGATATGGCCAAGATTTATCGACAACAAAATATGAGCAAAATCAATCTAAAGAATTTACAAAATCAATATGAACAAAATATGAATAATCAATCTGAAGAATTTACAAACTTAATCTGAACAAAATATGAAGAAAATCAACCTGAAGAATTTACAAACTCAATCTGAACAAAATACAAACATAATCAATCTACAAGAACTGCTCAGATTAGATTTAAAAATAAAGAATTGGTTAAAGAATATATTATCAAAAACCATCTTGTTCAAAACTATTTTTGAATAAGATCATTGTTGATCAAGCTAGGAATGAAGATACAATTCAAAATTAAATAAGGACTAAATTGAATCCCTTATTTTATATTTAAATAGATACTCAAGGCTGAAGAAGAAGATCATCGAAAATTAGAAAAGAGGAGAATAACTCAAAGCTCAAAATTCGAAAGTTATTTTTTAGAGTTCGTACAGAGAAACACTTGTTCAATTCATAAATATTTTCTAAGTTTATTTTGTTAGAGTGGGAAAGTTATTGTTATTATCAGTTTTGTTAGAAGCAAACACTTAAAGTTTCAATCTTTTGTATCCAACCTGATAGTGGTTTAGTTCCTTCTTCAATCTGGAGTTGTCAGGTTGTTAGGTGAAGATTTGGCTTGTAGGGTCATATTGGTTAGTTCCTCAAAAGTATGGGGTTGTCAGGCTGTTTGGGAAGACTGGCTTGGAGGTTCAGGTGCTTTGTAATTCGAGGTATTTGAATTAGTGGATGAAAGCCTTCTGAATGAGGGGACAGGATGTAGCCAAGTTAGAGGTGAACCAAGATAAATTTGTGTTAAATTATTTATGCTTTCATTGGTTGCCGCCTCTGAATCCTATTGCTTCTACTCTAATTAATTCACCAAAACCAAACCAATTTTTTTTAATAAATTATCAAAAAGTTATCAACTTTTGCAAACGCAATTCAACCCTCCTTCTCATGTTTGCTCCTTCAGTAAGAGTTGTTAGGCTTTTTACATTTCCACAATTCATATAGTGTTTTATTCAATATAGACCTAATGAAGACTCTATTTTGAGTATAACATGCAATGTTAATTGCCTCGGCCCAAAAGTATTTTGCAACATTCATCTCATTTAACATGGTTTAGGCCATTTCTTTGTGATCTATTATTTCTTTCAACAAATCCATTTTGTTGGGGTGTTCTAGGAGAGGAGAAGTTGTGCGAGATTCTATTCTCATCACAAAATTTTCAAAGAACTTATTTTCAAATTCTATTCCATGATCACTTCTAATTGTTACAATCTTAAACCCTTTTCATGCAAATGTGATAAACACTTTTTGGGATTCATCCTTACTTCTTAAGAATTTTACCCAAGTCCACCTAGTGTCATCATCTACTCTAACAAAGTCATATTTATTTCCTCTTAGAAGGGCTGTTTTCATTGGCCCAAAGAGATTTATATGTAAGAGCTCAAGGGGCTTTGAGGTAGAGACTGAGTTCTTAGGGGAAATGAGTTATTTGTTTGTTTTCGCTTTTGACAAGCTTCACACGAAATTTCCGTTTTGTAACTAAGCTTATGTAGAACTATGACTAGTTGAAGTTTATGTAGTTTTGAAATTAATCTAAGATTTGCATGACCTAATCTTTTGTGTCAAATTAGTTTCTCTTCATTTACTAACATAAGACTCTTAACCTCTTTTTTCTCTAGACTAAACATATTTATCTTATAAATGTTGTTTTGCGTCTGACTTGTAAAAAGTACATATCCATCCTTCTGACCAATTTCCTCGCATGTTTTTTTATTAAATATAATATCATAATTATTATCACTTAATTGACTAATACTTAATAAATCATGCTTAAGACATTTAACGAACAAAACATCTTTAATGGAAGGGGAATTACCATTACCAACTGTACCTTGACCAATGATCTAGCCATTTTGCTTTCCTCCAAAAGTCATTGTGCCTCCTTTGCTCAATGTTAGTTCTTGGAACATACACTTTTCTCTTGTCATATGTCGCGAGCATCCACTTTCTATGTACCATGGTTGGTGTTTTAACTTAGCTGTTGAGAACAACTACAACATAGATAATTTTGTTCTTAGGTACCCAAATTTGGTTGGGTCATGGTTTGTTAGTCTTGATAGGTTTCTTGTCTTTCTTTATATTTAACATGGCACAACCTGATTTAGAGTGATTGTTCTTAGAACAAACAATACACAAGATATAAGAGGGAATAGGTTTAGGTTCGGTTACAATTTCTTCAAATCCTAGATGTCTTTTACCATTTCTACTAACTCTGTAAATCATAGAAGCATACTTGCTTTATTCCATACCATTAGCAATAAAATCTTGAAATACTTCTTCATGCTTATCAGAGTTACATGTGGTATTTTCAATTGATGTTGAACTATGATTACTTTTCAGAGTCAGATTTTCAAACTTATGTTCAGCAATATCAGTTTTCAGAGTTGCATTTTCCGTTATAACTTCAACAATTTGATTATTTAAAACATTAATTTCTTCATTTAATAGGTGTTGGGAATTTGTGTATAGCATTTAGAGTTGTTGGGATTGTTTAGACGTGATATAATTCTATATTTCTTTGTTTTGATTATTGATTTATATTTATGTACGTGTCATTTCTTTGGTTGTTGTAACTTGTTATAAATTACAAATAAATTATCAGGAATATGTAATTAAGTGGGATTTTAACTTGAAGTAAAGAGTAGGAGTTGTGGCGCCGCCTTCGCACTTCTGAACTGAGTTAAAAATACTATTAATTACCCATGTTTGAATTTGGATGACTATAGTAATGATTACCTTAAGCAGTTGACTACATGAGTAAAAGGGACTAGCTACCCTAATGACTCATCGTCGTTAAAGATGCGATAATAATCCGTTGTTATTATTGTTAGAAATACTTGTTGATTTTATTTTTGAAATAGTTAAAAATCGTGTTCATCTCTTATACAATTTTGAGTGATTATGAGTCTTATATGACATCAATGTTGAATGCTGATAATTATTTATGTGGTGTGAATATTAGGTTAGAGGTGTGTACTTAAATTAAACATTCAATTAAGTATTTTGATCTTCTAAGTAACTTGCTTAAAATAGATAAGTGAATTGTGTTAGTACTATTGTAATCTCATTCGATAAGGACCTAGAATTATTGTAGGAGTTCTATAAATGAATTTTGTGTAAAAAACTTTGAAATTAAGTTAGACTTTGAGTGTGTTTGAAACCATATATGAAAATAGTTTTCCTATTTCATTATGTTTATACACGTTACTTTTCTTTAAAAAAAACATAAGTGATTGTATGTTATTTAGTTGTTATATGTGTTTTTGTTTGTAATTTTTGAAGGTGTGAAATATTTTAAATGTTTCTTTATATGTCTAACTTTTGTGAAATCTGTAGAGTAATTGTTGTTAGGATTTAGACATTCTTTAAGCGGAGTGAAACTAGTAGAGTATTGTTTGAGAAGTTAGTTGAACTCGAAAGCGTATCTGATATATGTGTTATTTGATTCAACTAAATGTAGTATGTTGTTGTTGCCTAAATTCACATGCTTAGTTTTATCTATAAAGGATAATTAATGATTATGATGTTTTCTTCATATTTAAGTTGTTGAATGAGATGTATGTTAATTGATTTGTTGTGTCATGTTAGCTTATCATACTAGGATCTTGACATATTATGCTTAAATGAGTTTATAATGCCTTAAATATGTTTATTATATTCTTGGAGACTTGATTTGAATCTTGAGGGCGGTTAGTTAAATATAAGTTCACTCACCACAAATTTCGAGGACAAAATTTCTTTAACGACGGAAGAATTGTAACACCCCAAAATTTATAATAAACTATTTTATTAATGAAATAGGATTATAAATAATTAACCAGGTATTAAAATTATTTTAGAATTTATGTTGATTAATTTTATGATTAATTTTCTTTATATATGTGTTTTCTATGATGTACTAATCTTGTACTTATTTGACTAAATGGGTGATATAAATAACAAATATTATATTTTATTATTTTATATATTTTTCTAAAAAAATAGTTTTTTAGTGTAAATATTTTAATGAATAATATTTTGACGATTTTACGTGTATATGTGCTTTCGTAGTTAATGCAATATTTTTTTTAATGTTTGATTAATGTTAAGTATGCACATATCTATATTTTAATTATTTTTAAATATCTCTTATTTTAATTATTTATTTTATAAAGAATTATCTTGAGATAGTAGAAATATTGTTTTTGACTTCCTTAATTTTTATATAGTTGCTATGGTACAATGATTTTACACATATTTATTGTGATTTAGAAATTAATATAAATTATTGATGTTATATTTATTTATTTTATTATTTTGACTATTCTATAAAGATGGTAATATTTATATGCGATTATTTGAAAAATATTATAGTAATAATTATAGTTATTATTTTGAATATGAGAGTTTTGGTTATTAATGTATTTTAAAAGATTAATTACTTTATTTTATAAAGTATTAGTTTTGGAATATTAGTAATGTATTATTAATGAAATTGTGTTTTAAAAAAGAGTGTTAAGAAAAATTAGATTAACTAAAATGTGTTTTATGGGTTAAGATCATATGCAAGAGTAAAACCTAATTAAATTATAATAAAAAAATTAATTGAAAATAAGAAGAATGAAATGCATGAGAAACATAGAGTAACCGAGACATATAAAATAGGGCAGCCGCATGTTGAGAGAAAAAGAACAAAAATTGATACCAGTCATGGATGATTGTCCCATAAAACATCCCCCATTTTCATCCAAATTTCAGTATATTATTTTATTGATTTAGTTAGTCAATTAAACACACTTTCTCTGATTTGTTTACAATCTCAATTTTTCTTTAAAATAATCGACTTCTTCGTTTATGAAATTCGTTGTTTTGCACCGTTCTTCTTCACCGTAAATTCAATTTGAGTGAAACCAATGCCAAAATGACTGTGTGAATAGTGACTATAATATCTACTGAGTGTTTTCTGATTTGGGGTAAGTTTATTTGACTATATTTTGAAATTTACCTTTTTAGAGTGTGTTCTCATAATTTATTTATTTTTGACGTATACTCATAAATTGTTGAGTTAGATCAATTGATTGACAAAGAGTCAAACAACAAAGACTTTTTTGCTTGTGGAATCATATAGGTGTGTGAAAGCATCAAAATAAGGTAATGGGTGAGACAACGTTTGAATTCACGAGTATAATATATTGTGAGATGTACATAAAAACTGTATTTCTTAACGAATTAATGTGAAAATATGGAAATTGTGAGATTAAAATATGGAATAGAAATATTTATAGGTGTTGATTGATTTAATTGCATTAAATGTGTGGTATTTGATATTATTTTGATATTGAGTGTGACATCCTAAACCCCAAAATATTATATATAATAATTTATATCATATTTCTATAAAATTTGCAGTGGATAAATAAAAACTCTTTCAAATAAAAAGAAATTTTTACGAGTTATTTAAGATATCACATTTTACAAAATACAAATGAAACACTTTACATTTTTCTCCTCTTATAAAATATGCAATTTCCATAAACTCGAATTAACTATAATTTCTTACAAAAAGTTGTTTCTAATTAAATAAGTAAAATACAGTTTATAACTCTCATTTCTGATATCACCTATCAGAGTGGGGTTTCTCCAAAACTTGAACTTCAAGACTCATTAACCTGTAATAACTGCGATTTCGCAAACGCATGGCCAATCCAATCAAACACAAACAACGAAAAAGGTGAGTTTTGAAATCATGTTGATAGCATAATATAAGTATGAAGAACACGCAAACAATCATAATAGACCTATCATAATCACATTACGATATATCAAGATATTCAATCAAATAGTACCGTATTATAACATCAAAGTCACTCATGTAAAATAATTATCTCATTATAATATGCATCAAATCATCTAAGAAAAACTAATATTACTTTCGAAACACATCAATCACAAGGAAATGCAATGCTATGCATGAGCTTAGTATCTACTTCTAACTCTGAAGTACTTGGTTAAGAGGCTTGATACCTTACCACTACCCGAGTGAACGGTAAATTCAAATTGGCCATATTCTCATAGATCCTCTCAACTCAACCCAAGACATATGTGACAGTCGAGGTAAACGTGTGTTGCATGGTAGCTCCCGTCATTTGGAGTGCTATCTCCAAGTCACCTAGGAATCCCCCCCCGAATACCTCCAAGGTCTAACAGTCTTACCTAAAGGATCAAAAGTAGACCGCCACGATCATGCTCATTCCGTTGTACTTCCTTGAAATCACTAGGCTTGTCAGGCCCTACTTATATGATGACAAAATAATCTCTACTTAAAAAATTCACAACATCTATTTTCTCCTCTCGTTAGCCTAGACTACTCCATTAAGAGCATCATCCTAAACACAAGTTGGAATCATCACTATTTCATCAGATATGGGGTTACTTCAATATTCTCATCACAAATTTATAACATCATTAACCATACATCGTCATGATCATCATATAATCTCGTTTAATCAAACATATGCACATAATTTCATTCGAGATCCAACATCACAATAATATCAAATATCGAATACCACACAATTAACGAAATTAAATCAATCAACACCTTATAAATATTTCTATTCCATATTTTAATATCACAATTTCCATATTTGCAAATTAATCAATTTGTCACTCAAAGGGCTACTGCCATACGTAGCGAGTCCTGGATGAATAGTAAGTTTTCCCGTTCATCACACAAATTTATTATAGTCATGAATTCAAACGCTCTCTCACCCCTTACCTTATTTCGACACTTTCACATGCGAATACGAGGCCATAAGCAAACAATATTTGTTCTTTGACTCTTTATCCTTCAAGCAATCCCAATTCGGAAAATTATAAGTGGATAATATAACCACTGTTTACACGGTTGTCTTGGTGTTGGTTTCACTCAAATCGGACTTACGGTGAACAAGAATAGTGCAAAATAAGGAATTTCATAAATGGAGGAGTCGAATATTTTAGAGAGAAATTGAAATAGTTAAAAATATGAGAAAGTGTGTTCAATTGACTAACTACATGAATGAAAGAACATACTGAAATTTAGACGAATAGAAAAAGTTTATGGGAACATTATCAATTACCGGTGCCAATTCTCCTCCTTTTTCCTCCAAATGCGGCTGCCGTGTTTCTTTATCGTGCGACTCCTCTCTTTTTCTGGTATATTTAATTAATTTTTAATTAATTTTTTTTGAATTATTTAATTAGGGTTTACTCTTACATATGAGCTTACCCATAAAACACATTTTACTCTTTTCTTTTATTTATATTTTTTAAATAAAACCAACAATTCTCAAAACTAATTTTTTTAACAATTTTTTTTTAAACACAATTTCATTAATAAAACATTACTAATATTTTAGAACTAATATTTTATACAATAAAGTAATTAATCTTTTAAAATACATTAATAACCAAAACTCTCATATTCAAAATAATAACTATAATTATTACTATAATATTTTTCAAATAATTGATAGGAATACTACCATCTTTATAGAAGAGTTAAAACGATAAAATAAATAAATATAACATCAATAATTTATATTAATGACTAAATCACAATAAATATGTATAAAATTACCATTTGATATGAGGTATATAAAAACAAAGAATCAATCGCAATATTACTAATATCACAAAATAAGTATTTACAAAATAAACAATTACAATAAGAGATACTTAGAAATATAGATATGTGCACACTTAATATTAGTCAAACATACAAAAAAAAAGTCACATTAATTACGAAAGCACATATACATGTAAAATGGCCTAAAATCTAATTTTTTAAAATATGTACACTAAAATACTATTATTTTTAGAAAAATATATAAAATAATAAAATATAATATTTATTTTTTATATCATTCATTTAGTCAGATACTATTATGTGATGATGTATAATTGATGATAATGATGTTATAAATTTGTGATGATTTTATGTGATGATGATGGTGATGTATGACGAATGATAGTGAAGATATAAATTTGTGATGAGATATTGAAGTAACCCCATAGTTCATGAAATAGTGGTGATTCCAATTTGTGTTTGAGATGATGTTTTTAATGGAGTATCATAGTCAACGAGGGGAGAAAATAGATATTGATAATTTTTTAAGTGGAGATTATTTTGTCATCATATAGGTAGAGTCTGACAAACCTAGTGATTTTGAGGTAGTACAACAAAATGATTCAATAAAGATTTAATTGATACTAAATATGGAAAGTGTCAATTTTATCCACGAACTACCAATATATTTAACCTATTGTTTATTCCAATATTAGGAAAAGTCATTTAAAACTCCATAATTTTCCAAATGAAAAATAGTTACTATCATAGAACTTTTCATATGGCAAAAAAATAGTTGAATGAATATAAAAATAACACATAGATGTTGCCAAATTCGTTTAATTAGGCTACTTATATATATTTTCTACGCAAATGTGAATAAAAAAACATTACAAAATCCAACAAAAAAAAAACAACTATCAATGAACATTAAGATTTTAAAACAATAATTTAATGAATATAAAAAAGAATTTATTTGATATGCATCGATAATGTGTAGATGTTTTATACTATCATAACAAATATTTGACAATAAATCTTTCTAGTTTAAAAGTCATACAAATGAAAGTAAGTTTTTGATTAGTTGACAATGTAAAAAAAAGTTTTACATTGACATTAGATAAAAATAATTTCTATAAAAAATCACACTTATATCACACGACAACTACTTTTAATTAAGTTACTTATTTATATATGTTGTCTATTCAAATGTTGGTAAGCAGCTTTTAAAACCCAACTTTTACATAATCAGAGTTACATATTTTTTATAAAAATAATTGATTAAGATTATCATGCTTTTGGAGGAAAAATGTCTAAGTTTCAGAGGTAAAGTGTTTAAGTTTGACATCAAATTTTATATTTAAAGATTTGGTACAAGAAAAATAAGTTCTAAAGAAACCTTGTCCATAAATTATATATATCATATTTGAACTAGTAGATGCATCTATTTTTATATTTTTCAAATGTACCATTTGTTAATATTACTAAAGAGTACTTTAGGAAAATTCATACACAATAAACATATTAAATATATTAAAAAAATTAATATATATGTGATAATAGAAAAATAGGTTTATAAAAAATGAAGAGAATATTACCAAATTTTAACTAAAGAGACTTATAAATGTAATTCTATAACACTTTTGGAATATGTACTTAATTTTTTTTTTGGGATATGTACTTTTAACTAAAAGGGGTTTAATCTTTTATGTTTGATGCAATTTTCGGATAGGTCTTTTATGTCTTTTTCCCAACAAGATTTTGTAATTAATATTTTGCTTGCAATGTCAACCTTTATATTATTCTTTGTATGCAAAAATGTCATTTTACATTAAAAGAAAAGCCATGTTGTTGTTACGATGTTGACGTGTGCCTTAATAGCGCTGACGTGAAAAATTATAAAAGTAAACAATTCGCATATTGGTCTTTAAATTTTGAAAAATTACACTTATAGTCCTCTAAGTTTAAACTAGTTTTTGCTCAAGCCCAGACTTCATCTTTTACCTCTTCATCGTTTACATATGCATCATCTTCCTTTCCACCATCTTCCTCTTCCACTCCATCTTTAAATAACCTAAAACCCAAAATTTGTAATTCCAATATAAAACTCAAACCGTCGACCTGTTAATTATAGAAAAATCAAAACAAGAAATTTATCATTACAACATGAATTAAAAATGAGTTGTTGCAAATAAAGAGAAATCCAACATAAATCCACTAAAAATGAATAAGTTGTTCGTACATTTGAGAATTGTATCAAACATAATGTAATTCAATGATCTGTTTCTTAGCACATAAAGCGGAGCATTGTCTAAGAATATTTGAGTTAGTAAATATTTTTGTTTGTAATATTTTATGGTTCAGATTTAAAGATATTTTAATGATTTTTAATTGAGTCACAATCATAACAGTTATATTTTCCTATTTATCAATTTATTTTAATAACTTAGTATGACTTGCATGAGTATTTTAGGTATCCAACATACATGAATATTAATATTGAAATTACTAATCTCAAATGCACAAATACTTTTCAAACTGAGAGTACATATACAATATTCTATAAAAAGTTTATGCTAAATTGCACTTTTAGTCTTTTATTTTTAATTTAATTCCTGGATGTACGAACAACTCATCTACTTTAATATATATATATATATATATATATATATATGATGAATTTCTCTTTATTTACGACAACTCGTTTTTAAATTTTTGTTGGAACGATGGATTTTTTGTTTTGATTTTTCTCTAATTCTCACTTGATCAGTATTTTGAGTTTTTCTATTAGAATTACAAATTTTGTGTTTTAGGTTTTTAAAAGATGGAATAGAAGAGGAAGATGGTGAAGAGGAAAATGATGAAGTGGTAAAAGATGATGATTGGATCTGGGCGAAAACTAATTTAAAATTAAAGAACCATAAGTGTATTTTTACAAAATCTAAAGGGTCAATTTGAAAATCATTTACGTTTATAATTTGTCACATCAGCCCTTTTATGTATACATCAAAATTATAATGGGTACATGACATTTTTTTACAGAATTAATGAAAAAGGACATTTTTACAAATAAACAATAACATAAAGGCTAACATTGCAAACAGATTACCACTTAAAGAACATAATTAGAAAAAATAACATAAAAGACCTATCTAAAAACTAGATCAAATATAAAGGACTAAAAATGCAATTTAATGGAAAAAAAAAATATAACACCTTTGAGATAAAGTAATTGTTATATAGCAAGGTAATTAAATATGGATTGGAGCGGTAGGTTCAATTGGTTGGATCCGGAATAAGATACATGTCCTCTTTCTCTTAGTATGATATCATACATAAAATTTTAAGTTTTTACCATTCATATTTTGATTATTTAGAATGATAGTGTTGCTTTTTTATGAATAATAATTATTTAAATTGTCAATAAATATATTTTATTTAATTACAAAATTTATATAAAATATCTTACATAATTTATATATGTGATTTTTTTTATCTTAAATAATAATTTATGAAAAAATTATTTTTTAATATTAAATTAAAAAATCATAAATATGGATAGAATGTTTTTTTCAATCATTAATAGTAATGTATAATAATATAACTTTAAATATACAAACAGTGGGTTGGTTTGGATAGTAAGGAATTTGAACCTAATGAGTTGATTAAAATGGTAAGGAATTTGTCATATGATACTTCTTTATTTATTCTTTATGATTATGTACAAATGAACTTAAATTGGACACTACACAAAACATAAAATAACAACTGCTCTTAAGTTTTTATTCCAGTAATTCATACATATCCAATAGGTATACTTGGTATGCTATACGTTCAATATAGGTTAGGCTAATGATTTGGCCCTATAACTTATTAGGCAACTAAGTCATTAACAAACAAAAAATGCTATTTCTAAGTTCTATGACCGAAAAATGACCATCTTAAAATTCAATAAAAAGAATTAGATTGGACTTGAAAAACTCTTAGCTGTAATAAGGAATCTAATATGTATGTTTAACTTTCATAAAGCCTAAAATTCTAACAACTTATAGATTGGCAACAATCTCAAGAAATACAAGAGTTAACATAATTTGTTACCTAACAGTTGTGAAATGCAAGAAAGTAAATATATCTTAAATATGTTGTCTACGATATTTCTCTTGTAAAGTGTCTTAAGACTCTCTTAATTTTGTAATACCCCAGATTGCTTTAAGGATTTTTTACTGTCTCCACAAACCAATACGAATCTTATTAGCATATTTTGTTCTCACTTGCATATAACTTGAGATACTTTCCATAAGGTCATCTATCCAAAGAGTGCTCCAAGTCAAACACGCTTAACTTTGGAGTTCGTATTTGACATACTCGCGAAAAGAAGATGCATCTTGTTGGTATAGTATAGGTAGTACATATCAATCCTTATAAGTCTTTCTTCAACCATATAGTCACATACATACACGACATTAGGATCCCTCTCATTCTGATGTGAGTTGATAATTCATGTGCCCTTTGCCTAGAAATGTCCCAAGAGCTGCTCATTAATTGTATGTGCCTTGTGCTGGAAAAAACTAAAGATAACTATCTCAAAAATGACCATCTTAAAATTCAACAAAGAGAATTAACTTGGACTTGAAAAACTCTTAGCTGTAATAAGGAATCTAATATGTATGTTTAACTTTCATAAAGCCTAAAATTCTAACAACTTATAGATTGGCAACAATCTCAAGAAATACAAGAGTTAACATAATTTGTTACCTAACAGTTGTGAAATGCAAGAAAGTAAATATATCTTAAATATGTTGTCTACGATATTTCTCTTGTAAAATGTCTTAAGACTCTCTTAATTTTGTAATACCCCATATTGCTTTAAGGATTTTTTACTGTCTCCACAAACCAATACGAATCTTATTAGCATATTTTGTTCTCACTTGCATATAACTTGAGATACTTCCCATAAGGTCATCTATCCAAAGAGTGCTCCAAGTCAAACACGCTTAACTTTGGAGTTCGTATTTGACATACTCGCGAAAAGAAGATGCATCTTGTTGGTATAGTATAGATAGTACATATCAATCCTTATAAGTCTTTCTTCAACCATATAGTCACATACATACACGACATTAGGATCCTTCTCATTCTGATGTGAGTTGATAATTCATGTGCCCTTTGCCTAGAAATGTCCCAAGAGCTGCTCATTAATTGTATGTGCCTTGTGCTGGAAAAAACTAAAGATAACTATCTCAAAAATGACCATCTTAAAATTCAATAAAAATAATTAACTTGGACTTGAAAAACTCTTAGCTGTA
Source organism: Cicer cuneatum (assembly GCA_037974295.1). Taxonomy (NCBI): domain Eukaryota; kingdom Viridiplantae; phylum Streptophyta; class Magnoliopsida; order Fabales; family Fabaceae; genus Cicer; species Cicer cuneatum. Next base: position 40,072,683 of record JBBPBO010000004.1, on the reverse strand, counting down.
ATAAGGAATCTAATATGTATGTTTAACTTTCATAAAGCCTAAAATTCTAACAACTTATAGATTGGCAACAATCTTAAGAAATACAAGAGTTAACATAATTTGTTACCTAACAGTTGTGAAATGCAAGAAAGTAAATATATCTTAAATATGTTGTCTACAATATTTCTCTTGTAAAGTGTCTTAGACTCTCTTAATTTTGTTATACCCCAGATTGCTTTAAGGATTTTTTACTATCTCCACAAACCAATACGAATCTTTTTAGCATATTTTGTTCTCACTTGCATATAACTTGAGATACTTCCCATAAGGTCATCTATCCAAAGAGTGCTCCAAGTTGTAAGACCATTAAATTTAAGAATTAAATTATGGAATTAATATTAAGTGTATTTTGGGGATATTTGTAAAATATTTAATATATGTATGTTTTGAGTAAATATATATATAAATATTTATTTTGGAAGATGAAATAAGATTATTGGATGAAGAGTAAATTAATTTAATTACAAGTAATTAAATTATCGGGCAGTGAATTAAGGGATTATCGACTAATTGCGACGAGACTGGTTAAGTGATGGAGGATCAGACAAGTGTCGGGTGAGGTGGCACCTACAAATGCCTATAAATATGAATGTGGAGGAAGAGCACAGGCAGAAACCATACCTCCTCCATACTGCATGTAACAGTATTCCTCCCCTTCCCATTCTGAATTCTGTTCACGTTTAAAAAAAAAAACAGAGAGAGAGAGAGTTCCTCCAAAAGTGATATTACTTGGAAATCCAAAAACCAAACCAGAAAACTTCCAGTACAAAAGTTGTTCTCCTCATCAGTACGGAGCTAGAGAACCCACTTTCGTAGCGGCGAACGCAAAACGGGAACTTCGCCGATTTTTTGACGCATAAACGTGAACGGAAGCAGAAACGAAATAGAGGTAAGGGCACCTTCCACTTTCTAGTTTGCATTTTAGGGCTGTAAATGCATGTTTGATGTATAATCATATTTGAGTTTCTATTTTGAAAAACGAAACTGTTATACATGTTGTCATAAAATGCGAAAAATGCATTCTGTTGGTGTTTTAATAATCTGTGATGTTTGCTGTGCTGGTTGTGACTTCAATGCTGTTTTATTTGTGTGGGAAAACTGAAAAATGTTTTGCATGTTATTTTGAAGATGATCAAAATGCATGTTCATAAAACTGTTTTGAATGTTGTTATAAAATGTCAGAAATGCATTATGTGGATGTTTGATGATGTGTGATGTTGCTGTTTTAACTGAATACATCAATGTTATTCTGTTGTGTGGAAAATACTTGCATGTTGTTTTGGGAATGCTCAAAAGGCAAACGTTTGGATATGCATGTTCTGTTTTGTTTGATATGTTGTCTTGGGTGATTTAAGCAAAAACTGTGATGTGGTTCTGGTGTTGGTGATTCTGCTTCTGTTATGGTGAAATAGTCTGGTGTTGATGATCCTGTTTTCTGTCATATTGATGATAACCTGGTGTTGTTGATGTTTTCAAAAGAAAAGGATTTAAAATGATGAAAGTGCTTTTCTAGAAAAATCTATTATTGATGAAAAATGACTGAGTTTTGTGGTTTCCAAAAGAGGGGTAAAACTGTTTTGAGGTTGTTGGTTTTTCAAAGGAAACAGTTTGAAAATGTGTTGAAGTCTCAGGAAAATTTCACTGAATTCGAAGGTGTATTTGAATACAGCATGAGTGTATTCGAATACAGCCTGCCAAGCTTCTGTTTTACTCAAGTTTTCAAACTTGTATTCGACTACGGGCTTCTGTATTCGAATACAGATGAAGGATTTTTACTCCTGACTTAGCCTCTATATTCGGCTACGACCCTGTCGTATTCGAATACAGAACTACAATTTTTGCCACTGTTTTCGCATCTATAATCGACTACGACAGCCTCGTATTCGAATACAGAATGCTGATTTTCACTATTTTAGCTTCTGTATTCGAATACAAGGGAGCTGTATTCGAATACAGATTCGTGTTTTTCCAGAAATTCAAGTTTTAGCTTCTGTATTCGAATACAAGGAAGCTGTATTTCGAATACAGATTCGTGTTTTCCAGAAAACCAAGTTTTAAACACTGTCATGTGAACATTAAAGTGTTGGGGAACATTGAGAAGGTTTGAAATGATTAAAATGGAGTTTTTGAAATAGTTTTGAAGAGGAGATAGTGAGGTTCTGGAAACTTTTAATGATGTTGGAGAAAAAGCTGAGTTTACACTGTTTTTATCTTTTGTATTCGAATACAAGTATGCTGTATTCGAATACAGAGTGTTGAATTTGCAGATTTAGCTTATGTATTCAAATACAAGGGAGCTGTATTCGAATACAGATTGGTGTTTTTCAGAAAATCAATGTTTTAAACATTGTTTTATGAACCCTAAGTGTTGGGGAATGTTGGGAAGGTTTGTAATGAATTAAAACTGGAATTTTGTGATAGTTTGAAATGGTGGTGATGAAGCTTTTGAGACTTTACTGATGTGGTGAAAGATACTGACTTTTACACTGTGACAGCCTCTGTATTCGAATACAATGAGGTTGTATTCGAATACAGAGTGTTGATTCTGCCCTGTTTTTGGCTTCTGTATTCGAATACAGAGAAGCTGTATTCGAATACAGATTCGTGTTTTCCATAAATTTCAGTTTTAAACGCTGTATTATGAATTTTAAGAGTTTGGGAAAAAGAGGGAAGATTTTTTATGAATAAGAATGGAGTTTTAAGATGATGTGAAGTGGAAATGATGAAATGTTGAATGTTTGATTTATGATGTGATGATAATGAAATTGGTTGTGTTGAGATGTTTTGAGAAATGATGGAAAGGCATGAATTTTACTGATGTTCCGTACTGTTTTCAGTGAAGAGAAAACACTGCATATTCATGCCTTGCATAGTCAGGTGGTACCCGTGATGGGCCACAGAGTAATGAGTAAACGTGTTGATCTATTGAGTGACTGCACTGGTACTGGTCTGTTGAGCGACTGTACCCTGAAATGCGCAAAAACATGCTGATCTGTTGAGCGATTGCACGAGTGCTGGTCTGTTGAGCGACTGCAGTGGTACTGATCTGTTGAGCGATTGTACCTTGGTATATGTTAAACGTGCTGGTCTGTTGAGCGACTGCACGAGTGCTGGTCTGTTGAGCGATTGCACTGGTGCTGATCTGTTGAGCGATTGCACCCTAGTCTTGAGGGCTGTTAAAGTCAAACATACTTAAATTGTGCTGGTCTGTGAGCGAATGCACCTTGGTAATTCCAAGAAGTTGAATACATGAGCATACACATATTGCATTGGGGTGATTGACCGGTGGGTCACGATTTGGTTATATGATGATTGGAAAGTGATATGTGTAAGTACGTTATAAAATCTGAATTTCTGATGAATGTTTGTGATTGCTGTGGTGGTAGTTGTACTTACAATATGTTTTCTATATTAATTGGTTGCTGTTTGAAAAAGCATATATGTCATGAAATTTCAAATGAGCATCCTTAATTTTCATCATTGTTATATGATATGCCATGGATGTATTTGTTTCTGTGATATAAATGCTATGTGTTATGTGTTAATTTCGGTCGGTGACCCTTTACTATTATTGTGGAAATTGGGCTTTGCCCTCAGATGCCCCCCAAACCCACGTCACCCGTGGGTCCCCTGACGACGGAAACATCGCTCGATTTCATTGATCATTCGGTTCCTACTGCTTGGGTATACGACCCCATCTCAAGCAAGGCCACGTACACGGGGAGATTGAAGAGGACCTGTAGGACTAACGGAGCGGCAAACTATGTGGAGCACACCTATGCGAGGATTGACTTTTCTGTGCCTTCCCGTTTGGTATTGGAGGCGCACGAAATTTTTGATGATGCGGAAGAGCCAACTAGAGGGGTTGAGACGGAGGCCACCGTAGGAGTGGTGACTGTAAGACCCTTAAATTTAAGAATGAAATTATGGAATTAATATTAAGTGTATTTTGGGGATATTTGTAAAATATTTAATATATGTATGTTTTGAGTAAATATATATATATATATAGAAATATTTATTTTGGAAGATGAAATAAGATTATTGGATGAAGAGTAAATTAATTTAATTACTAGTAATTAAATTATCGGGCAGTTAATTAAGGGATTATCGACTAATTGCGACGAGACTGGTTAAGTGATGGAGGATCAGACAAGTGCCGGGTGAGGTGGCACCTACAAATGCCTATAAATATGAATGAGGAGGAAGAGCACAGGCAGAAACCATACCTCCTCCATAATGCATGTAACAGTATTCCTCCCCGTCCCATTGTGAATTCTGTTCACGTTTATAAAAAAAAAAAAAAGAGAGAGAGAGTTCCTCCAAAAGTGATATTACTTGGAAAATCCAAACACCAAACCAGAAAACTTCTAGTACAAAAGTTGTTCTCCTTATCATTACGGAGCTAGAGAACCCATTTTCGTAACGGCGAACGCGAGCGGGAGTTTCGCTGATTTTTGACGCAAAAACGTGAACAGTAGCAGAAACGCAACAAGGGTAAAGGCACCTTCCACTTTCTAGTATGCATTTTAGGGCTGTAAATGCATGTTTGATGTGTGATCATATTTGAGCTTCTGTTTTGAAAAACGAAACTGTTATACTTGTTGTCATAAAATGCGAAAAATGCATTCTTTTAATAATCTGTGATGTTTGCTGTTCTGGTTGTTACTTCCATGTTGTTTGGTTTGTGTGGGAAAGCTGAAAAATGTTTGCATGTTATTTTGAAGATGATCAAAATGCGTGTTCTTAAAACTGTTTTGTATGTTGTTATAAAATGAAAGGAATGCATTCTGTTGATGTTTAAAGATATGTGATGCTTGCTGTTCTGGATGAATACATCAGTGTTGTTTTGTTGTGTGAGAAAACTGGAAAATACTTTGCATGTTGTTTTGGGAATGCTCAAAAGGCAAACGTTTGGATATGCATGTTCTGTTTTGTTTGATATGCTGTCTTGGGTGATTTAAGCAAACACTGTGATGTGGTTCTGGTGTTGGTGATTCTGCTTCTATTATGGTGAAATAGTCTGGTGTTGATTATCTTGTTTTATGTCATATTGATGATAATCTGGTGTTGCTCATGTTTTCAAAAGAAAAGGATTTAAAATGATGAAAGTGCTTTTCTGGAAAAATCTGTTATTGTAGAAAAATGACTGAGTTTTGTGGTTTCCAAAAGAGGGGTAAAACTGTTTCGAGGTTGTTGGTTTTTCAAAGGAAACGGTTTGAAAATGTGTTGAAGTCTCAGGAAAATTTCACTGAATTCGAAGGTGTATTCGAATACAACATGAGTGTATTCGAATACAGCCTGCCAAGCTTCTGTTTTACTCAAGTTTTCAAACTTGTATTCGAATACGGGCCTCTGTATTCGAATACAGATGAAGGATTTTTGCTTCTGACTTAGCCTCTGTATTCGGCTACGACCCTGTCGTATTCGAATACAGAACTACAATTTTTGCCACTGTTTTTGCATATGTATTCGACTACGACAGCCTCGTATTCGAATACAGAATGCTGATTTTCACTATTTTAGCATCTGTATTCGAATACAAGGGAGCTGTATTCGAATACAGATTCTTGTTTTTCCAGAAATTCAAGTTTTAGCTTCAGTATTATAATACAAGGAAGCTGTATTCGAATACAAATTCGTGTTTTCCAAAAAACCAAGTTTTAAACACTATCATGTGAACTTTAAAGTGTTGGGGAACTTTGAGAAGGTTTGAAATGATTAAAATGGAGTTTTTGAAATAGTTTTGAAGAGGAGATGATGAGGTTCTGGAAACCTTTAATGATGTTGGAGAAAAAGCTGAGTTTACACTGTTTTTATCTTCTCTATTCGAATACAAGTATGCTGTATTCGAATACAGAGTGTTGAATTTGTAGATTTAGCTTCTGTATTTGAATACAAGGGAGCTGTATTCGAATACAGATTGGTATTTTTCAGAAAATCAAAGTTTTAAACATTGTTTTATAAACCCTAAGCGTTGGGGAATGTTTGGAAGGTTTGTGATGAATTAAAACTGGAATTTTGTGATAGTTTGAAATGGTGGTGATGAAGCTTTTGAGACTTTACTGATGTGGTGAAAGATACTGACTTTTACACTGTGACAGCCTCTGTATTCGAATACAAGGAGGCTGTATTCGAATACATAGTGTTGATTCTGCCCTGTTTTTGGCTTCTATATTCGAATACAGAGAAGCTGTATTCGAATACAGATTCGTGTGTTCCAGAAATTTCAGTTTTAAACCCTGTATTATGAATTTTAAGAGTTTGGGAAAAAGAGGGAAGATTTTTGATGAATAAGAATGGAGTTTTAAGATGATGTGAATTGGAAATGATGAAATGTTGAATGTTTGATTTATGATGTGATGATAACGAAATTGGTTGTGTTGAGATGTTTTGAGAAATGATGGAAAGGCATGAATTTTACTGATGTTGCATACTGTTTTCAGTGAAGAGAAAACACTGCATATTCATGCATTGCATAGTCAGGTGGTACCCGCGATGGGCCACAGAGTAATGCGTAAACGTGCTGATCTATTGAGCGATTGCACGAGTGCTGGTCTGTTGAGCGACTGCACTGGTACTGGTCTGTTGAGCGACTGTACCCTGAAATGCGCAAAAACGTGCTGATCTATTGAGCGAATGCACGAGTGCTGGTCTGTTGAGCGACTGCACTGGTACTCATCTATTGAGCGATTGTACCTTGGTATATGTTAAACGTGCTGGTCTATTGAGCGACTGCACGAGTGCTGGTCTGTTGAGCGACTGCACTGGTACTCATCTATTGAGCGATTGTACCTTGGTATATGTTAAACGTGCTGGTCTATTGAGCGACTGCACGAGTGCTGGTCTGTTGAGCGACTGCACTGGTGCTGATATGTTGAGCGATTGCACCCTGGTCTTGAGGGCCGTTAAAGTCAAACATACTTAAATTGTGCTGGTATGTGAGCGACTGCACCTTGGTAATTCCAAGAAGTTGAATACATGAGCATACACATATTGCATCGGGGTGATTGACCGGTGGGTCACGATTTGGTTATATGATGATGATTGGAAAGTGATGTGTGTAAGTACGTTATAAAATCTGAATTTTTGATGAATGTTTGTGATTGCTGAGGTGGTAGTTGTACTTACAATATGTTTTCTATATTAATTGGTTCCTGTTTGAAAAAGCATATATGTCATGAAATTTCAAATGAGCATCCTTAATTTTCATCATTGTTATATGATATGCCATGGATGTATTTGTTTCTGTGATATAAATGCTATGTGTTATGTGTTAATTTCGGTCGGTGACCCTTTACTATTATTGTGCAAATTGGGCTTTGCCCTCAGATGCCCCCCAAACCCATGTCACCCGTGGGTCCCTTGACGACGGAAACGTCGCTCGATTTCATTGATCGTTTCGTGCCTACTGCTTGGGTATACGACCCCATCTCAAGCAGCGCCGGGGAGATTGAAGAGGACCTGTAGGACTAACGGAGCGGTGAACTATGTGGAGCACACCTATGCGAGGATTGACTTTCCTGTGCCATTTTAAGAAATGAATTAAAGGAATTTTTATTTCAATTCTTTTGAAGTAATGAAATGGAAAACCATTTTAATTGTTTATTTTGAAAAAAAAAAATATACACTCGCACTGTGTTTTAAACTCGGGGTGTTACACAAGTCAAACACGCTTAACTTTGGAGTTCGTATTTGACATACTCGCGAAAAGAAGATGCATCTTGTTGGTATAGTATAGGTAGTACATATCAATCCTTATAAGTCTTTCTTCAACCATATAGTCACATACATACACGACATTAGGATCCCTCTCATTCTGATGTGAGTTGATAATTCATGTGCCCTTTGCCTAGAAATGTCCCAAGAGCTGCTCATTAATTGTATGTGCCTTGTGCTGGAAAAAACTAAAGATAACTATCTCAATAATGTAGAATGTTTCTCCCTACCTTAAATGACCAAAAAGAAAATACAATTTCACAGAGAAACAATAGTTGGTAGGAAATTAAATATTAGACAAACACAATTTTTAACATGGAAAACTTCCCTCAAATTGAAGGAATAAAAACCAGGGGACCTAGTCTAGTAAAACCTTCCACTATAATAAGTAATGGGTACACTAGAGTTTTCCTAATAACATTAGGGAGCATCAATCAACAATAGCCATCAGCAAAGGGTGGAAACCAAACAAATAACAAACAACCTTCCACCAAAGTGGATTTTCCACAGTAACTCTCAAAGAATGTAAAACTACTAACATTTTATATTAAAAGAACAAACTCTGTGGTAGAAATAACATACTAAAATTGTAGACGAAACATAGCAAGTTTACTACACACCTATTACCACCGGAAACCAATTTTCTTCTTATCTTGTTATTGTTCCTGCCGTCACTTTTTTTTTCTTCTGTTTTTCCTTCTTCCTTTTTTGGCACTATTCCTTTCTTTTCTCCAACATAGGGATTTCAAATCCCTTCCTTTATTTTCTCTAGATGGGCCTAGCCTAATTAAAACACATATTCCTTTTTCTTTTTCTATCTTTAGTAGTAATAATAATAATAATAATAGTAAAATTGGTGGGTTTTACTTGAGGAGTGAGCCCACCCAACAAATCCCCCCTCTCACGACTCAAGTGGGAAAGTGCTACTCAACCACATTGGTCTTCTTTCTACAACATATCATCTTTGACACATGCAAGACCTCCGTCATCATATTTGAACCATTCTCATTAGTATGAATCTTTTCAATTGAAAATGACTTCTTTTTAAATGCATCTCTTATCCAATGATACCGCACCTCAATATGTTTTGACTTTGCATGAAAAGTCGAATTCTTACTAAGATGGATTGCATTTAGACTGTCACAGAATAACACAAACTTGTCTTGTTTGAGGCCTAATTCATGTAGGAATTTCTTCATCTAGAAGAGTTCTTTGGAAGCTTCAGTTGCTGCAATGTACTCAACTTCAATAGTGGATAAAGCAACACACTTTTGTAACCTTGATTTCCAAGACACAACTCCCCCTGCAAACGTCATCATATAATCAAAAGTAGATTTAATAGAATTAAGATAACATGTCATATCTGCATATATGTATCCATCCAACACAGGTTCACCACTTACCAATGATATTTATCAGGACTAGAGTGAAACCGACTAACAACTCCAACTGCATGAGCAATATATGGCCTTGTGCATACCATAGCGTACATCAAACTACCAACTGCTGATGCATAAGGAATCTTCTTGTATGGCCTTCAACCACTTTTCTTTATCAACATTGTAATAACCTCTTGGTGGTACTCTGGCTTTCCACTATCAATGATTATCACGTACTCATGTGGAGGGTATCTTTGAGAAAGTTGACACTCTATAATAGGTCTTCTCAACCTCAACTGGTGGCTCAACATCAATGTAACTTATGGAATTTGATTTATATTTCTCAGTTTTATCAAAATCTTCAATAGTTTGGTGTTCAAGAAATATCACATTTCGACTTCTGATAATTTTCTTGTCAAATGATGATAAAAGACATCTTTCCCTATCCACACTTTATTTGGAACATCACCATCAAGTGGAATAAATGGATAAAGATTGATCAAATTCACTATAGTTTTTATTGCTTCACCCCAAAAAGATTTTGATGATTTTGCATGATAGAGCATACATCTGATTCTCTCATCAATCGTACGATTCATTCTCTCTGCAACACCATTATGATGAGGTGTCTTTGATGCTGTTTTCTTAAGCTTGATTCCATGTTCTCTACAATACTCTTCAAACGGACATCTGTATTCATCATTGTTATATGATCAAACATATTTCAATTTCCTTCACTTTTCTTTTTCAAAACTTGCATGAAAATGCTTGAAGATTCCATTACATGATCTTTAGATTTCAAAAGAAAAGCTCACACTTTTCTAGAGTGGTCATAATAAACGTAACAAAAAATGATGCACCACAAAGAGATTTACTATCCATCATGCAAACATCAGTATGAACTAAATGAAGGATATTTTGCCTCCTATGAGGACCAGTATTATGAAAAGAAACTCTATGTTGTTTTCCAGCAAAACAATGAGTGCAAGTTTTTTAGAGACGTACCTTTCACAAGAAGAAATTTTTTCTTCACAAGTATGTTGAGTCCTTTCTCACTCAAGTGACCAAGATGCATATACCATAAATCAGAAGAGGCATCTTCAATTGCACAGCTTTGTAGGCATCCTAAACAGATAAATGGAACTTTGCTCATTTGCAACCACTAGAGACCCTTTTGGTGATTTTACATATACCACCATCACCAAATTGACTTCTTTCCCGTGACTCTGTAACTAGTGCTTCTGGATTTGAAGAAGAACTAATCAAACCAAGATCCTTTCTTTGAGCTTCTTCATTCAACATGTTCTATGTTGTTGACATTTTTCAATTTTCCACTTGAAGATGAATTGGTCAGCGTCACAACAAGGACTTCTCAATTATCGGGCAAGGAACTCAACAATAACAATGTTTGCAACTCATCATCTAATTTAATATCTATTGTTGGCAACTGATTGACTGTATTATGAAAAATACTCAAATGCTCTGCCATTAAATCCCCATCTTTGTATTTAATATTCATCAGCTTTTGAATCAAGAACGCTTTATTTTTCACATTCATTCATTCGTACAACTCTTTTAATTTCTCCCATGTCTTGTTAGCATCTACTTCAGTTTCAACATGTGGATATACACTCAGATCCAACCATTGTCTGATTAAGGCCTTTTGCCTTTCTATTCATCTTCCTTCAGTCAGCGTTAGATTTATCTTTGGGTTTAGCAGTGTCACCCACAATAGGATCATACAAATATTTATTGTATAACATGTCTTCCATGAAAGTCTTCCAAAGTATGTAATTAGAAGAGTTGAGCTTCGTCATATTCGGACCTTTATTTTCCATCTCCATTTAAATGCACAAATCAAACTAACTGAGCTCTACATACTACTTTGATGGAAAAAAATCATAGATAATTATCTCAATAATGCGGAATGTTTTCCCCCACCTGTGCAAATAAATGGCCAAACAGAAAATACAATTCCGCAGAGCAACAATAATTGTCAGAAAATTAAATATGAGAGAAACATAATTTTTAACATGCAAAAATTCCTTAAATTGAGAGAATAAAAACCAAGGAACCTAGTCCAGTACAACCTTCCACTATAATAGTTAATGAGTACATCAGAGTCTTCCTAGTAACACTTGGGAACATATCAACAATAGCCATCACCAAAAGGTGGAAACCAAACAAATAACAAACAACCTTTCACTAAAGTGGGTATTCCAAAGTAACTCTCAAAGAAAGTAAAACTACTAGCACTGTATCTTGAGACAAAATCTCTTTCAAATGGTTTTAATGATAACAAAATTATTTAAAGATTATGATTCTTATTAATGACTAATCTGTGCTCTTGAGTGAATCAATATTAGAAAACAGGTTGCACTTCAAAAAAATAAAATCTGAGTCAATCCAACAAGTTTTTAAAAACTGGAGGATAGATTAGAGGATGAACCCTCAAAGAGGATGAACCAACAAATATGCAAAATCTTCAAAATCAGTATAACAATGATTTCTTATCAAAAGAGAAGTTAAATTAGTGTTAGAGTTTGAAGGAAAAATAAAGTTAACTGAAGAGAACAAATGCAGAAGATAATCAAAAAAGGATGAACTGTAAGAGGATGGACCTCCATCTCTCTTCATCCTCATATGATCAAAATGGTTCTATCTTATCAAATGACAGAAAAGTTGTACTAAACAAGAGCAAAATAGAATCTGACATGACTTGAAGAACGAAAAAGAAAAAGACAACTAAGGCCCAAACATCTAGGAGGTTTGAACCTTCTATACGAGGATGGACTGAATTCTCATCCTCATGCGCTCAAACAAGACAAAAGACAGTTGGATGTCATTTCTGTAATTAAGATTACTAGCCTTGGACTTTTGATTAAGTCCCCAACGATCATGAAGCATCTTAATACATGAATAGACTATCTTACAACTCTATAAAAGGAAAGTTGCTCTTGTTCATAAAAGACACAACCACATAGCATACAAAGAGAAAGTCTAAAGCTATCAAGAGCATTCCCATCCTCTCTTTACACTTTCCATAATCATACACGAGATCTCTGAAATATCTTTTTAGAACGTGTTAGCAAAGAGAAATATCATAAACTTAATCATATCGTCTTGTAATTTCCAAGTGAGTTACACTTGGAAATAGTTGAAATCTGTGAGAAGAGATTGTAAGCTTGGTGAGGCTCTAGAACACACAAATTTTAACTGACCTCTGTGAGAGGTTGATAGTTTTGATTCTTAGTGAAATCTCATAAGTGTGTGAGGACTGGACGTAGCCTTCATTGGGTGAACCAGTATAAAGTTGCGCGTGTCATTCTCTATCCTCTCTCTCTCTATCTTTTAGTCATCAGGTCATACACATAGTTTTAAATTTTCAACCTCTGATTTTCATCCTCTCGAAGAGGATACAACATTAAAACACAAAAGAAACTTTAAAACAACGAATATCTCTATTCAACCCCCTTCTAGTGATATTCTAGCTACTTCACTGTATATTAAAAGAACAAACATAGTGGTAGAAATAACATACTAAAATTGTAGACGAAATAGAGTAAATTTACTACACACCTATTACCACAGGAAACCAATTTTATTTTTCTATTGTTACTGTCTGTCACTTTTTTTTTCTTTTTTTTTTAGTTCTTCCTTTTTGAGAATCACTCTTTTCTTTTCTCTAACATAGGGATTTCAAACCTCTTCCTTTTTTTTTTCTCTACATGGGCCTAGCCAATTAAAACATATTCTTTTTTTTTTTCTTTTTCTTTCTTTAGTAATAATAATAAAAATAACAATAATAATAATAATAATAATAATAAATTTGGTGGGTTATACTTGAGGAGTGAACCCACCCAACACCTTGTGCACTGACAATCATTCCCAGTCTCGTTAGCCTTCAGTGTTCACAATTTCAATGTCTTGAAAAAACCCATACATCATATATTCTTCAAGGTTTTGTATCCTCTGTTGCGCATTTTCAACAAAATCCAACATCTATGAATTTTGTTATTGTGTAAACTTGGTTCTAGTTCCAACTGAAAAGTAATTTTAAAGTGGGAGTATAAAAATTTTGTTTCTGCATTAGTGTGCAAAAAATACATTTTAAACCTTTGAAAAAAGAAAGCTCACAATCAATTTCTAAAGCTCACTATCAATTTCTACAACATTGCAAGTATAAAATTAGAAATTTGAAAAATGGGAAAAAAAACTATAAATCTTAAAGGAGGAGTAAGTTGAAACCATAAGCAACAAAAATAAAGGAATAATCTTAACTAAACATATGACAAATAAACCCTAAAAATTAGAAGTTTGTGGGTCTGATACATTTTTTATCACCGCCATTGTTACTTCCTCAAAGATGTGATTTTTATCATATCCTTCTTTCTCTACCTCTTACATCATTCTCTTTCTCTCTATTTCAAATTTTAACCAAAATAAAAGGAAAGAAATGAAGAAAAAAAGAGAAAAGTTGAAGAAGGGAAAATGAATGAGAAAGGGAAAGAAAGTTTATCTCGTATGGGTTTTTGCCCCATGAATGAGAAAGAGGGAAAATGGGAGAAGGATAAAAAGGAGCAAAGCGAAAGAATAAAGAGAAAGAGTATGACAAATATTTTTTCATCAGTACATGTAAAAAGTCAAGGTCGTATGAAAAGTCAATATTCTATTGTGTTTAATTTTATGTCAATTTGTGTGTTCCAATAAATTAACAATAATTTATATTCAAACTAGATATAATACTCATGTGTTGCACGTTTGTTTCTATTATATACTAATAGTTTAAGTTAATATTTTTTGAATAATATAAAAAATATATTTAAATAATATGCTTATAATATTTGTTGATAACATGCAATAAAAATTAATTTGAAGTAAATTTATTGAATTATTTTTATTTTTAAAAGAACTCTTTTCTTACTATTAATATTATAATAGCGGTACATGATTATTTTAGACGATGTCTGCATATGTGTAACACACTCGTCATTTATATTTAATTTATCTTTTTTTTCCTAATTTGGTCCTTTATTTTAATTTTAAGTGACAATTTGATCTTTTATGTTTTAAAATGTCAACAATATTATCCTTTTTTTTACAATAAATTAAAAAATTCATCAAAATTTTCAACAAAAACTCATAAAATTAATTATATTCTTTAATATAATACAAAATTTATCAAATTCGTAACTCAAATCTTCAAATAAACTCATATTTTCATTTTTTATTTGATGTTATTAGAGATGGAATTTTAAAAATCAAATAAAGAATAAAAATATGAGTTTATTTGAATATTTGAGTTACGAATTTGATGAAATTTGTATTATATTAAATAATATAATTAAATTTATGGATAATATTGTTAACATTTTGATGAATTTTTTAAATTTAAAAAAAAAAGGATAATATTGTTAACATTTTAAAATATAAAAGATTAAATAGTCACTTAAAATTAAAATAAATGACCAAATCGGAAAAAAAAAAAAGATAAAGAACTAAAACGTTAACTGAAATTAAGTTAAGGGACCACGAGTGCTATTTAGCCTAATCTATATTATGTTGCTTATTTAAAAATATATATTGCGAACAGTCTCATTTCAATTCTATAATTATAAATATAATTTTTATTTTAATAATAATATTAATATACATTCATACTTTATGTTTATGTACACAATACAATTGTTGTGCGCAAATTTCGAAAATATTGTTACAGATCTTATTTAAATTTATTTGAGAACATTGTGAGGATATATTTATGAGATAAAAGACTTGTTTGATTTTTATTTCTTATGATTATTTAGTAATTTTATTAAAAATATTATTAATTTTATTTTTATTATATTTAATATTTTATCATTTATTATTATAATTTTTTCATTTAAAATGATTAAAAATATGTATATCATGTATGTATTTCTTTTCATTCTATTTTTTCATGAATACTCTGATTTTTAAAAAGAATAGTGTATTATGTTTGTCATATAGAAATAAAAAGTATTCTTCATCAAATAAAGTATACTTATTACAATGAAAAGACAGAGGACATATATATCATGTAAATTTATTTAATTTTTTATTGAAACAGTATACTCTGTTTTTTAAAGAATCATTCAAAGAAATATATTAAATATTTTAATTATTTTTACGTGAATACTCTCTCACTAATTTTTTCCAACATTTCTAACAATATTTTTATACTTGATGATTGTAAATAAAATAAGTTCAATATATAAATGAATGACTATAATTGATCAATTTAAGATAAAATTTATATTAGATGGAATCATAATTATTAAAAAATAATTGTATTAATTTAATTTATAAATAAAAAAAAACACTTCAATATATAACTCTTAACATTATTTAAATGGTAGTTAAAGTTACAAAAATTTATTGTAATATTAATTGAAAGTAATAGAGATTAATAGAGTATTTGAGAGGTGAGAATTGAAAGAGTTAAAATATAAAGGTAAAAGTAGTCAACTTTGTGAGAGAATGGATACCTTTTGTAAAGAATTTTGTTAGTTAAAGTGTTTTCTAAATACTATTTATAATATATTGACCTCACAATCCTTCAATTTGACAATTCATCACATGGTTTGACACATTCGTGATTCTAAAACTTCGTTTTATAAAGATTACATATAAGTAATTCTACAGCTTTGAATATAAATTATATTATGAGTTTTATTAGTTATATTATGAGTTTTACTAAATTTGAATGTTTGTTTCCGCATTTGAAATCGCATTTGAAATCGGTGAATGTGCGTTGAAATAGAAGTTTATAGTTTTCACTTATGCGTTCACTTTGCCTTGGGAAGCAATATGGTAATTATTAACATACTACAATATTATTTGTCCGTTTTCATTTAGATTTTATGATATTTATTTTAAACAAGTGTTGGTTTTTATTGATGTCATGATTTAGGCAATTATAATGATGGAACACCAAATGGAACTGGGTGTTACGACTCGTTTTATTTTTAGCTCCAGTTTTGCAGTAAGGAAGTAAACAAGGATACAACTTAGAGATTTGAGGAATTTCATTGCGTGTTTTCAAGATTATTTTAAGAAACACAACTTTGCTATAGAGAGCTTAGACCAAAGACTTGCAATATTTATTTCTCAACCCCAAAATATTTTCTATAGACGATGATGTTTGAATAATAGTGGGAACTCAAAACCCAACTTCAGCATCTCTTACAAATTGATATAGTTAGCCGTCATGACAGTCCTTGGAAAAAACTTACTGTTGAATGTCTCAAAGTCCTTTTCCAACTCAAAATTCACACCAGCATCAACCAACAAACAAAACCAAACTCCAATTCGAAATTCAAAAGTGCTTAAGTTAAAAGGAAATTTACAATAAATAGACTCACATCCACCAACTCACAGAATCACCACACACCAAATTAATCACAACATAAAGAGTTACAAAAAATTAAAGGAAACAAAGAAATAATCAAAATGCATGTTAGGTATGTTACATGTTCAACCGAAGAATCGCGAACAACAGTTATTGTTTTGATTGATATATCGATCAATTTCAGAAAACACAAAGTTAATGAGTGTTGTGAGTCTGTGTGTTTTGTTATGGCTTATGTTGTTACCTAATGTAAAGTAGACGAAGACAACTCTAATTTCTTTTAAATAAAGCTAGTTTGAAAAACCTTAAATTTAAATATAAAAGAAAATTTAAACAAACTATATGTTGTTTTTTGAATTTCGAAAACTGTTTGAAAATCAAGCTCTAAAAGGAAATAGGAAATGGTGTTAAAACTACTAAAAATCGAAGAAACAAAAAGAAAGGGGAGAAAGTTAGGAAATACATATAACTTTAGTGTGTTTTTACAATAGATTGACACTCTTTGTATAATGATAAAAGCAAACCTACATATGTTTTCTATCAAATGTGAGATTTCAACAAAATTTTGAGAATTATTATATAGTAATGAAAATTACTAAAGACGTGAGAGTTTTTCAATGTAGAACTTCAACAATTTTTAAATTCACACATTAACATACTATATGTTCTAACAGAATATGACTGAAAATGAGACAGGAACCACAAAGGTTGTCTACGAAGACAAGACAAGGACAAGGATGAGAGAAGAGAGAAACACGAGAGGATGAGAGAAGAGAGAAACGGTGGGAATGAGAACAAGAAGAGGGAGACACATGGAGGTGGCGAGGCTGACGGCCGCTGCAAAGGCAGTAAAGAGAAAATAGAGGAACACGAGGAGATGACAGAAGAGAATAGCGATGGGAATGAGGGATGACTAAATTGAAGTGTAATACAGTGTAGCTATAATACTGTGTCCCCATAACACTTCTCTAAAGGAAAGAGCAATAGTAAAGTGTAGTACCTCGCTTCGCTATTATTGAGTGGTGAGTAAAACGTTTTGATTCTACAATTGTTTGTCTCTATGAGTGCTATGCAGCAAAGTAAAGTGGTTGTCTAACTCTATCGATCTAAGTAAATTTTTCTTAGAACTCTTTTTCTTTCGGTCGCTCTTAGAGATTTGAATACTTTTTTCATAAAAAAAATATATAAAGGAATTCGGATATTTTTGGTTTGTGACGTGGGCTTATAAATGGGGGGATAAGTAGGGTTTGAGCTTACATATGCTGATTAAAAAAAAATATTAATTGCAGTTTTGATCTTCTAATTTATCCAATTCGTAAATTGATTTCTCATATGTAAAATTTGATGGTTTTGGTCAATTTTAGATTTTTAAATTAAAAAAAATTAATGTGACATATTGTAAATGACGTGAAATACAATCTCATGATGTTGAATGTGAATGCTTTCAATATTTATATGTTATTAGTTAAATAATCAAAATGAATAATTTTATGTCGTAAATTGGTTTCTCAAATGTAAAATTTGATGGTTTTGGTCAATTTTAGATTTTTAAATTAAAAAAAAATTCATGTGACATATAGTAAATGACTTGAAATACAATCTCATGATGTTGAATGTGGATGCTTTCAATATTTATATGTTATTAGTTAAATAACCAAAATGAATAATTTTATGTCGTAAATTGGTTTCTCAAATGTAAAATCTGATGGTTTTGGTCAATTTTAGATTTTTAAATTAAAAAAAATTAACGTGACATATTGTAAATGACGTGAAATACAATCTCATAATGTTTTTCAATATTTATATGTTATTAGTTAAATAACCAAAATGAATAATTTTAAAAGTTAAAACTAAAGTTTTTTCAAAGGTTTTATTACAATTTTATAGGTATAAATCATTCAATATCAAAAACTGCAATTAAGAAATAAAAAAAAAAAACATACCTGGAACAATCTTCATACTCCTTCTCTTTAGATATCTAAGTATTTGTACCCATTATCTGCGTTTGACTAAAATAAATTGTTAAATCTCAAAATACTATATCATTTTGAAGCAATTAAGAAAATATTCAAAGATTTTTAATATATTAAATACAATCTCATGAAGTTGAATGTGGATGCGTTCAATATTTATATGTTATTAGTTAAATAATCAAAATGAATAATTTTATGTCGTAAATTGGTTTCTCAAATGTAAAATTTGATGGTTTTGGTCAATTTTAGATTTTTAAATTAAAAAAAAATTCATGTGACATATAGTAAATGACTTGAAATACAATCTCATGATGTTGAATGTGGATGCTTTCAATATTTATATGTTATTAGTTAAATAACCAAAATGAATAATTTTATGTCGTAAATTGGTTTCTCAAATGTAAAATCTGATGGTTTTGGTCAATTTTAGATTTTTAAATTAAAAAAAATTAACGTGACATATTGTAACTGACGTGAAATACAATCTCATAATGTTTTTCAATATTTATATGTTATTAGTTAAATAACCAAAATGAATAATTTTAAAAGTTAAAACTAAAGTTTTTTCAAAGGTTTTATTACAATTTTATAGGTATAAATCATTCAATATCAAAAACTGCAATTAAGAAATAAAAAAAAAAAACATACCTGGAACAATCTTCATACTCCTTCTCTTTAGATATCTAAGTATTTGTACCCATTATCTGCGTTTGACTAAAATAAATTGTTAAATCTCAAAATACTATATCATTTTGAAGCAATTAAGAAAATATTCAAAGATTTTTAATATATTAAATACAATCTCATGAAGTTGAATGTGGATGCGTTCAATATTTATATGTTATTAGTTAAATAATCAAAATGAATAATTTTATGTCGTAAATTGGTTTCTCAAATGTAAAATTTGATGGTTTTGGTCAATTTTAGATTTTTAAATTTAAAAAAATTAATGTGACATATCGTAAATGACGTGAAATACAATCTCATGATGTTGAATGTGGATGCTTTCAATATTTATATGTTATTAGTTAAGTAACCAAAATGAATAATTTTATGTCGTAAATTGGTTTCTCAAATGTAAAATTTGATGGTTTTGGTCAATTTTAGATTTTTAAATTAAAAAAAATTAATATGACATATTGTAAATGACGTGAAATACAATCTCATAATGTTTTTCAATATTTATATGTTATTAGTTAAATAACCAAAATGAATAATTTTAAAAGTTAAAACTAAAGTTTTTTCAAAGGTTTTATTATAATTTTATAAGTATAAATCATTCAATATCAAAAACTGCAATTAAGAAATAAAAAAAAACATACCTAGAACAATCTTCATACTCCTTCTCTTTAGATATCTAAGTATTTGTACCCATTATCTGCATTTGACTAAAATAAATTGTTAAATCTCAAAATACTATATCATTTTGAAGCAATTAAGAAAATATTCAAAGATTTTTAATATATTAAATCGTAAAAATATTTTATTGATTTAGGGATATTAATAGAAATAAAAAAAAATAAAGTTGATTATAAGGTTAAACATAAATTTATTTGAATAAAAACAAAAAATATAATCTAGAAAATAATTAACATCTTTTCTGAAATTAATTGTTAATTTTATATATGTCTTAGTTATAGAATATTTTTATTTCTATTCACTTGAAAATATTAAGAAGAATTTACCTAATAACTTTTGTTGTGATGTTATTTGTATATTTAGAAGATGAGTATGAAGTTCAAAGGATTACAACCGTTGTCCTTCATAGAAAGAAATTCGATGAACAACAAAAAAGCAGTATAAGTTACATAAAAAAAAAATCAAGGTTCTTTATGGTTAGTCTTATTATCTCATATAAGAATAGGATAAATGTAACAAGAAAGAAACTCAGAAGGATATTTTTGATACATTATGTCTAAAATACGAAGGAAATACTCGAGACAAAAAATTCAAGGCAAATGTACTATGCGTAATCAAATCATTTATTTGAAAAAGGAAACTATGATATGATATTATGTGCAGAGTCATCAAATTTCTAAATTCAGTTGAAAATTAAATGGCAAGTAAAATTCACCTAAATTTTCAAATACGGTAAAAAAAAATGTTTAAGAATTTATATCAAATTAATCATGAAAATACATGTACCACAATTTCATTTAATCTTGAATTTAAACACCATAAGACTTCGACAATTATACAAAAGTCGGAGATAAGAGTTCACACCACAAAAATAACAGGCCACACTAATAAGCCATTTCTTAATTGTTATTGAAATTAGAGTATATTTCAAATTTGATTGTCGGATAAAAATTAACCGATCATTCAAAAACATAAATTTTCATTTTAAACTTTCGATGAAAGTGTTACCGCCACAAAAAAATTATGCTATCAAAATACCTTGTAATTAAACTCAAATCACGTCAAAACAAACTCACACCATGTTAATTTACATATATGAAAATAGAAAAATTGTACGCTACTACAACTTACGGTACCACGCGAAGCCTTACATACAAATAAATAGTATATGTATATGTAAAGTAAACATGAGTTGTGATTAAAAATATATTTTGTCTCATTAATGTATGTCTATAATCATAATTACAATGAGTTATTTTAAACAGAATGTTAAAAGCGTAAATCCTATGAGACGCGATAATTGAAAAGCCAAAGATTATGTCTTAACTACTTCAATCAACTGTCCATCTACGCTTGAGTTTGAGATCGTGGAACGTCTTTGCTTGCAGCGCAATTCCCAGGTTGTATGGCACGGTTTATTGTCTATGTGCATCAATGCCTCTCTCCTTATCATAGTTCCTAGAATACAACCACTTCATTTCCTCCCTCTTTTCTCTCACTTGTGTTCATAAAAAATATAGAAAAGTTGTTTTTTATTAGGTCAAATAATCAATTTAAATCATTGATGAACTATTTTTTACTGATGGAAATCAAATAATACTTGGTGTGATTGAGCAAGACTCAACTCCTTCTCCCTCAACTAATTTGTAGTTATTGTGTGATCACCGCGACTGGCGTCAATTCCCCTCATATCCATTTGGAAAATTTGATATTTTTGGCTAACAACATATAATATTTATAAGCTTAAATAAAGAGAAAAAAATACAATTAGTTTCAGATTGGGAGTACATAGATATTATATTCTAGTCTTTGGATTTTGTGTTTTTCTTTGGCCAAAATCTTGCTATTAATCACTGGCATCTGATTCATTTTTGTATTAATTAACCAAACATGATGAAATCCAACTATGACAAGGAAAAATTATTTTAAGTTCCAATTGGGAGCACACGAAAATGATATTCATCATCGGCATTTGATTTATTTTGTTTAACAATAATTTGGTTTCCTCTTTCATTTTCCTTAAGCTTTTTCTCTTCAACTATGTCTTTACCCTCGATTGAATATTCCTGGGTACCAAAATTTGATATAGGGTGTGTATTAGAAGTAATGATATATAAATCAGTAATATGAATATCATAACAGCATCATGATTTGGG
The DNA here is from genome assembly GCA_037974295.1 of Cicer cuneatum. Classification (NCBI taxonomy): domain Eukaryota; kingdom Viridiplantae; phylum Streptophyta; class Magnoliopsida; order Fabales; family Fabaceae; genus Cicer; species Cicer cuneatum. The sequence continues at coordinate 40,050,686 of JBBPBO010000004.1, read as the reverse complement.
AAATTTGACAAGATGTACCTTCCAAGAGAATTGAACATGCATCAACTTATATTTGATGTTGTTCAACCGATTGCACAAGTCTTACAATATTATTTATCCCAAAACGCCTACAAGCATTCCAATCGGGTGGTTAGTAACCAAATTTTCGATCTCCATTGCACCTTCTTCGTTGACGCCAACATAAAAGACAAACCATAAACACCTATATTTTTTTGTTTAATTGTTTGTATTTGGATTCACATATGTGTATATATATATATATATATATATATATATATATATATATATATATATATATATATATATGAATATAAATCCACATAATTTAGTATAGTTCCATACAAGCCATCCAAACATATGGCAAGTACATTAGTTCATAATATATACAAGTATTTTCTATATATATAGAAATAAAATCGGATTCTGATAATTTAATAACATCTTTAAACTAAAAAGTACATTTTCAATATTAAATTACAATGAAAATGAGTATCCTTTTTGTTCTCAACAAATAATTTAGTTGAAAATATTGATCTTTGCATAATCATTCTTCCTAGAAATGATTTTAATTATACTTGTTTTGAGTATATATTTGCACAATTTCTTAATCAGAATGATGCTTAAAGGTTTACGGTGTCGTTTCTTGGGAATTGTATGATGCTTAAATTAAATTTATTTTTGATTAAGACTTTTATCCTTAATGGTTGAACTAACTAATAAATATTAAAGGATTAAAAATATTTCTAATTTTTAGTCCTATATATTTTGAAATGTTTTACAATTTCTATAAAAAAAAAAAATTATTCAACTTGTAATCTCCACAATATTTTTTGTCTGTGTTTTTAGCCTCAACTTTTTATTCAAATGTATGAATTTATTACCATATTCTAAATACATCAAAAATAGTTATTACATTTATATTAACTTATAATGTATCAAATTTTCTCTTATTGCAACTCTGATCATTGTCTACGGTATATTCTTGGACCATGCTTATCATGAACTTGTATATGCAAAGCAAAATGAACATCATATATGCAATGCGTAATGAACATCGTGTATGAAATGCATAACATTGTTGCCAAACATATCACATTCTCAATCAAATGTAACTAATTTATTACATTCAACAACATAATCAAGTAACCTGAACTAATAACTATGATTTTAGTCAAACATCAGAAGCATATCTCATCAACACATCTAATGCAACAATTAAATCAAGCTAAACATAACAATATATAAACTAGAAGTTAAATTAACTTCAAGTTATTCATCAGAGGAAGTCTTAATTGAGTGAGCATTTAATTGGAAGTAGTAATCAGATTACACATTCTGATCACGAAAGAATTGGATCAAAGGAATGACCAAAGACAACATAATCAAAAGCAACATGATCAAAGTCATACTTGGATCAGAGGCAGCTTGATCAGAGGCACGTTCTAATCAGAGGCAACATGATTAGAGTGATACATGGATCAGAGGCATCATGATTAAAGTCATAATTGGATTAGAGGCAACATGATAAAGGCAGCATGATCAAATGCACATTTTGATGAAAGGCAAACTCATCAGAGGTAGCCAAAAGAAAGAAAAATCAGAGGCAGCCAGAAGATAGAAGAATTAGAGGAAACAAAAGAAAGCAAAATCAGAGGAAGCTAGAAGAAAGAAGAATCAGAGGCAGCCAGAAGAAAGGAGAATCAGGAAAAATAAATAAAGTTCATCTTAATTTATTAAAATATGGACCATCTTCATGCTCTTGAGGTCCTTATTAATTTATTAAAATATGGATCATCTTCATGCTCTTGAGATTCTTATCAGAGTTTCACTTCGAGTCCAACCTTTTCTAATTTGATCCTAGTTACTAAATTCATTTAGTGAATTATTAACGAATTCGGTTTATTATTCTTGTCTTAATGTCTTAGTGAAAAAACCTTTAATTCTAAAATAACCCCTAATTCCTTAGTGGATTTAAGATTAGAGTTAAGCTTTACAGTACAAGAAGTTTGTTATTAAACTACTGCCTTTGCAACTAATTCAATTGGCTTCATGACCTGCATCAATCCTTATACTACAATATCATGAATTTCTCATCTCAAGCATTAGTAAAGTCCACTTGTGACACCCTAAACCCCAAAATAATATATATGATAATTTATATCATATTTCTATATAAAATTTGCAGCGGATAAATAAAAACACTTTCAAATAAAAAGAAATTTTTACGAGTTATTTAAGATATCACATTTCTCAAAATACAAATGGAACACTTTAAATTTTTTTCCTCTTATAAAACAATGCAATCTCCATAAACTCGATTTAACTATAATTTCTTTATTTAATTCCAAAAACTTACTAGTACTTATAAGGTTTTCATACAAAAATTTGTTTCTAATTAAATAAGTAAAATACAATTTATAATTCTCATTCCTGGTATCACCTATTAGAGAGGAGCCTCTCCCAAACTTGAACTTCAAGATTGATTAACCTGTAATAATTGCAATTTCGAAAACGCAGGGCCAAGCAAATCAAACGCAAACAACGAAGGAGGTGAGTTTTAAAATGATGTTGATAGTGTAATATAAGTAAGAAAAACATGCAAGCAATCACAATAGACCGTATCATTACACATCATGATATATCAAAATATTCAAGAAAAATAATATCATATTATAATGTCAAAATCACTCAAGTAGAACCAATATATTGTCATATCGTCACATCATCCAAGGGAAATTATTATCACTTTTGAAACACATAAATCACAATAAAACAATCACAAAAAAATGAAATATTATGCATGAGCTTAGACTCTACTTCACAATTTGGTACCATTCTAACTCGGAAGTACTTGGTTAGGAGGATTGATATTAAGCGCATGTGCTTTAGCATAAGTTAGAATCATCACTATTTCATCAATTATGGGGTACTTCAATATTCTCATAACAAATTTATAACATCACCATCAAAAATCATCATTATCATCGAAAAACATATATCATACAATGCATTCATCTTTTATTATCACATCACATAAATTCGTCTAATTAAATATATGCACATAATTTCATTCGACATTCAACATTACAATAATATCAAATATCAAATACCACACAATTATCGAAAATTTAATCAATCAACTCTTTATAAATATTTCTATTTAACATTTTAACCTCACAATCCTCATATTTTCACATTAATTATTTTATCTCTCAAAAGGCTACTGCCGTACGTAGCAAGTCCCAGATGAATCGTTGAGAAATATGGTTTTCCCGTTCATCTCTCAATATATTACACTAATGAATTCAAACAATCTCTCACCCCTTATCTTATTTCGACGCTTTCACACACGAATACGATTCCACTAGCAAACAATCTTTGTTCTTTGACTATTTGTCCTTCAATTGATCTAACTTGATAGTTTATGGGTAAACGTTATAAATAAATTATGAGAAGACATTCTAAAAACCAAATTTCAAAATTCTGTCAAGGAAACTTACCATAAATTAGAAAACCAATCAATGAATAATATAGCCAATTTTCACCCATCGTTTTGGCGTTGGTTTCACTCAAATTGGACTTACGGTGAAGAAGAATGGTGCAAAATAATGAATTCCCAAACAGAGAAGTCGAGTATTTTTTAGAGAAATTGGGATAGTTAAAAATATGAAAAAATGTGTTTAATTGACTAACTAAGTGATTGAAAGAATATACTGAAATTTGGATGAAAATGAAGGAAGTTTTGTGAGACGGTTCTCGATGATCTATATCAATTTCTTCCTATTTCTCTCAATGTGCGGCTGCCACTCCTCTTCATTATTTATTTCTCATACTTTCTCAATATGCCGCTGCCAGCTAGCCTCTCTTTCTCATACTTTCTTTCTTTTACTGTTCAATAATTTTGTTTTATTATTATTCAATTAGGTTTTACTTGCATATAGGTCTAACCTTTACTAATTTTAACACTTCTTTAAATACAATTTCATTACTAAAACATTATTAATATTTTATAAAATAAAGTAATTAACCTTTTAAAAATATATTAGTAATAACTAAAATACTCGGTACTCATATTTACTCCCACAATTATTAAATTATTATTTTTGAACATATTTATATTAAAATACTACCATCTTTAGAGAGAAATAAAGAGATAAAATAAATACTTATAATATCAACAATTTAAATGAATTACTAAATCACAATAAATGTTTATAAAATAATCATACCATAACAACTATATAAAAATAAAGAAAATCAATATTAATATTACTAATATCTCAAGATAATTATTTGTAAAGTAAATAATGAAAATAAGATATATTTAGAATTAATTAAATATAATTATATGCGCACTTAACATCTGTCAAACATACAAGAAAATATTACATTAGTCAAATATGTACAAGATTAGTATGTCATAGAAAACCACATATAAAGAAAATTAATCCCAAAATTAATCAACATATATTCTAAAATAATTTTAACACCAAATTAATTATTTAAAATTCTATTATATTAACAAAATAATTTATTATAAAATTTGGGATGTTACACCACTTATGTTTGAAAATACGAATTGTAAAACATTTTAAAGTTGATCAAACAATAAAAAACATTAAGCACATAGATGAGAAAAATAATTCAATAAACTTATTCATACAACTAGAAATCAAATCAGACAAATAAGGGTTTCATCTTGTTTCAATCATCCCTAACAAATAGGGTTTAGTTACTCATGACATACATATAAAAGATAGAAATTAAAGAAGAATTACAAGAAAGATTCATAAATGATTCTTGATGAAACTCCTTCAATGGTGTTATGAACAGCCATCTCTAAGTTTCTCTGCTAGGGAACAGATATTGAAACTTTCAAAATGCCAAAAAGATCCTATAAAGTGAGAAAAACAGATTTTTAAACATTCTGCAGTGCGCCACGCGCGGGATTTGCACTTTAGGCGCATTTGGACAGATTCAAGAATGCTGAAATGCGCCCCAGGCACGGGATTTGCGCTTCAGGCACACAACATCTGCTGTCTGGCATTTACTGCATTTATCTCCTCTTTTGAGTCCGAATTTGGTTCCAGTGTCTTCATGAAAGTTGTAGCTATGGATCTTAGCATTCATTTGCACTTAGTTTTACTCATATTGGACATCTACAACTCCAGATATGGTACACATAGGTCATTTTGATTTCTCACCAAAATTCAGCATTGCACTAAAATAAAGAAACAACGCAAAACTACGAAAAATATCCACTTAATCAAGGAAATAAGAACATAAACATTTTATTAAATCCAAGAACTAAAATCAACAAAATATATCAAATAACTCCTTAAATTAACTAATGATTGAAGATAAATAAGACTAAAAACAATGTAAAATATGCATACGATGAAGAGTTATCACAACCCCAAACTTAGTCTATTGCTTGTCCCAAAGCAAAAATTAATTTCAGATTTGGTACAGTTAAAAGCAGCTTAAACTCAATTTATCAAATAAAATCACTCTCAATTCTCAAAGTTCTAGCTACTACAAAACATTTCTCATGCTTCATAGTTGTTTGTATAAAAAAAAAACAACACCATTTGTACGCTTAACATTCATTCCTTAAGTTCAACTCTCTCTTCACACAATCGCACTAAAATTTGTCTCAAATTTTTAGCAAGAGTTATGAATTTATCACTCAAATCCTTGAACATGCATCACGCTACCATAGGCTTGAAAAATTTCTAGTTATCAATCACAATGCAACACACGCATACACTTTTGGAGGATTTTCGGGTTGTAATGGGGCTTAGGTAAGGATATGACATTTTGGGATAGTAGACATTACTACTTTGAGTTAGGTACACATTTTCAAATTATTCTACCTCTTTTTTTTTTCTTCACATTTTCATTGTGGGGATTCTCCAACATTGGCAATGGCAAAAAAACCAAGATGTTATTCATCAAAGTACACAAACTGATTTTTTTTCTTCTTTTTATTTTTCATTTTTCTTGATATTTTTTTTTTATTTTTTATTTTTTGAGAACCACCACCCCAAACTTAGAACTTTATAAAGACGAGACAAATGTTTTCCTACCTAACTTCAAGTAAAGTGATTTAATTAAAATAAGGTATTTGGTTTATAATGTGGCTAGTAACCGAAAGAAAAGAGCAAGGCTCAAAGGGGCTAGCAAAGGATAAAATTGCAAAGGTTAGAGAAATACTCAAAACAACCAAACAAAATTGGCTCAATGTATGCATAAATCACAAGTGATGCAAGTTAGAATTAGAGCAAGTTCTGAAGGGATAACACATGTCTGGATAATCACACAACAAAGTATTAAAGTGTTTAGGCTCAAAAGCTCATAGCTAGGATACTAAGAGAGAATATGAACTATCTAAATGATGCCAAACATGACGGTGCAAAATTTATTTATTTAAAAAAAATGGCAAGTGAAACTTCCACAACTAAAGAGTAATCAACAATGCATGCATTAGTGAAACTCGTCAAATTTGAGCGATGATATGAGCAAACAAATGGAGTTTAAATTTCAAAATCTGAAACATATAGATTAAGGCCAGCTTAAGTTGTTAAAAATTCTACATCATAGTGTGCATTTACACACAATTAAAAAGAAACAAATTCAAATAACAAAAATAAGATTGCAAAAATAAAAGTTACATTTAATTTTGGGTTGCCTCCCACGAAGCGCTTTTTTAAAGTCATTAGCTTAACGCCTCAACTATTATCAAGGTGGCATATTGGACGGAAAGAACACATCATCCTTCTTCTTCTTTTCGTTTGGTAGAAATTCCATGAACTTGAGAAAAAAGGATGTTGCTTCCAAGTCCTTTCAATTGGACATTGATGAACAAGGCATGAATTGAATCTCAAACTTCATCAATCTCTTCTTTTTTCTTTTCCTTGTCCGTGTTTTCCTCTTGCTTATCTTCTTCTACCACAACAATGAAGTCATCTTTAATCTTCAATCTTCAACTTCTCCTCCATCTTCTCAAACTCAACCATTTGCTCAAATAACCTCTCACATTGACCTTCAAATCTTTCAATTGAAACCATGTTATTCTTCATGAATTAAACCAAAACGTCTTTGTGTGAAAGTCCTTTTCATCTGATTCTTTGGATAGAATTTTAGGAGGTAGAATTTGTTCCCAATTGATCTTTTTCATATAACATTCATTGTCTTCTGCTTCTATGACCAATAGATCTTCATATTCTAGTGGTGGGATATAGTAATCAAAACAAGTTTCATTTCTATATCCTTCTCTACAAAAGTCACACCTAAGAGGCCGTATCTGAGGGTGATATTTTAAAAATGTATCTCTAAAGATCTATCCCTCAATTATGCGTAATTCAGCAGATATAAGAGAAGTATCATACTCTTCAATAATTGTTGTAGAATATCATCATTACAATCTTCCATGCTCTACAGAGAATCGTTATCTCAAACAAAGAAGAAACAAACCACTAGCACACGACATTAGCAAGCTCAACAAATGAAAATAGAAAATTAAAAAAAATAGTTTTTTTAAATTAAAAATCAAAAGGAAAAAAAATTATTGCAGATAAAAAAAATTGCAATTAAGTACATAAATTATAACTCAATAGTGATATGGCAATCCCGGGAAATGGCACCAAAATTTTGATTGCGTTTTACTATCAAATTGTGTTTAATTACTAAAATTGAATACATTTTTTTGAATTGATTGAAATAATATTTAAAACTAACAAGAGTAATATAATTGAACTTTTATAATGAGAAAAATGTCAAGGATGAGTTTCACTTCGAGTCCAACTGTAAGACCCTCAATTTTTAATTAAAATTATGGAATTAATTTTAAGTGTATTTTGGGGATAATTGTAAAATATTTAATATATGTATGTTTTGAGTAAATATATATATATATATATAAATATTTATTTTGGAAGATAAATTAAGATTATTGGATTAAGAATAAATTAATTTAATTACGAGTAATTAAATTATCGGACAGATAATTAAGGGATTAGCGGCTAATTGCGACGAGACTGGTTAAGTGCTGAGGATCAGACAAGTGTCAGGTGAGGTGGCACCCACATAAGCCTATAAATAGGAGTGAGAAGGATGGGTGAAATCAGAACACCACTCTCCTTCCTCACTGCCCATACTGCATGTAACAGTACCCCTTTTCCCTCCCATTCTGTTCTGCTTCCAGTTCACAATTTCAAAAGGAAAGAGAGGAAGTTTCTCAAAAGTGCCATTAATTGGAAACCTAGGAACCAAACCAGAAAACCCCGAGTACAAAAGTTGTTCCCCACATCATTACGGAGCTAGAGAACCCAGTTTCGTAGCAGCAAACGCAAGCGGCCGTTTCACCGGTTTTTGACGCGTAAACGGGAACAAAAGTAGAAACGTGAGCAGAAGCAGAAAACGCAACAAGGGTAAGGGCACCTTCCACTTTCTAGTTGCATTCTGGGACTGTAAATGTATGTTTGAAGTGTGGTTATATTTGAGTTTTCTGTTTTGAAAAAGAAACTGTTTTGCATGACATTTTAAGATGAAAGAAAATGCATTCTGTTGAGGTTTTAAATAATCTGTGATGTTGCTGTTTTGCTGATACAACATGTCTGTTTTGGTTGTGTGGAAAAGCTGAAAAATGTCTTGCATGTTATTTTGAAGTTGATCAAAATGCATGTTGAGAAAATTGTGTGCATGTTGTTTTAAAACCTGAAAATTTCATTCTGTGATGTTTGATGATCTGTGAAATACAACATTGTTGTTCTGCATGTGTGAGAAAGCTAAAAATGCTTTGCATGTTGTGATTGGTTGTGTGAGAATGCTAGAAATACGTTGCATGTTGCTTTGAGAATGCTCAAAATGTAAACAATTGGAAATATATGTTCTGTTCTGAGTTGGATATTCTGCTGAGGGATTTAAGCAAAACTGTGATGTTGCTTTTGGTGTTGAGGATACTGTTTCTGGTGTTGTTGATGTTTTCAAAAGAAAAGGGATTTTAAATGATGAAAGTGTTTTCTGGAAAAGTGTTGAATCTATTTTGATGTTTGGTTGTTTTTTTTTTTTAAAAAGAAACAATTTGAAATGTGTTGAAGTTTCAGGAAAAATTTCACTGGTTTTCGAAGGTGTATTCAAATACAACATGTGTGTATTCGAATACAACCTGTCAAGGTTCTGTTTTACTTAAGTTTTCAAACTTGTATTCGAATACGAGCCCCTGTATTCGAATACAGAGGAAGGATTTTTGCTTCTGACTTAGCATCTGTATTCGACTACGACCATGTCATATTCGAATACAGAAGTGAAATTTTAACACTGTATTCGCATCTGTATTCGACTACATGCATGTTGTATTCGAATACAGAATGCAGATTCTCACTAGTTTCAGCTTCTGTATTTGAATAAGCGGCAACATCACAGCATATCATTACCGAGCTAGAGAATGCTAGAAATACGTTGCATGTTGCTTTGAGAATGCTCAAAATGTAAACAATTGGAAATATATGTTCTGTTTTGAGTTGGATATTCTGCTGGGGGATTTAAGCAAAACAGTGATGTTGCTTTTGGTGTTGAGGATTCGGTTTCTGGTGTTGTTGATGTTTTCAAAAGAAAAGGGATTTTAAATGATGAAAGTGTTTTCTGGAAAAGTGCTGAATTTGTTTTGACGTTTGGTTGTTTTTTTTAAAAAGAAACAGTTTGAAATGTGTTGAAGTTTCAGGAAAAATTTCACTGGTTTTCGAAGGTGTATTCGAATACAACATGTGGGTATTCGAATACAACCTGTCAAGCTTCTGTTTTACTTAAGTTTTCAAACTTGTATTCGAATACGAGCCCCTGTATTCGAATACAGAGGAAGGATTTTTGCTTCTGACTTAACATCTGTATTCGACTCTGACCATGTCGTATTCGAATACAGAAGTGAAATTTTAACACTGTATTCGCATATGTATTCGACTACATGCATGCTTGTATTCGAATACATATTCGAGTTTTTCCAGAAACTCGGTTTTTAGCTTCTATATTTGAATACAAAGAAGCTGTATTTGAATACAGATTCATGTTTTCCAGAAAACCAAGTTTTAAGCACTGTCATGTGAACTTTAAAGTGTTGGGGAAAGTTTGAAACAATTTAAAATGACGTTTTTGAATAGTTTTGAAGAAGAGATGATGAGTTTAATAAAAACTTCAATGATGGTGGGAAAATGCTGAACATACACTGTTTTTGGCTTCTGTATTCGACTACATGCATACTGTATTCGAATACAGAATGTTGAAATTACCGTTTTAGCTTATGTATTCGAATACAAGGGATCTGTATTCGAATACAGATTCGTGTTTTTTCAGAAATCCAGAGTTTTAAACATTGTTTTATAAACCTTAAGTGTTGGGATCATTTGGGAAGGTTTGTGATGAATTAAAATGGTATTTTTGTAATAGTTTGTAATGGTGGTAATGAGGTTTTTTGAGACTTTACTGATGTAGTGAAAGAATGTTGATTTGTGCACTGGGACTGCCTCTGTATTCAAATACCAAGGAGCTATATTCGAATACAGAGTGTTAATTCTGCATTGTTTTTGGCTTCTGTATTCGAATACAAGGAAGCTGTATTCGAATACAGATTCGTATTTTCTAAAAATCTCAGTTTTAAACACTGTTTTATGAAATTTAAGAGTTGGGGAAAACAGAGGAAAGATTTTTGATGAATAAGAATGGAAGTTTATGATGATGTGAAGTGTAAATGATGAGATGTGGAATGTTTGATTTATGATGTGTTGATAATGAAATTGATTATGTTGAGATGTTTTGAGAGATGATGGAAAGGCACTTTTTTTTTTTTTTTTTTTTTTTTTTTTTTGATTTTGCATACAGTTTTCAGTGAGGAGAAAACACTACATATTCATGCATTGCATAGTCAGGTGGTGACCACAATGGGCCACAGAGTTGATGCAGTGACCGTGATGGGCCGCGAAGTTAAGTAGTAACCATGGGTTATAGAATAGTTCCGCGTGTATTAGACGATCTATTCTACTCGGGCTACGGAGTGGTTCCGCGTGTATTAGACGGTCCATTCTATCCGTGCGAGGATTTAACTTCTGTGTATTTGGCCTGTGAGAGGCTAATACATGTAATTGTAGTGACCATGATGGTTATAGAATAGCTCCGCGTGTATTAGACAGTCTATTCTATCCGAGTTTAGAGTAGTTCCGCGTGTATTAGACGGTCTATTCTATCTGGGCTACGGGATGGTTCCTCGTGTATTAGACGGTCCATTCCATTCGTGAAATTGTGCTGGTCTGTGAGCGACTGCACTGGTATTGGTCTGTGAGCGACTGTACCTTAGTATGTGTAAAACGTGCTGGTCTTTAAGCGACTGCCCGAGTGCTGGTCTGTTGAGCGACTGCACCTTGGTAATTCCAAAAAATTGTATACATGAGCATATACATATTGCATCGAGGGATTGACCGGTGGGTTACGATTTGATTATATGATGATGTTTGGAAATTGATGTGTGTGAGTACTTTAAAGAATCTGAATTTCTGATTAATTATTGTGATTGCTGAAGTATTGGCTGTACTTACCACATATTTTTCATAATAATGGGTTGCTGTTTTGAAAAGGTATATATATGTCATGAAATTTCAAATGAGCATCCTAAATTTTCATCATTGTCATTTGTTATACCATGGGTGTATTTGTTCTGTGATATAAATGCTATGTGATTATTTGTTAATTTCGGTCGGTGACCCTTTACTATTATTGTGGAAATTGGGTTTTGCCCTCAGATGAACCCCAAACCTGTCCTACCGACGGTTACACTAACGACGGATTACGCATGGCGTATTTGTAGACGACGCAGAGGGGTGGACAGCTGGCTGAAGACGAGACTTGTAGAGGATGCGATGGAGACCGTGCTACTGTAGCTTAGTGCATGATCAGTTAGAGTTGATGTATAGGATTTTGAACTGGAAAATGTAATTGGTTATTTTGGGAATTATTGTATAACTTTTCCGCTAATATTTTTCCGCACTCTGATATTTCCTATTAAGGTTATGACACTATTATCTTTTGAAATATATTAATGTTTATTATTAATTTCCAGAATTAAGGACTTAGTGATATTTTGATGAAATCATTTAATTACGTTCATCGATTAAATTACGACGTACTATTTTATGAAATGAATTAGTGAAAATTTTATTTTAATTCTTTTTGAATTAAATCTGGAAAATCATTCTAATTATTGATAAAAAAAAATACACTCGCGCTGTGTTTTAAACTCGGGGTGTTACACCAACCATGGTTTCTAATTTGATCCTAGTTACTAAATTCCTTTATTGAATTGTTACCGAATTCTCTTTATTATTCTTGCCCTAATGTCTTAGTGACAAAACCTTTAATTCAAAATTAACCACTAATTCTTTAATGGATTTAAGATAAAAATTAAGCTTTATAATACAAGAATCCTTTTATTAAACTATTGCCTCTACAACTAATCAATTGGTTTCATGATCTGCATCTATCCCTATATTACAATATCATGAATTTCTCATCTCAAGCATTCGTAAAGTCCACATCCGTTTCAAAATACAAATCGTAAAATATTTTAAAGTTGATCAAACAATAAAGAGAGTTAAGCACATAGATGAGAAAAATAATTCAATAAACTTATTCATATAACTGGAAATCAAATAAGAAAAATAAAAGTTTCATCTTTTTTCACTCATCTCTAACAAATAAGGTTTATTTACTCATGATAGAGACATAAAAGATAGAGATTAAAGAAGAATTACAAGAACGATTCATGAATGATTCTTGATGAAACTCCTTGGTTTAAGAAACAGCCATCTCTGAGTTTCTCAACTAGGGTACAAGTATCCAAGAATCCAAAATGCCAAAAAGATCCATAGAAAGTGAGAAAAAATGTGTTTTTATACGTTCTGCAGAGTGTCACACGCCCTAGGAGCGGGATTTGCGCTTCAGGCACACAACAACTGCTATATGAAATTTATTGCATTTTTCTCCTCTTTTGAGTCCAAGTTTGGTTCCGGTGTCTTCATGAAAGTTGTAGCTATGGATCTTAGATTTCATTACACTTGGTTTGACTCCAATTGGACATCTACAACTCTAGATATGGAAGAAATACTCCACGTAGGTTATGTTGATTTCTCACCAAAATTCAGCATTGTACTCAAACAATGAAACAATGCAAAACTACGAAAAATCTCTACTTAATGAAGGAAATAAGAACATAAACATTTTGTTAAATCCAAGAACTAAAATCAACAAAATATATCTAATAACTCCTAAAATTAACTAATGATTAAAGATAAATAAGACTAAAAACAATGTAAAATATGCATATGATGAAGAGTTATCACCTCATTCCTTCAATCATTAACACACAAAAATCATTCACACAACATATGCTGAATGAATGGTTTTGAAGAACTAAGTGTAGATTTCAAAACATTTTCTACATGTTAAACATCACAGTTTTCCATCACTCTCAGATTTTTAAGAAACCTAGTCTCTAAACCCATAAATCAATTCAAATCTGTAAAATAAAACCAAAATTGAACACATAACCCACATGCAAAAAGGTGAAATCGATTATAGAAAAGAACTCACAGTCTGCCGAGAAGAAATTCCTTTAATTCGAGTTGGGTTGTGGGATTTTCTTGCTTTCTCAACTCTTAGCTCTTCTGCCTTTTATGTACTGGTTCAAATTTAGCGACTCCCAAAGTCTGCTCTATATCTTCCTTTAGTGTTATTTTAAATAACCACACCTCAATATTCAAAAATAGAAGCCATGAAGGAAAAGTTTTCAAAGCTCTTACTTGGTGATGATGTTATAGGTGGAAATAAGGGGATTGTTATAGCTTTGGCACTGTCTAATGCAATCACAAACTTAGTAGGTGTGCTTTTTCCCAAAATTACATGAAACTTTCTTTTTTTAGTGTCAAATGTTGGTAACTAATTGTTAGTAATGCTAGTGGAGAGATTTTGTTGGTGTATAACTCATAACTTACTAATAAGTGAGTACGATTTAAAGGTAATTTTGTAAACTCGGCATAGTATTGAAACATAAGTTTTAATCTGTAATCCTAAATTTGAGTAATAGAAAATCACTAGAGGCACTCTACAGTCATTGACGAAGATACAATTGGCTAAACTCCATAATCAAATTTTGTGTGCTCTTTGTTTGTGTTTTCCGTATCAATTTCTTTTAAACCAGAGCTATTGTTCTAACATATTAAAATCCACACTACCTTACCTCTCCTATCTTACTTCCCTGAAACCACCAAACCACTTATCCCTCTAATTAAATGAAACTAATAAAATTTACTAATTATCATTTGAGGCATATAAAATTTACTATTTAATATATGAAGCTTACAAAGTTTATATCTCCAAATGTCAAAAGCATAAAAATCTTTTAAACTAATAGAATCATATAATTTCACTTGCAAGAGTACATGGTCATATTTTATTCATTTCTATTTTTCTTCTGGTTTATTTTATAAGCAAATCTTTGTACTTCTACGATCATATGCAGTTACTGTTTTTGGTGAGCTATGGAAATTGGAACCTTTATATGAAGAAAGGGAGAGAAAATGGCGAAGAGAAATGGAGTGGTTAATGTCTCCTACTAAATATAAGGTTGAGGTAGTTCCGGCTAAGCAAAACAATGCCAATGGAAGAAATAACAATAGACCATGAAATGCATTTTTTTCACAATAAATTTATAAATATTACTGACATAAAGTGTCGGAAGAAACTTATTTCTTGAATTTTTCTTAGGAGAGGAATAATGCAATGCAACATAAAAGCTAAATCACTAAATATGTGTACAGATAATGAAATAATCAAGTTTGTCACAACGTTACATCGCCTTCTTCGCATATGTGTTAGATAAAATAAAAATGAAAGTTAGATATGAGACCTGTATCACAAATTATAGTCATAATATAGTGAAATATCACTTTTAATATAAAATATAAGTTGTATCTTGTGAATATATTTGTAAAGATCTTTGATCTATCAATGAATATTTTATAGTGAATAGTGTCATAGCTCCTGTGAATAACAATTATTTGTCCAACACATAACCATGGAGTTGGCAAACATATTTTACAAAGAATTAAAAATCAAACTGTCCAAATACTTGAAACCTTGGGCGACACGCAACCATAAGAATTGACAATATGCCGAAACAAGCAAAAAAATAAAGGTATTTTTAAATTGAAACCACAAGAACAAAATACAATAACGTTAAATAAATACCACTATTTCTACTATTGTGTGAGGGGAATGTGGAGTGTCTTCTTAATTGTTTCTTTCTAAACTTAGCTTGTCAGATCTGACACAATGTTTGCAGATGCCATTCTTGAGCTTCTGAGTTAAAAAAAGTGTATATAAGGGCAAAGTGTATATAAGGGCATAAAAATATTTAGCATAGTGAAAATGAGAATGTAGGATGCAAAAGCCATTAATTAAAATCATACTATGTTTGTCAAGAAAGTCTTGAAGACACATAATTTGCACCCCTGCTCTGCTTACCACCATTTTCATCTGTCCCTTTAAGTTAGCTATTTTTTTTCATAAGTTTATATGGACATCGAGATTAAAGACAAAACTTAATTTACTGTTTCTCATATCACAGAATGATCTATGAAATTCAAAGATTCAAGTGTGACAAAATACAAAAGAAATTCAAATATTCAAGTGTTTATTTGGAGGGTTGACAACACTCTTTTATTCTAAAGTTGAGTCATTATTAATTGTCTCTTATTTTGTTTGATTGTTTCACGATATTTTAGTTGTAACAGCTGAATTAAAAACCTAGTAAAATACTGGTATTCAAAATTATAGTGAGCAATATCTCTTATTTTGGTTGCATTTATTTTTGTCAATGTCTCCCCATAACAGCTAATTTTGTTCGATGAAAAAAAATATACAAATGAATGAGAATATTTGAAAATTAAAAAGCATTTAAGTTGATATAATCATGGAACCATATCATATATAGCATATATAATATAAATATAATTCAAGAATGAAATGAACAATAATTAGTGGGCTTTTTTAAAAAGAAATGACATACTAAGATTGATTTTTCTTTTTCGTTCATATTTTAACTTACCCTAAACTATTAAACTTGAATTATTTCCAATTCAGTGGCACATGTCTTTTAAACATGATTAGAATTTACTTGAGTCAGGCTTTTTCTTACCTGATAAGTGATCATCTGTTTGATAAGAAGAAGTGAAATGAATATTAAGAAAGCAAGAACACCTCCAATAAAAGCTGAGGAGTAGAGTGAATCATCAACTCAAAATCCCATGCTTTGAAACAACACTGGAGCATAGAAGAATTGAATTCATGCCAGTCAAAATCTGAGAAGTAGGTTATTCGCAAAATCAAACATGGACAAAGAGAAGGAAAATTTCTGTTGCAATGAACAAACCTATATACCTCATTCGGGGTATCTTTGGAGCAGAGCCGGTTATCTACAAAACGCGACTGCGAGATGTTGGGGCCACAGCGAAACGCGATTGCCAGGTGCAACTGAGGATCGACCAAAGGTGTCACGAAACGTTTGCGAAATGCAAAACCATTACCAGTATCCTCGGTTTCTTCTGCGGTTCCAATATCGCAATCAATTTGTGAACTTTGCACTGAAATATCCCATTCAATGTCAGGAGCAGCGACTTCCTCACTGCTTACTGCAGGATTTATTTCCTTGTTACTTGAGTGAACACCGACATTATTAATAACATCAGTGTCAACAACAACATTTAAAGATGTAGGAATTTCACGCATGTTCCTCAAGTTATGTAGTACAACTTCTGAAGATCTGATCTCTGCAATCAATATACTAATTCCTATTAATGTATTCAAAGATCATGTCAATTCTAAGCCCGCCCTTCAATTGAGATGATTCAAAAGAGTTATAGGAATAATGAATCGCAATTTCAAAGAGTTACCGCGAAGGGACATCAAAAAAGATGATTTCGAACTGTGAATCGGCGAGACGGTCGAGGATGAGGAAGCAGAAGCGGACCGCGGAGGAATGTTTCCACTTTGTTTGGACCACGAAAGTGAGCATCAAAGAGGATGAAGAAGCTCGAAATAAGACAGATGATTTTCTGTCTTGGACCGCGAAAGGTAAAATGTCCAGACTGAAATATTTTTTGATCAAGTTTATTTCAGTTTGTTCCAGACCAAATTCCAGAATCTGTCCAGATCAGAGTAAAAATATCCAGATCAATGGTTCAGAAATAATTTTTTGAGTCCAGTGATGGTCCAGATCGGAAAATCAGACCATGGCCCAGTGTTGGCCGAAAACAGAGGGACAGAATGTGCAAGTCCAGAAATGGCCGAGTCCAGAAGATTTCAGCATATCAGGCGCGCATCCAGGCTGGCCGAAATCAGAAGATCAGAGGGTCAGGAAGTGTGGTCCAGGGATGGCCGAATTCAGATGATCACAGCATATCATTTAGCTTGGACCAGATGTGGACTAGCGCTCAAAATTCTGATGGTCCAGAATTGATCAACGATGGAGATTGCAAGTTATTTTAATTTAAGTGTTAAAAAGATTGGTTATAAAAATAAAGTGGAGTAGCATGGAATTCAGGAGCATTGGCGGGAACAACCAACAGATTTGATTGGCCAGTTATTTTGAAAGAAAATCTGAAGATATGTTTTTTATTTAAATAAAGACCAATTGGTCAAGTTATTTTTGGAAGAGAATTAAGCAAGATTCAGCTCGAATTTGATCATGGAAGAAACCCTAATTTTCATCTATAAAAGGAGGCTCAAGGCAGAATGCTCAGTATCGAAAATTACAAAAGGGTTATACACTTCAAAAGCAAACACTCTCAAATTTTCATATAAGTCAATTGTTGAGTCTCAGTTTTTAAAGCAAGTACTCTTGTTGTTTTTGTTCCACTGTGTCAAATCTAAGTTGTCGAAGTAAAGTCTACAAGCTGAGGGAGTCAGTAGGGGTAGCAAGTACTTAGCAATTAGATTCATAGTGGTGTGGTTTCTTCTACAATCTGGGGTTGTCAGATTGGCTGAAGACAAGTGTTTTCCTCAAGAAGTCTAGGATTGTTAGACTATTGAGAAGACTGACTTGGAGGGTCAGTAGCAAGGTTGTAATTCAAGTTTGAATTAGTGAAATCCTTCAAAGCGAAGGGACTAGACGTAGCCTCGTTAACGGTGAACCAGTATAAAATCTGTGAGTTTTTATTTTTATTTTTATCCGCTGCTAACTCTGTTTTAATTATACATCAAGTTTTGTTTTGAAAGTATTAAAACAGGAAAAGTATTCAAGTTAAGTCAAACACAATTCAACCCCCCTTCTCGTGTTTGCACCTTCAATGTCAACAGCCGAAGCTGAGTATATATCAGCAGCAGAATGCAGCTCATAGTTAATTTGGATGAAACACCAACTTGAAGATTACAACATCTTTGAAACCAATATCCCTTTGTTCTGTGATAACACTTAAGGCATAAACCTAACCAAGAACCCGATCTTACACTATACAGCCAAACACATTGAAATAAAACACCATTTCATTAGGGTTCATGTTCAAAAAGGAACTTTAAGCATCCAATTTGTGGACACTGATCAACAATGGGCTGACATCTTTACCAAAGCATTGCCTGAAGACAGGTTCGAGTTCATCAAGAAACATCTCAACATTGTCTCCATATCTGACTAACTCAAGTAGTCTTCTTAGGAGTTTTTAAATTTTCTAGTAATTTTAATTTTATGTCTTTTATTTTTTGTTTTTAATTTCTGTACTTTGTAAAGAAAAAACAAAAATACAAAAATAGTAGGACCTCTTTTTGGCTGATGACAAAAAGGGGGAGAGAGAGAAAAAGGAGAAATAAGTAGAAAAGGAGAGACAAAAAGAAAGGAGGAGCGAAAAAGAAAGAGATGAAAAGAGAAGGAGTTGAAAAGGAGAGGAAACAAGGAGAGACAAAAATAGAGAAAAAGAAAGAGTGAAAAGAGAAGGAGTTGAAAAGGAGAAGAAACAGGGAGAGAGAAAAAATCAGAAAGAGATGAATAGAGAAGGAGTTGAAAAGGAGAGGAGAAGAGAAGAAAAGAAAGAGTGATTCAAGAAGGAGTTGAAAAGGAGAAGAAAAAGTCAGTATTAGACTTAGGGGGAGAGATTGGTCCGAGGGGGAGATTGTTCGAACTATGTTGGTTCTAAGTACTTAGAATTTTGATGTTTACAAAAGCACTCCATGAAACCTTATTTTGTACCTTGAATTACTATATTAAAATGCCATCAGAAGCTGAAGTTATCAAAAGATACACCTCCAGAAGTCACCAGATAATGCATCCTGAAATTACCAGAGGATACACCAGGATGTCAAAACACCACCAGAAGATATCTTTACTGGCCCGGATCAGAAGGAAGCAAAGTCCAGAAGGAGATTTGGACCAGACCAGAAGGAAGCCTGCCAGAGGGAGACTTATTCCAGACCAGAAGATATCATAAGTTAGACTTAGTCCAGAAGTTATTCTGACCAGAAGATAGCCTGGCAGTGAAATGATAAACAGTCCAAACTTGATCCAGACTTAATCATAGGATAAATTAATGGGTCCAGAACAAGAGATTTAATCCAGATTTGACCCAGACCAGAAGATAGTATTGTTCAGAGTATGAAACTCAGTCCCGACCAGAAGAAATGATGTCCAGATTTAATCCAGACCTGATCCAGATCAAGAGGTAAATGTCCAAAATTAAATATCCTTTGTCCAGATTTAATTTCGGTTCAATCCAGACCTAGTTCAGAATTGGTCCATATCAGAGGGAAAAGGTTCAGATCAATGGTGAAGATTTAAGTATATGGCCCAGTGTTGGCCGAGATCAGAAGATCAGACCATGGCACAGTGTTGGACGAAATCAGAAGGTCAGAACGTGTGGTCTAGCATTGGCCGAGATCAGAGGAACACAACAGAACAGTTTGCAAGTCCAGGTTGGCCGAGATCAGAAGATCAGAAGATCATAAAGTGTGGTCCAGGGTAGGCCGAATTCAGAGGATCACAGCGGATCACTCAATAAGGTCCAGATGTGGACGAGAGCAGAAGATCAAAGGGTTCAGATTTAATCATGATGATAATCGGTGGAGATTTGATTAAATTTGATCAAAGTATTAAAAAGGATTTGATACAAAAATAAATTGAAGTCTTGTGGAATTCAGAAGCTATTGGCGGGAAGAAAGATTTGATCCAGAATTATTTAAAGACAGGATTGGCCAAAGTTATTTTTAGATCTTTTGGAGTACTTCCTTTGTTATTATGAGACCTATATATTCCTTGTAGATGTACTTGAAATTCATTCGAAAAATACAAGATCTTTCCTTGCATTAAAAGCTGACTTGAACTTTCTTGATGAAGTTAAAAACGTGGAGAACGTTCTTGGTTTTCCAGAAAAATGTCCATAATGTTCTTGGTTTCTGGCAGTTCATTTTTAGCTTTTTCTTTAAACTGATTTTGCTTGCTTTTGCTCAATACCTATCTTGGAATATCATAGTCAAAATAACATGTTAAATAACACATAATTTAGAATCATAATTAGAGTCTTTAATTAATCTTTGTTTGTTTCCATCAAAACAATTAATTGAGATTTTGTCTTAACAATCTCCCCCTTTTTGATGATGACAAACATAGTTTAATTTAGATTTTAATTTTGATTCTAACTTTAATCATATAGAGAGCTTAAAAGCTCCCCCTCAAAGTATGCTACAGATATTTGAATCAGAATATAAAGTTTTTCATTTTTCATTAATGAACAAGGATGATTAAAGTAGATTCAACAAAATTTCAATATACAAAAAGAATTCACATAATAAAAAAAGCAATAAAAATCTAAACTAATTCTCCTCCTTTGTTAAAGCAAAAAGCAATGGGAGAAGCAAAAAAAATTAAACAGCTAAGCTATGTCTTCAAATTGAGAGGGATGGAGAAGATCCTTCTGATGAAGATGATCACAAAGGATCGGGAACAGGCTGTACAGAGGAAGTTGGATTAGAATGAGGAGGATCAATTCCAAGCTTCGATGCAAGCTGCGTAGTCATTCGTTCTCTAAGAAAGGCAGACTTTTTAACCTGAAAGGATTGTCTAGCCATAATTGTCTCAAGAGCAGCTAAGATGGCAGAGTTGGAAGTATCATTCTCAATCTTATGTCGCTTAGATGGCCAAGCAGTGGCATCTTTGGGAGTAGAAGGGAGGGTGCTGGACGTAGGGATTAGTGTAGTGCAGAAGGTAGAGAGAGTGGCAAAAGAAGTAGTTATGCGAGGAAGAGGATTTGAGGGTGAATTAGGATGATTAACAGAAAGTCCAGGTGTGTCTAGGAAAACCAAAAACTAGCTTATTCCAAAAATGGAAGAGCTAGTTTTTTGGGGGGAAATGAAGGCTAGTGACATGGTGGAGGTTCGGTGGAGAGCTAGCTGCGGACATATGCCGCTTTGGAGAGGATAAGAGTGAGAGTGAAAGGTCGAGGGTTCAGAGGAAGATTGATTGAAGATAGGAGGTAAGTGTCGTTGTAGGACAGTATGAGGGAGAATGATGGTCGGGGGTGGAGGACGTTCTTGAGGTGTAGCTGGAGAACATTCTGAAGATGGTTGAGAAGTGGGATTTTGAGTAGTCTATTCAGTAGGAACAGAAGTACTGCAGCTTGAGCCCGGGTTGAGCGTTTTCTCTTGGTGATTGGTGGGGGTGAAACAGATTTGGGTCGGTTTTGGGTAGAAGAGATTTTCTTCATATGTGATATGTTTTTGGCAGAAAATATGGATATTTTGAGGATGGAGGATTCTGGTAGTGAGGGGATTCTGAAATGCCTAAAAATTCTAGTAAGAACCATGCTGTATGGGACAATGTTCTTCTTATAATCCTTAGTTGTGGCAGCTATCATATTATGCAGAATTATGTGGGGTAGGTTTAGGCGTTGATGGTGGAGGAGATGATAAATGATGTGGGCATCATTATTAAAGACATATTCATGACTACCACAATGTGGCAAGACTGAATGTTGGCTTATGCTGTTGAAAACTTTGCATAGAGGCCTAAGGAGGAGGACAAATAGTTTTTGGAGTTTGGTAGAAATATGTCAAATAAAACTTCCTTTCTGTTAAGGTTTAGGGCTGAATAGCAGTTTTTATAAAAAAAAAGGGTCCTTCTGTGGGGAGTTTGAGGATGGAGGCAAGGATATCAGGGGTTAGCCTTATCTCTATGCCTTTAATGATGGACACCAACAAAAAAATTTCTGCAAAAACCTGAGCCTTGCAGTAGAATGCCTTTACCACATCAGGATAGAAACACTCTGAGGTCGGGAGAAATAAGGTCCACCCAAGGGAATCCGTGTGATCCTTGATGGTTATGCCCTCTAGGGTGAGGTAATCTAGTAAGAACACCCTTCCAATATGTATGGGTCTCTCAACCCGTTTTTTAGAGAATGTTTTTTGAAGTGAAGAGGGGATTAAAAAGGGGAAGCGGATTATGGGGCCAGATTTAGAGTGGGGGAGAGATAGATGGTGGATAACGTTCTTGTTGGGTAGTTTGTGGAGCAGAACGTTCTAGAGTAGGAGTTGGAGAAAGTTCTGGAGAAGATGAACGTTCTCTACGTTTTTTTTAGGGGCAGTTGTTTTGGGTTTTCTTTGAGGGTTTTTATGTTTGTTCTAGGCTAGAAACTGGGCAAGTGTAGGGGTTGATTTCACTTTTACACTACGCCAAAAATAGCCTTTTAAAACAATTTTTTAAAGCCCTTTATAGCTCTATAGTATCTAGTGCTGTTAAAAGAGACAACATCGCTATTGAAAATAAAAAAGCGCTGTAATAGGTAAATATATAGCGCGCTTCTCTTAGACTAATACGTACATATATATAGCGCACTTGTATTATCAACTAGTTTTACATCGTTTTTTTCAAAAAAGCGTTGTAATAGGTACATCTATATAGCGCACTTGTATTATCAACTAGTTTTACAACGCATTTTTCAAAAAAGCGCTATAAAAGGTACATATATATAGCGCGCTTGTATTATCAACTACTTTTACAGCACTTTTTCAAAAAAGCGTTGTAAAAGGTACATATATATAGCGCGTTTGTATTATCAACTAGTTTTACAGTGCTTTTTTCAAAAAAACGTTGTAATAGGTACATATATATAGCGCGCTTGTATTATCAACTAGTTTTACAACGCTTTTTTAAAAAAGCGCTGTTAAAGGTTTAAAAAAGCGCTGTAAAAGGATGAAAACATGTCTTTTATGTCATTTAAAAAAAAAAGCTGTCTTTAAAATGAGATTTCAATTTTTTTTCCAAATTCAGATTCTTATCGATATCAAATATCAATTACATATCAAATTCAGATTTTTATCAAATTCAGTTTTTTATCAAATTCAGATTTTTATCAAATTCAGATTCATATCAAATTCAAATTCACATTAAATTCAAATTTTATCAAATTCAGATTCATATTCACAGCAACAAATATCAACAATAGCAATTGCAAATTTTCAATATCAATTACATATATATTCACAACAACAAATTACAAGTTCATGACAGTAGCAACAAATATAACAATATTGACAGTAGCAACATATTCACAATATCAATTACATATTCACAACATCAAATATTATGCCAATTCAGTAGCAATTTCTTTCTTTACTCTACTGTAACAAAAAATAAAACAAACTAATTAGAATAATGATCAGTTCACACCAAAATATACAATAATAGTTTACAATTTCTAGCAATGTGAAACTCACCTATTAACAAATTATATAACTTTCAGTTGGAGCACATACTGACACCAGTCTTCTTTTATTTCAATTAGATTACTTTCAGAGTATGTTGAATTGAAGTTGTCAAAGTACTATGCGATATATAATGAAGAGATAACTCAGAAAGACATGACTAGAGGCAATTGATTGAATATAGTAAAATGAAAATATAAAGAAATAGTTTAAACATCTTTTACTTGTAGTTGTGCAGTTGTTAACAACTTCAATAATGTTCAATAAGCTTGATTAATTTCATATGATGCTTCATAACTAATTACAACTATCAAATCAAAAGAATCAATTCTCAGAGTTTTCGGCATCTCCATCAAACCACTCTGTTTAACCAAATTAATAGGCGAAAGAATAAGAGGACTTTTATCAAACACTTAACCGTCATTAATCTCACCCGATCCCGAACCTAAAGACTTGTTACACTGAAGTTGAGTAAGAGTTCCAGGATTCAAATACTTGTTCCCTGAGCTCTTCAATTTTTTCTCCCTTTTCCAACCTTCCAATTTCTCTCCCCTTCGGTGTCACTTTCTCCATCGCCATATCACCGTAAAATTCCAATTTGAATAAACAGACTCAATTCAACCTGAAAAAAGTACAGAATCACCGAAATTGAATTCACTATAAACTATCATAATAAAAGAAAAACAAAAATAAAACAGAAAATTAATTATTAAATAGAAATTTTAGTAAAATGAAGAAAAAAGAAGAGAACTCACATTAGAGACAACAACAATTTTATCAGGTAACGATGTATTAATTTTAGAGACAACAACAAATTAATAAATACAGTAACTGAGACAACAATCACTCAGTAGAGGATGGTTCAGCGAGAAGATGGCACACAATAGAGGAGAGGAGGGTTCATAAGGTTTGTAGGGAGAGAATGTATTAAATATGTTTTTATTTATATATCAAAACAGAACATATTGAACAAATTTCCATATAGAACATATTTATCATCTAACATTTTATATGATTTGTCAAGTAACAATCTATCAATTTTAGAGACAACGACAAATTAATAAATTTAATACCTGAGACAACAATCACTCAGTAGATGAGATGAAGGTTCGTAATAGGGTTCGAAGGGAGAGAACGAATTAAATATATTTTTATTTATTAATTTATCAAGTATATATAACTTGAACTGAACTTGTAACTTTACAGCACTTTTGTCCATAAGCGCTGTAAAAGGCTTTTAAAAATTAAAGTTCAAAACATTTACTAGAGTTTACAGCGCTTTTATACAAAGCGCTCTTAAAAGCGCTGTAAATATAGTGTGAGAGCGCTATATTTTACATCACTTTTATAAAAAGCGCTCTAAAATGCGTTGTAAACATTATATGAGAGTGCTATATTTTACACCGCTTTTATGCGAAGCGCTCTAAAAGCGCTGTAAACATTATGTGAAATCGCTATGACCCTACAAAAGCGCTTTTTGTAAATCCTAAACCCTTCATGACCCTACAACAATGCTTTTTTCTAAAGCGTTTGTCATTAAAGCGTAGTGTTAGGTTTTGTGTTTTAGGGTTTGTTTTTGGAGTAGATGATGAAGCGGGTTTGGAAGAGGAAAAAATCTCATCGATAGATTTTAGTTTCTGGTTAGGGGGACTGGTTTGAGATGGTACAGAGGATTGTGAAGGAGCCATTTGATGAAAGGATTTTGATGGAGGAGAAGTATGGGATGGAATTGATGTTTGTGTGGGTTTTCCGGAAGCATCAGTTTCAGATTGATCACTGTTAGAGATGATCAAAATAGTGGGATCAGATTTTTTGTTTTTGGAAGTTCCTATTCCAGCGAGAATACGCATTGAACGACGCTGGGCTTTAGTGGGTTTGGCCACTGGTTTTCTCAAGTGGGTAGAAGCTTGAGAAACATTTGGTGGAGGTCGTGTAAAGAGAGGTGGAAGAACGGTTGCGAAAGGTCGAAGGGGAAGAACAATAGGGCTTGGTTCATGGGACGGGGAAAAAATATAGTCTGAGAAGGTTTTATATGAGGATGCGTTAGAGGGTGATTGTCTGGGCGGTGGTGACGATGATCGATTTTGGAAGGGCGAGGAATAAGGAGATGATGATGGCGAGGGTGAGTTAAGGCGCGGGTTTTTACGTGCTGAGACTTTAGTTTTAGAAATTTTTCTGAATCAGGAGACAATGTGTTTTCAGGAAGACAAAATGAATTTTGGAAGAAGAAGATATAGAAAATCATAAATGGAATGCAGAGAGTTGTTGGGAGAGAAGAAGTTGCATACGATTTTTGGTTTTCTGGAAGGAAGATGAAGAGATTATTTGATTGGAAAGGGACAGATTTGGAGGTGGGAAGGTGAAGAGTTGACAGCGTGTCAGGTCACTTTTCCAGACAAGCAGACAAGTGTAATAAATGCCACGTAGAAAGCGCTTTTCCTATTTTGAGTGAGGAAAACGGAGAATGATCGTAAAACCAAGAACCTTTTTGGTTTTGTAGAAACAAAAAATTTCTTAATGCACACAAATTGGATATTTAATGATTCTCAATTTTTCCTTGATGAAATTAAAACTTTCCTCTACACAAGGCTTTGTAAAGATATCAGCAAGTTGTTTTTGAGTTTCAACAAAGATTAATTCAACTTCCTTTTTATTAACATGATCACGAATAAAATGATGTTTTATTTTAATATGCTTGGATCTAGAATGTCGAATAGGATTTTTAGACAGATTGATTGCAATAGTATTATCACAGTAAATTGGAATATTTGAATAACTTATAGAGAAGTCTTCGAGTTGATTTCTTGTCCAAATTACTTAGGAACAACAGTTTGCTCCTGACACGTATTCAACTTTAGTTGTTGATAACACAATCATGTTTTGCTCTCTACACGACCAATTTATTAAAGATTCTCCAAGGAACTGACATGCTCCGCTTGTTCTTTTTCGTTCAATTTTATCTCCCGCATAGTCAGCATCGCAGTAAGCTACAAGATCAAAATGAGAACCTTTTCTATACCAAAGGCCAAGATCAATAGTACGAACAAGATATCTAAAGATTCTTTTAATAGCAGTCAAATGAGATTCTTTAGGTGCAGATTGAAATCTAGAACATAATCGTACTGCAAATACAATGTCAGGTCTACTGGTAGTTAAATAAAGCAAAGATCCTATCATGCCTCTATATTCTTTTTTAGAAATAGATTTTCCGTTTTCATCATTATTTTGGCTTCATTTATTTTATATTGTGTTAAAAGATGTTTTATATTTTTTTCTGGACAAATAAAGATATCATTCATGTTGCTTAATTTGGAAACCAAGAAAATATCTTAACTCTCCCATGATGCTCATTTCAAATTCAATTTGCATGAGTTTTGAAAAAGCATCACACATTTTCTTATTAGTTGAGCCAAAGATAATATCATCGACATACACTTGAACTATGAGTAAGTCATTTTTATTAGTTTTCTTAAATAGTGTAGTGTCGATTTTTCCTATGGAAAATCGATTCTCGATTAAGAAGGAACTTAATTTTTCATAACAAGCTCTTGGTGCTTGTTTTAAACCGTAGAGAGCTTTGGTAAGTTTGAAAACATGATTTGGTTTTGATTGATCTTCAAAATCGGGAGGTTGTCGCACATTGACTTGTTCATTTAAGAAACCATTTAAGAATGCACTTTTAACATCCATTTAAAAAAGTTTTATAAGTTTATCAGATGCATATGCAAGAAGAATTTGTATGGCTTCTAACCTTTCAACTGGAGCGAAAGTTTCATCATAGTTTATACCTTCTTGATGATGGTAACCTTGAGCAACCAACCTTGCTTTTTTTTCTTACCACGTTACCTTCTTCATCTAGTTTGTTTCTAAATACCCATCTTGTTCCAATGATGATTTGATTTTGTGGATCTTGAACAAGATCCTAGACTTCATTCTTTTCAAACTGAAGAAGTTCTTCTTTCATTGCATCTATCCAAGATTGATCAACTATGGCTTCTTTGATTGATTTTGGTTCAATTTGGGAGATCATTGTCATGTTGTTGTTGACATCATCCTTGAATGACATTCTTGTTCTAATTCCATCAGCTGTATCTCCAATGATTTGATTTTTAGGATGATCACTAATCGTTCTCTAGATTTTAGGAGGAGAATGAAACATAGATTGTTTATCAATCAGGGTTTCCTAGGGAACATTATGGTGTTGATGCCCAAAATGTTCTTCTTCTTCTTCATCTCTTTTGCTCATCTCAAGATCATCAAATTCATCAAACAATACATGCATGCTAATTTCAACAATTTTTGTTTTGAGATTGAAAACTCGATATCCTTTAGAATCGGTTGAGTAAGCCAAGAATATAGCTTTGTTTGATTTTGCATCAAACTTTCCAAGGTTTTCTTTGTTGTTTAAAATGTAACAATAATAACCAAAAATATGAAAATATGAAATGTTTGGCTTTTTGTTTTTCCAAATTTCATATGGTGTTTTGTTGATAATATTTCTTATTCATACACGATTTAAAATGTAGCACGAAGTATTGATAGCTTCAGCCCAAAAATATTTTTCAATATCTCCATTTTGTTGAGGAGTTCTTGCACAAGATAGCTTATGAGAAATGCCAAGTTCATCATGGAAGGTATTAAGAGAGGCATTTATGAAGTCTCTGAAGGTGCAAACACGAGAAAGGGGGTTGAATTGTGTTTGACTAACTTGAATACTTTTTCTGTTTTTGCAATTTTATAACAAAACCTGATGTATGAATCAAACAGAGTTAGCAGCGGATATAAAGTAAAAATAAAACACAGAATTTTATACTGGTTCACCGTTAACGAGACTACGTCCAGTCCCTTCACTTTGAAGGATTTCACTAATTCAAAACCTTAAATTACAACAATACCACTAACCCTCCAAGTCAGTCTTCTCAAACAGTCTAACAATCCTAGACTTTTGAGGAATATTGCACCTTGACTTCTCAAGTCAAGTCTTCTCCTACCAATCTGACAACCCCAGATTGTAGAAGGAATTACAACGCCTTGAATCTAATTGCTAAGTAATCTACTACCGCTTCTGACTCCCTTAGATTGTAGACTCTACTTCAAAAACTTAGATTTAACAAAACGGAAAGAAAATAACACGAGTGCTTGCTTCTGGAAAGCTAGAACTCACAATTAACCTAACTGAAAACTCGAGTGTTTGTTTTTGGAAGAGTGTGACTCTTTTGGAATTCATTCAGCTCTTCTTGCATTGCAAGTATCCAGCCTTCCTCTGTCGAAGCCTCATCAACATTGCTAGGTTCAATTGTTGAGAGTAAACCAAACAGACTAGTTTCTCTACTTGATGATCTGGTCTTTAGAGGTTCTGCTGCACTGCCAATAATGAGAGATTCTGGATGTGAAGATTTGTACTTCCATCCATTCTTTCCCTCTGACTTGTTTTCAGAGTCAGCATGTTCTTGATCGTTCTCAGATTCTGCTTCTGGTTCAGCTTCTGGTTCCTGTGCCTCTGGTTCACCTGCAATTTTCTCATCTTGCTTTGACTTTTCAGAGTCAAGCTGTTTATCATCAAACTTAATGTGGATTGATTCTTCCACAGTGTTAGTTTCTTTGTTAAACACTCTATAAGCTTTTGATCTCTCAGAGTAGCCAATAAAGACACACTTTTGAGATCTAGAATCAAACTTAGCTAGGTTGTCTTTAGTGTTCAACATAAAACAGATGCAACCAAATTGCTTAAAGTAGGAAATGTTGGGTTTCTTACCTTTCCAAAGTTCATACGGAGTTTTATTTAAGATGGACCTAATGTAGACTGGATTCTGAATATAGCAGGCTGTGTTGACAGCTTTTGCCCAGAGGTAGGTGGCAACCTTTATGTCATTCAGCATGGTTCTGGCCATCTCCTGCAGTGATCTGTTCTTCCTTTCTACCACTCCATTCTGTTGAGGTGTTCTGGGGGATGAGAAGTTGTGAGAGATGCCATTCTCATCACAGAATTCTTCAAAGTACTTGTTTTCAAGTTCACCTCCTTGATCACTTCTGATGGTTATGATCTTAGTGCCCTGTTCATTCATAACTTGTTTACAGAATGAGATAAATACTTTGTGAGATTCATCTTTGTTCTTTAAAAATTTTACCCAAGTCCACCTTGAGTAATCATCAACAATCACAAAGCCATATTTCTTACCACTTAGAGAAGCTGTTTGAACAGGACCAAACAGATCTAAGTGAAGCAGTTCAAGTGGTTGAGAGGTAGAAACACATTTTTTAGTTTTAAAGGAGCTTTTAGTTTGTTTACCTTTTTGACATGCTTCACACAGAATCTCAGTTTTGGAACTTACCTTGGGCAACCCTCTTACCAACTGGAGTTTGCTCAACTCTGATATGAGTCTGGGGTTTGCATGCCCTAGCCTCTTGTGCCAAATCAGATTCTGCTCACTTACAGATAATAAGCATTTAACCTGTTGCTTAGCAAGACTAAACAGATCAATTTTATAAACATTATCCTCCCTAGTTCCAGTAAATAAAACAGTCCCATCAATTTGACTAACAGCTTTGCAAGTTTTTTGATTAAAGATAACATCATATTTGCAGTCACTTAATTGACTTATGCTCAGAAGATTATGTTTTAAACCTTTAACATACAGAACATTTTTAATAGACAAGGGAGAAGAAGT
Organism: Cicer cuneatum; assembly: GCA_037974295.1. NCBI lineage: Eukaryota > Viridiplantae > Streptophyta > Magnoliopsida > Fabales > Fabaceae > Cicer > Cicer cuneatum. Next base: position 40,020,234 of record JBBPBO010000004.1, on the reverse strand, counting down.
GTTAGCAACAGTTCCTGTACCAATAATCTGACCTTTCTGGTTTCCTCCAAAGGAAACTTTTCCTCCATTCTTCATAGTCAGATCCAGAAACATAGATTTATCTCCTGTCATATGTTTGGAGCAGCCACTGTCAAGATACCATGTTTTGTGTTGCTGATTATACCTTGCCTTTTCTCTGTCAGAATCAGAGTTAGAATCAATCTCAGATTCTGACTTAGCTTCTGTTCGAGCCATTAGAGCCAGTTCTTCTTCTGGCCTGTTTGAGCAGTTTCCTTGATTCTGCTTTGATTGATAAATCATGTTCCTCTGATGATTCTGGAACATGTTTTGGTTCTGGTATTCCAGTGATTTGGGTGAGTATGGAAGTTCTGATGAATTTGGTAATTCTGATGATTCTGGTAACTTCTTATTTGACTCTGGTTCTGGTTCCATAGTTGATTCTGATTCTGGTACTAGTATTTATTCTGATTCCGGTTCCAGAGTTGATTCTGATTCTGGTTCCAGTATCTGTGCTTCTGATACTTATTCCAACTCCTGTTTTGATTCTAGTTCCTGTTTTGGTTATGGTTCCAATTTTGAGATTGGTTCCAGTTTTGGTTCTGATTCCGATTCTGGTTCTGGTTGGGATGACCAGACCTTCTTCCATCATACTCAGATTGCCTTTGTCTTGTTGTAGCAGGAACATACACCTTCTTCTGCTTGTGCATTGCCAACATCCATTGTCCAGGCACCATTGTTGGTGTCTCCTTTTGGTTGCTCAGAACATCTGCAACATAGACAATTTGATCTTTTGGTATCCAAAACTGATTGGGTCCAGGTTTGTTAGTCTTAACAGCTCTCTGATCTTGTTCAGATTTTACCATTGGACAAGATAATTCAGAGTGACCTTTCTTAGCACAGACAATACATAAAACATCAGAATAAGCAGTTTTATTTTCAGTACTTGTTTTTGTAAAACCAAGACCTTTCTTTCCAGAGTTGCTGTTTCCATAAATCATAGATGCATAGTTACTTCTTTCCATTCCATTTGAAATAAAGTTTTGAAAAAATTGCTCATGCATATCAGATTTACAAACAGTCTCAGAATTGGAACAATTATTATTTTTCAGAGTTTGGTTTTCATACTTGAGTTTTGCAACTTCAGTTTTCAAATCTTTGATTTCAGTTGCATACTCAGAAATTCGATTCTTGGAAACTTGGACCTCTTTGGTTAGATTTTTCTTATCTTCCCTAAGAGTTTTTAGTTTTAAAGATATCTTATTATTTGCATTTAACAAGTCCTTTAAAGTATCAATTAATTCAGGTTTAGAAAGATCAGAAAATACCTCACTGTCTTCATTTTCTGATTCTGTTTCAGAGCAGTATTCAGAACCTGAATTTGTATGAGCCATCAGAGACAGAATTGTTTCCTCTGATGTGCTTCCAGACTTGCCTGAGTGATTTCTTCTATCACTCTTCCTTCTACCTGTTTTCCCTCTAGAATTCATGCTTTTATGAAGACCAGAAGCAGACCTGATGTGAGCCATCTTTGCTGTTTCAGCCTCTTCTTCATCAGAAGATTCTTCCTCTGATTCTGATACATCCCAGGCAGCAATCAGACCTTTCTTTCTGTATCTGGAACTTTTCTTATGTTGTTTGCCTTTTTCCAGATTAGGACATTCTGACTTGATATGTCCAAGTTTATTGCATCCATAACAAACAATATTCTTTTTGTCAGATTCTTCCTTATCCTTGCTGTTATGTTTCTTTCTGAAGTTTCTTTTCTTCCTGTTTTCCCAGATCTTAACCATCTTTTTGGTTAAGTATGCCATATCATCACAGTCACTATGACTATCCTCTGATTATGATTCTACCTTTACAGCTTTCTTCTGTTTAGATTTCAAAGCCAGATTCTTCTTCTTCTTAGGTTCCTCTTCTTCCAGTTCTATTTCATGATACCTGAGTGAGCTAATCAGATCTTCCAGCCTCAAGGTACTTAGATCCTTAGCTTCCTGAATTGCAGTAACCTTTGGTCTCTTCCTTTTTGGAAGACTTCTCAGAATTTTCCAGACATGATCTTCAGCGGTATAGCTTTTGTTTAATACTTTCAGTCCTGATACCAAAGTCTGGAACCTGCAGAACATTGTGTCAATGTCTTCATCCTCTTCCATCTTGAATAGCTCATACTTTCTGACCAATATGTTAGCCTTTGTTTGTTGAACCTGCTTGGTTCCTTCATAGGTCAGAACCAGACTATCAAATATACTCTTTGTTGTTTCTTTATTTGTGCATCTATCAAATTCCTTGAATGTGATTGCACTGACCATGATGGTTCTGGACTTGTGATGAAGTTTGTGTAATCTGATATGATCTCGTGTCATATCATCCAAGTCTAATTCTTTAGTTGGATCTTCTGGATCAGTTGGTGCAGTGTATCCTTTAACTATCATCTTCCATAGTTCAGGATCTTGAGATATGACAAAGCTTCTCATTCTGTCCTTCCAATACTTAAACCTTTCTCCATCAAACAGTGGTGGTCTGTTGATGTTGTTTCCCAATTCTTCTGCCATATTGAACCCCTTGGACCTTTCCTCAAACACTGTTAAGTGCTTAGCCTTGAGACCGAGCTCTGATGCCAATTGACGGTGCAAACACGAGAAGAGGGGTTGAATTGTGTTTGACTTAACTTGAATACTTTTCCTGTTTGAATACTTTCAAAACAAAACTTGATGTATAATTAAAACAAAGTTAGCAGCGGATAAAAATAAAAATAAAAACTCACAGATTTTATACTGGTTCACCGTTAACGAGGCTACGTCCAGTCCCTTCGCCTTGAAGGATTTCACTAATTCAAACTTCAATTACAACCTTGCTACTAACCCTCCAAGTCAGTCTTCTCAATAGTCTAACAATCCTAGACTTCTTGAGGAAAACACCTGTCTTCAGCCAATCTGACAACCCCAGATTGTAGAAGAAACCACACCACTATGAATCTAATTGCTAAGTACTTGCTACCCCTACTGACTCCCTCAGCTTGTAGACTTTACTTCAACAACTTAGATTTGATACAGTGGAACGAAAACAACAAGAGTACTTGCTTTAAAAACTGAGACTCAACAATTGACTTGTATGAAAATTTGAGTGTTTGCTTTTGAAGTGTATGACCCTTTTGTAATTTTCGATACTGAGCATTCTGCCTTGAGCATCCTTTTATAGATGAAAATTAGGGTTTCTTCCATGATCAAATTCGAGCTGAATCTTGCTTGATTCTCTTCCAAAAATAACTTGACCAATTGGTCTTTATTTAAATAAAAAACATATCTTTCGATTTTCTTTCAAAATAACTGGCCAATCAAATCTGTTGGTTGTTCCCGCCAATGCTCCTGAATTCCATGTTACTCCACTTTATTTTTATAACCAATCTTTTTAACACTTAAATTAAAATAACTTGCAATCTCCATCGTTGATCAATTCTGGACCATCAGAATTTTGAGTGCTAGTCCACATCTGGTCCAAGCTAAATGATATATTGTGATCATCTGAATTCGGCCATCCCTGGACCACACTTCCTGGCCGTTTGATCTTCTGATTTCGGCCAGCCTGGATGCGCGCCTGATATGCTGAAATCTTCTAGACTCGGCCATTTCTGGACTTGCACATTCTGTCCCTCTGATTTCGGCCAACACTGGGCCATGGTCTGATTTTCTGATCTAGACCATCATTGGACTCAAAAAATTATTTCTGAACCATTGATCTGGATATTTTTACTCTGATCTGGACAGATTCTAGAATTTGGTCTAGAACAAACTGAAATAAACTTGATCAAAAAATATTTCAGTTTGGACATTTCACCTTTGATTTTCGACCAGGTCTGGGTTGATTCTGGAACTCATTTCTTTTGTTTTGGACTTAGTTCCATGCCCTGAATCATGCCATCTTATGGTCTGGGCCAAATCTAGATTGATCCTCTTGTTCTGGACTCATAAACATACCTTCTGGTCAAGTCTGGAACAAGTCTGGGCTGTGTAATTTTTCACTGCCAGGCCATCTTCTGATCAGAATAACTTCTGGAATAAAATTGATATTTGATTCTTTTTCAACTCTCCTTCTGGCAGGCTTTCAAATGGTATGATCCATGTTTCATTATGATGTTTATTCCTTCTGATCTAGGCTATCAAAGATATCTTCTGGTCATGTTTTTGACATTCCTGGATATCTTCTGGTCAATCCAGAATTCATTTTTCTGGAATCCTTTGATCTCTGCTTCTGTTTCCTTCAGTTTCTGGGGCATTTAACTTAATAATTCAAAGTACAAAATAAGTTTACATTGAGTACATTTGTAAGCATCAAAATCCTAAGTACTTAGAACCAACTTGGTTCCAACAGACATAACAATGGTGCTTTGTCTTTTGCTTGACCAAGAGATCAAATTATCACCTAAGAAAGTGCAGTTGCCGCTTGTACTTTTCCTTTTCAGCTTGTCTCTAGCATAGTCGGAATCACAAAAAGCTCTTAGTTTGTAGGTGGGGTTTTTCTTGTATAACAGGGTAAGGTTGGTGGTTCCTTTAAGGTATCTCAGAATTCGTTTGACAGCAGTTAAATGGGATTCCCTAGGGTTAACTTGAAAACGGGCACATACAGAAACACTAAACAAGATGTCAGGTCTAGAAGCAGTTAAATAAAGAAGGGATCCAATCATACCTCTGTATGTTTTCTAGTCTACCTTTTGGCTGGTTTCATCTTTCTCAAGTGAGCAGGTTGGGTGCATGGGGGTGGCCATAGGCTTACATTCACTCATTTTGAACTTTTTAAGAAGTTCTTTAGTATATTTAGATTGGTGAATGAGTATACCTGATTTACCAAGAAGAATTTGAATTCCCAGGAAGAACTTGAGTTCTCCCATCATGCTCATTTGAAACTCTTTCTGCATTAGGTCAGAAAACTCCTTGCACAAAGTGCCATTAGTCGATCCAAAGATGATATCATCAACATAAACTTGAATAATTGAAATATCATTTTTAATTGATTTCCTAAATAGAGTATTATCAATCTGGCCTTATCAAATTCATTCTTAAGCAGAAAGTTACTAAGTCTGTCATACCATGCTCTTGGTGCTTGTTTTAAACCATATAAAGATTTTTTAAGTTTAAAATCATGGTTTGGAAAATCAGAATTTTCAAATCCAGGGGGCTGTTTGACAAAGACTTTCTCACTTATATAGCCATTTAAGAATGCACTTTTAACATCCATTTGATACAACATTATATCATGATTAGCAGAAAATGATAAAAGAATTCTTATTTCTTCGAACCTGGCCACTGGAGCAAAAGTCTCAGTGTAATCTATACCTTCCTGTTGACTGTATCCTTGAGCTACAAGTCTGGCTTTGTTCTTTACCACTTCACCTTTTTCATTGAGTTTATTCCTAAACACCAACTTGGTTCTGATAATGTTTTTGTTTGGTCTGGATACCATATCCCAAACATCATTCCTTTGGAATTCATTCAACTCTTCTTGTATTGCAAGTATCCAACCTTCCTCTGCTAGAGCCTCATCAACATTGCTTGGTTCAATTGTTGAGACTAAACCAAACAGACTGGTTTCTCTACTTGATGATCTGGTCTTCAAAGGTTCTGCTGCACTACCAATAATGAGAGTTTCTGGATATGAAGACTTGTACTTCCATCCATTCTTTCCCTCTGACTTGTCGTTAGAGTCAAAATGTTCTTCTTCATCTTGATCTTTCTCAGATTCTGTTGCTGGTCCAGCTTCTGGTTCCTGTGCCTCTGGTTCACCTGCAATTTCCTCATCTTGTTTTGACTTTTCAGAGTCAAGTTGTTTATCATCAAACTTAATGTGGATTGATTCTTTCACAGTGTTAGTTTCTTTGTTAAACACTCTATAAGCTTTCGACCTCTTAGAGTAACCAATAAAGGTACACTTTTGAGATCTAGCGTCAAACTTAGCTAAGTTATCTTTAGTGTTTAACATAAAACAAGTACAACCAAATTGCTTGAAGTAGGAAATATTAGGTTTCTTACCTTTCCACAGTTCATAGGGAGTTTTATTTAAGATGGACCTGAGGTAGACTCTATTTTGAATGTAGTAAGTTGTGTTGACAGCTTCTGCCCAAAGGTAGATGGCAACCTTCATATCATTCAGCATGGTTCTGGCCATCTCCTGCAATGATCTATTCTTCCTTTCTACCACTCTATTCTGTTGAGGTGTTCTTGGGGATGAGAAGTTGTGAGAGATCCCATTCTCATCACAGAATTCTTCAAAATACTTGTTCTCAAATTCACCTCCATGATCACTTCTAATGGTTATCATCTTAATACCCTGTTCATTCATAACTTGCTTACAAAAAGAAATAAACACTTTGTGAGATTCATCTTCTTTAAATTTTTTACCCAAGTCCACCTTGAGTAATCATAAACAATCACAAAACCATATTTCTTACAACTGAGGGAAGCTGTTTGAACAGGACCGAACAGATCTAAGTGAAGCAGTTCAAGTGGTGAGAGGTAGAAACACATTTTTTAGTTTTAAAAAAGCTTTTAGTTTGTTTACCTCTTTGACATGCTTCACACAGAATATCAGTTTTAGAACTTACCTTGGGAAGCCCTCTTAACAATTGGAGTTTGCTCAACTCGGATATAAGTCTAGGGTTTGCATGCCCTAGCCTCTTGTGCTAAATCAGATTCTGCTCACTTACTAATAATAAGCATTTAACTTGTTGCTTAGCAAGACTGAACATATCAATTTTATAAACATTATCCATCCTAGTGCTAGTAAATAAAACCGACCCATCATAGTTGCAATCACTTAATTGACTTATGCTCAGAAGATTATGTTTTAGCCCCTTAACTAACAGAACATTTTTAATAGAAAGGGAAGAAGAAGTGTTACCAACAGTTTCTGTACCAATTATCTGACCTTTCTGGTTTCCTCCAAAGGAAACTTTGCCTCCATTCTTCATAGTCAGATTCAGAAACATAGATTTGTCTCCTGTCATGTGTTTAGAGCATCCACTGTCAAGATACCAAGCTTTGTATTGCTGATCAGACCTTGCTTCAGAATCAGCTTATGTTCGAGCCATTAGAGCCAGTTCTACTTTTGGTCTGTTTGAGCAATTTCCTTGATTCTGCTTTGGTCGATAAATCATGTTCCTCTGACGATTCTAGAACATGTTTTGTTTATGGTAATTTTGGTGAATCCGGTGATTCTGGTAAGCTTGATGATTCTGGTGATTCTGGTCATTTGGTGAATCTGGTGGTTCTGATAAATCTGATAGTTCCTAAACCTTTGATACTGATACTTATTCTGGTTCTAGTTCTGGTTTTGGTTCCAGTACTGATTCTAGTTCTGGTTCCAGTGTTGATTCTGGTTCCAATTCCTTTGTTTCTGATACTGGTTCTGGTTCGAGTTCCTGTTCTGATTCTGGATCCAGTTTTGATTATGGTTCCAGTTCTGGTTCTGATTCTGGTTCTGGTTGAGTTCACCACACCTTCTTCCATCAGACCCAGATTGCCTCTGTCTTGTTGTAGCAGGAACATAAACCTTCTACTGCTTGTGCATTGCCAACATCAATTGTCCAGGCACCATTGTTGGTGTTGAAGTAGCAATATCGATTTACAAGAAAGGGGGGTTTGAATTGTAAATTCGCCCTTTTAAAATTCCTGTTAAAAACTTAAGAAAATAACTCAAGATTGATCTTGGTTGTGAAAACAGAAAACGAAGAACGTTCTTGGTTTTCACTAGAAAACAAAGAACGTTCTTGGTTAGTTAAAATCAAAAGTTCAGTTTATCTATTTAACTTGATAATTAACAGACTTAAGGGAAGAGATATCACACACAGATATATCCTGGTTCACCAAACCCGGGCTACGTCCAGTCCTCACAACGGTGAGATTTTCCACTAAGTGTTTAAAACAAGAACCTTCTTGGTTTTATAGCACCTATCCTTGATCAACCTTGATCTTTGTTACAGAACTTAAACTAATTCCACCCAGAAAGAGATTAATCAAATCACCTACCAACCTTGATAGTGATATCTTACAATCTACCCCAAACTATACTTAACTCTTATAGTTTGAGTTTTATAATAATGATGAGATTGTTTTGTTAGAATCTGAGATGTCTCAACTCTTGTTTGAAATTCAATTCTTTACAAAGAATTCAGTATAAATGTATCAGAGTAAAAAGAATTTAATCAAACTGATTCTTGTAAGTGATTGGAGATTTTCATGTATGTGAGTGATTGATGATATATCTTGGCACTTGAATGTCTTTGATTTTTGGATAGAATCTGAGTATGCTCAACTCGTGTTTGAGATTAGATTCTTGACAAAAGAATTCAGTAGATGATTCTGATATGAAGAAGAAAAACAAAACTGAATTTTTTGTTTGTGATTGAGAAGCTTTCAAGTATGTAGATGTATGTGAATGATGTTTTTCTCTGTACTTGAAGCTATGTTTTCTTCCTGAGCTTTAGCCTTCCTTTTATAGGCGTGAGAGCTTTTAATGATGGTCAAATAGAGCCGTTGGTAGTGCTCTTGTCAGGCTTGACCAAAGACAATATTTCTGATTAAAAATAATCCAGCTTTTGACTATTTTTAATTTCTGTTTTGACTGGGCTAAAACCTTTGATTCTTGATCAAATTTCCTTTGTTTAATGATCCTTTGTACTTCAAATATATTGGTTAATATCTTTGATTTGATCTGGAGTTTTGATTATGTCAAAACAGCTTGGAGAATGATGATGAACTTCTGCAGAATGTTAATGAAAATTCTAGAGATTGATAATCAATCTGGAGTCCTAGTATCTGAACTTTCTGGAGATTGATAATCAATCTGGAGGTTCAGTTTTGATCATTCTGGATGTCTTCCTGATCTTTTCTTGGATCTGCTTTGATGTAGAGATACTTCAAGATCGTTCAACGTTTTTGGCAGTCAAGCTGGAGAGTGATGTTCAGTATGCTGGAGAATGATTGTATCATTCTGGAATGATGACACACTGTTGGAGAATGATGTTAAACATGCTGGAGATTTGATTGTTAACATGCTGAAGATTGAAGTTTGATCATTCTGAAGATAGTTGTTAATCATGTTGGATAGTGATAATCATTCTGGAGATTGATGATCATTTATGGAGACTACTGATCATTCCTAGAGACTGATGATCATTCTTGATAGAAAATCATTTTGAAGACTGTTTTGATTATTCTAGACATTCTGATGTTCAAGAACAGACTTGGTTCTTCCTCTGAATGTATTCCTCTGAATGTATTTTCTGGAGATATTCTCTGATATCGTTTTCTGGAGGTATCTTCTGATAGTATTCTGGAGGTATCCTCTGATAGTATTCTGGAGGTATCCTCTGATAGTATTCTGGAGGTATCCTCTGATATCGTCTTCTAGAGGTATCCTCTTCTTGAGGTATCCTCTGGTGACGTATTCTCTGGAGGTATCTTCTGGTGATGTCATCGGGTAACATCTTCTGTTTTTCTAGATTGTGTCAAGAGTGTTCTTTATGCTGATTTCTTGGCTTTCCTTTGAATCATTAACATGCTGTTAATTCTAAACATTCTGGAGACTGTTCAGTCTTGCTTTGGCAGCTTGATTCATGGCCTTTTTTCTTTGTGATTCGAATTGTAATTGATCAAATTTGTGAATTTTGATGAAGTGAATGGATTCTTGCTTTGTTCACTTATGCATTCATGTTCCTTAAACAAAACTTAAGTGAAATCATTAGTAGACCACCATCCGTAAAACTTAATCATTTAATTTAAAAGGTTTGTTGTCATTAAAACATATATCAAAAAGGTTTTTTCCTCAACAATCTCCCCCTTTTTGATGTTGACAAACTTTTTGAATAAATCATAAGTTTTATGGATGGATATAAATGAAATGCAAGAATGTTCTTAGATATGTAATTAAACTCCCCCTAAACACATGCAAGAGTTTAATTCTTATCATTCTAATTAAACTCCCCCTAAACATATGCAAGAGGTTAATTCTTAACATTCTTCATTAACTTCTTATCATTTTATATCCATCATATATTTCTCTCCCCCTTTTGACATCTATCAAAAAGGTTGGGAAATAGACATAGAAGTAAAAATATGGAGTAATAGCATGAGTGCACTACACATAGAAATCATGTGGTTGACCAATGCATTCATATATCAAACTAGTCAAGTTTGCATTTAGCATTAAAGAACATAGCATGTATGATGATCATATCATTGTAGTCAATATTGCAATCAAGATATGGATAATGATAACAACAATAATATGACATAATTGTATTAAGCATTTTAACGCACTTTGAAAAATAGTTAATGAATATATATTCTTCTCATTTTTTAGAAGAAAAACAATGAGTAGTCTTCAGTTTTAAGAAGAATAATATTTTCTAAAAACTCCCCCTGAATTAATTTTTTAAATAATTCAAAGTTCCATAAAACAAGGAAAATGTCACTTTGCTCTTTGTCCTCTTTCACAAGAGATCACCTTTCAATTTGAATATGATCAAGCTTATTTTCATGAGCCTTTTTTATTGTTGCTATTTTTATCTATCATGCTTAAAGTAAATTTAAACACTTGAGATCAATTTTTCACAAAAGAAGTAAGCAACAAATAAGACTCATTTGCAAAGACATATATTAATATGCTTCAAAATGTTCACATATCAATTTTTGACTTTCATGGCATAATATTCTTGGATCAGTTTTGAGTTTTAAAACAATAAGAGACAAAAATCATTTTCATGAAGACCAAACCCATATTCTCTTGTTGAAATCCTTCAAAAATGAATCCTAAACAAGGATATAAATTTAAAATATATTGAAGAAGGATCTTTTTCAAAAGCCATATTATAAACTTAATTTTTTGGTTTTTTGAAAAGCCATATTCAAGAAATTATACTTAGACAACAAGTATAGGCTATTCAGTATATTCAAAATAATTGGAGAGAACATGATAAAGAATAATTTCTAATTCATAAGAAGGTGAATGATGTTAATTCATTTAACCTGATAATTTGAAAGATGTTATTGTGCAAAGTGTAAAAAGGTTCAATGAAGTATACTTGACAAAACAACCCTTTGTCTAATTATTAAAGACACTAATTTATTTTAAGTGTCTTTATAACAAGAACAATAATGTTTGAACATCAACCCAGATTTACACAATTGTTTATATCATCATACAAAGTGTATGAACAAAGAGTGAAAACATGTTGAATATAGAATAAAAATTAGGCATATGCATGTACAAGTAATGACAAAGAGTGATGCAATCAATTTTAAAATTTAAGGTCATACTTGCATAAAAATAGTATGCATTCTTAATTTTAATAACACCCACTTAATTAAAAAAACTATTCAATCTTATCATGATGCAAGTATCATAAGAATTTGGATTGAGTGTACCTCATTTAGTGATTTTGTTCAACGACGAGAAATCTTCGAATATTTTGGAGCTTTTCTTCATGCTTATTCACTTATCTTGATTAATGGTTGAAATGAGACAATTGAAACACAAAATCTGGGATAGTCAACTGCTTTTGCGGTACATATCTAAGGAGTTGCAGCCTTCTAATGACACATACCACTTTCTTCCAAACCACATTATCAACAAGCAACTGTAGACCTACTACTACAACTTTTAGTCCAATAGTCTGGTGAAGGGTATATATTACGTGTAGGTTTTGTTGGTGTTTCTGTCCAAGTATTTGTTGTAATCTTTTCATCCAACCAAGATCTGGTTGCACTTGCAGAGATGCAGCAGAATGAAAGTATACAATAGTATAAGGCTTATGTATTATTGGCTCAAACTCCTTTACAACGTAAAGCACAAATCGCTTCAAGATCTGAGCAAAAAGTGAGCCCTCGCAATAACCATGAAGGGAAAACTTTCACTGTCCACACCTCCACAGTAAACAATCTTTATCTCTAGTTCACCAAATCCAAGCATATTAGCAAAATTTCAGCCTCGTTGAGTTTGAACACTTTTTATACATCTCAGTATCAATTGTGCTTGTAGTGCAAAAGACAACAACTATAACATTTTCATTCTTCTTCTCAAGAAACTGCCGCACAGTTCTTATAGCTACATGTGCAGCTGGTTCACGGGGATAATTCTTTGAATCTGTATAAATACAGTCTATAGCAATACTTCGAAGCCCATTTTCCATTAGAAGCTCTAGGCAAGCACGTTAGTAATGACTTCATGGCATCCTTTGGACCAACTGTATGGATGATTTTCTTTGCAGGAAGGTCATAGACGTTGGTAACTTTAGCCATCCATGTTCGACATCCACCCAAAGTGCGCATTTTTCTGCAAGACCAGGTCAAGCATGCAATCCAAGGCTGTTGTGTGCTTCATCATTCTTGAACGACATTTTTGTTTGAATTCCATCAGTTGTGTCTCCAATGATTTGAGTTTGAAGATGATCACATATCATTCTCCAACTTTTAGGTGGAGACTGAAACGGAGACTGTTTATGAATCTCGGTTTCGTGCAGATTGTTCTGTTGTGTACCTTCTTGCTTAATTTGATTTTTCTCTTAGATGCTTTTTGTTTTTTTCCACTTTATGATCATACTTTGGAGTTTCCATGGATGATATTTGAAAGTTATCTATCAACTTTGTGATTTATCCAAATTTAACATTGTAATTATTTTTCTTCACCATCCTATCTTTCATCATAAAAATCAACATATTCATCAAACATAATATGCATAATATTATCTATAATTTGGGCCTTGAGATTCTATAATATTTATGGAATGTAGAGCATTCAAAATATAAACTTTGATGGTATTTCAAAACAAATTGCTCATACTTTCTTTATCATGTGAAACATAGTAATGACATTAAAAAATGTCAAAGTATGATATGTTTTGCTTTCTATATAAAAAAAATGATATGAAGGTATGTCAACGATATTTTCTACTAAAGCCAAGATTAAGAACATGATAAACAATTTTTGTGGCTTCTCTCCAAGATTATTTTTCAACGTCCATCCATTTCTTGTAACTTCATATTGTTGGAAAGCTCTTTGACAAACAAATCATGTGAAATATCATTTTCATCAAAGAATTATTTGAAGAATAATATTTCAAATTTCCTTTGATCATTTCTGGAAATGACAAATTTTTTTTTAAAAGACTTAAAAACATGATTCGGTTGGAAATTCGTCTAAGTATAAAACATAAGAATTTTTCTTTTAAAATGAAACATGAGGATGTTTGTTTTACTTCAGCCATGTGGGGTTTAAAAAATAACTTTAAAATCAATTTTACAAAGTTATCTTTCACATATCAAACATCCTTAATCTACGCAAAATTATTTCAACAAATGATACATGTACCTTTGATTTGTTAATGTTTCCAAAGGTTATAGACACTCCAAATTTTTGTAATGAGAGGCGGCACCATACTTTTCCATTCATGTGTATTGACCAAACCTTTTTCATGTATCAATGTTCTTTCTTGATTATTGGATGGTGTTCCTGCATCACAAGTTAGTAATGACTTTGGTACCCATATTTGTTTGGGTCCTTGATGGTTAGTATATCTTCTTTTAGAACATTTTTTAAAACTTGATCTCTTTTTAAAATAGCAAGTTGACTCGTAGTGGTCATTCTTGGAATAAGAGGAACACTTTGTTGTTGGTTTTGAAGAAGGTTTGAAAATCTGAGTTTTAAACGTCTTTCAAATTGATTTTGATGAAATTCCAGAACGTTCTCCTTTTTTGAAACTTTCTGAAGAAAGTTCTGTTTGTGTTCCAGAACATTCTCCCTTTTTAAGGCTACCTAGAGAACGTTCTCCCTTTTTCAAGTTTCCTGGAGAAAGTCTTGTTTTTGTTCCAGAATGTTCTTCTTTTTTAAAGATCCTTCTGTTCTTGATATTTTCATCTCTTTTCTTAACATAACATACAAATTCCAGATGTCCAAATTTACTACAATATGAACATTTGGTTTTGCATTTCTCCTCTTTTCTTTTAGGAACAAAAAGATTTTCATAAATCTTTTCTTTTTGAGAAGTTTTGAAACATAACTCATCTTTGTCAAATATCTTTTCTTCAGATATCATATTCTTTTGAAATGTTTCAATGGTTGTAAACAAGTTGGTTAAATCATTTTTCAATTCATGAGCTTTTATTTTTAAAGAGGTACTTTCTTCTTTAGTTTCAGAATATTTTGGAAAATGATTTTTTATGGTTATCTCAATGAGAGTCTTTTGTTGCTCAACCGTTTTTAAATGAGTTTGCTGCAAACTTTGAATGACCTTTCTGAGTTCTTCATTCATAGCTTGGGCTTTCTCTTTTTCTTCTTTTTCTTTACGGAGTTGTTCTTTTAATAAACCATATTTTTGAGCAAGAAGATTTGAATCACATAAAAGATTATCAAATTCTTTTTCCATTTCTTCACATAAAGGAAAGAGTTCAGATATGGTTACCTCATTATTTTCTAAGTTTTCCTTTAAGCACATGTTGGTTTCTGACATTACTTCTTCTTCCTAAATCTTTTCCTCTAACACTTGTTAGGTCCTTAATCTTTAGAGACCAAGCTCTGATACCAATTGAAGTAGCAATATCGATTTACAAGAAAGGAGGTTTGAATTGCAAATTCGCCCTTTTAAAATTCCTGTTAAAAACTTAAGAAAATAACTCAAGATTGATCTTGGTTGTGAAAACAGAAAACGGAGAACGTTCTTGGTTTTCACCAGAAAACAGAGAACGTTCTTGGTTAGTTAAAATCAAAAGTTCAGTTTATCTATTTAACTTGATAATTAACAGACTGAAAGTAAATAAAGATAAGGGAAGAGATATCACACACAGATATATCCCGGTTCACCCAACCCGGGCTATGTCCAGTCCTCACAATGGTGAGATTTTCCACTAAGTGTTTAAAACAAGAACCTTCTCGGTTTTACAGCACCTAGCCTTGATCAGCCTTGATCTTTGTTACAGAACTTAATCTAATTCCACCCAGAAAGAGATTAATCAAATCACCTACCAACCTTGATAATGATTTCTTACAATCTACCCCAAACTATACTTAACTCTTATAGTTTGACTTTTACAATAATGATGAGATTGTTTTGTTAGAATATGAGATGTCTAAACTCTTGTTTGAGATTCGATTCTTTACAATGAATTCAGTATAAATGTATCAGAGTAAAAAGAATTTAATCAAACTGATTCTTGTAAGTGATTGGAGATTTTCATGTATGTGAGTGATTGATGATATATCTTGGCACTTGAATGTCTTTGATTTTTGGATAGAATCTGAGTATGCTCAACTCGTGTTTGAGATTAGATTCTTGACAAAAGAATTCAGTAGATGATTCTGATATGAAGAAGAAAAACAAAACTGAATTTTTTGTTTGTGATTGAGAAGCTTTCAAGTATGTAGATGTATGTGAATGATGTTTTTCTCTGTACTTGAAGCTATGTTTTCTTCCTGAGCTTTAGCCTTCCTTTTATAGGCGTGAGAGCTTTTAATGATGGTCAAATAGAGCCGTTGGTAGTGCTCTTGTCAGGCTTGACCAAAGACAATATTTCTGATTAAAAATAATCCAGCTTTTGACTATTTTTAATTTCTGTTTTGACTGGGCTAAAACCTTTGATTCTTGATCAAATTTCCTTTGTTTAATGATCCTTTGTACTTCAAATATATTGGTTAATATCTTTGATTTGATCTGGAGTTTTGATTATGTCAAAACAGCTTGGAGAATGATGATGAACTTCTGCAGAATGTTAATGAAAATTCTAGAGATTGATAATCAATCTGGAGTCCTAGTATCTGAACTTTCTGGAGATTGATAATCAATCTGGAGGTTCAGTTTTGATCATTCTGGATGTCTTCCTGATCTTTTCTTGGATCTGCTTTGATGTAGAGATACTTCAAGATCGTTCAACGTTTTTGGCAGTCAAGCTGGAGAGTGATGTTCAGTATGCTGGAGAATGATTGTATCATTCTGGAATGATGACACACTGTTGGAGAATGATGTTAAACATGCTGGAGATTTGATTGTTAACATGCTGAAGATTGAAGTTTGATCATTCTGAAGATAGTTGTTAATCATGTTGGA